>JAVTVY010000826.1:0-335338 GCA_036873755.1 Hanleya hanleyi
CTTCTTTAGTTCAACAACGAACTCCAGTGCCACACTCCATGAAGGTTTACAAATTCCAGTTTCATTTTAGATCCCCAGAATTCAAATCTAGATATATGCCACATCATTGGAATCCTGTAGAAAATATTGATCTGAATGCAGTGTATGATTTTCTTGATGATTTAGAGAGGCACAATACACACGTTCGATTTGATAGGAACATATATGCATAGTTTGGTATCGGCAAAAGAGGTACCGAAAGAACATAACTATGCTGAGACAACCACAGGACTGGTCAGAGACTTGTCACCCCTGACAGATGCTGTGATACTCTTAATATGGCTTGACAAACCATATTCGAGTACAAAAGGGAATATGTATATAATTAGTTACTGCTTACAAGTTGTTGCATTATGTGTTGATGTATTGATGTAGTTTGTTATAATTCCCACTAACATGACTAACTTATTTTATGTTGTGAAAAATCCAAGGATCTTGCGGATGTAAGGTTTGCACTTTATACTCTCATGTATGTATGTATATGGATACATGAATACTACCTACATGTATGTTTATTCTTTCCTCGAAAATAATTGTTTAATAACACTAAAAAAATTATGTGAGTCATTCATCTTGACAAAATAAAGTATAGTTTCTCTGTTGTGCTCTTTCACTGAGGCACCGGTTGAAAATCAAGTGCTAGGGTCAGACTTGTCTGCAGCAAGTCTTCCCATCAAACTTTTTCAGCCTGGGTTTCAAGTAAAACACAACATTACATTTTTCATTTTTGATTTTCAGGAATTAATTATCCAACATCATTTCTTTCTCAATTTCATTCATTTATGTTCTTTACAATAGATCACTGTGTCAGAATAAGTATTACTGACTTGACTAGAACCTATATCTCTCTTTACATGGTGATCAGTGTCCTTGTTGTGCATTTGGAATGTTGTATCTAAACAGGAATATATATGTACATAGTCCTCAATATAACCCATGTATGTAAGTATGTAAATGATGTAATGATACATGTAACAAAATTATAAAAAAAAAAAAAAAAATGAAGATTGACTAAATAATCACTCTTGAATAATAATGAATATCTTTGTGCCAACTCTTTCTATACAAATATATCTTAAACATTGCTAACTCTCTGCATTTCACATCTGAGTGTTTCAGCTGTATGGTGTCCACAGACAGAAGTGACCCAAGAAAGCCAAGAGCAAAAGCTCCCCATATTCCAGACAAGTATCAGCAACCTCAGCCACAGCTCAACATTGCACAGGAACCTTCAACTTTAATCAACATCACACAAGAACTTCTAAAAACTCCACCTAACATCAATTACCATGACCACCACAGACAATTTATTACAGTTTCGGGACGAAACTTATTCGGGGACGGAGGGAACTATAACAGAGCCATAAGACATGTACATGTAAATTTGTAAAATGAACATGTACCTCAATTATATTTCATTACTATTTAATATTTGTTTATTATGTAACACATGTTGGAATTAGGATTTAGGGGTTTGAGTATTGATTGTAATAGGATGTTTTGATAACAGTTGACATTTAATTAGTGTTGTTAGACCATTTCTGACCAGCTGGTGCAAAGACAGGAGCCAGGTGTCAATTGTAGTCAGACTGTCATTTTAGTCTCAGATAATCCTTGTTGTTATTAGGTAAGAGTCCCTACTGTTAATTGAGATGTCATACTGAATGAACAGGATAGCTGGCAGACATGACAGGACGTTAGGATTACTTGAACAATTGTTGAAAGTGTGTTATGATTGTTAAGAATGTCTACCTGTGGATTTCACTAAAACTATAATGTATATAAATATGTATGCAGTAAAAAACCAAGTCAGTTCGCTTTTAGAATTCATCTTGGCATGCGACTTTGCAGCGCCAAGGCAGTTCATAGATGTAGGTTATATAGGTAACACTTGTAAATGTAGATTGCTATATGTACTAACATATAGTTTCTGTAATAACTGGAAGTGCTGTATAATTGTGTTAATTGGAATTAATATTACGTCAAAGTTAGATAATTAAATTAGGGTAAATAAAGCTAGGTTGTGTTATACATGTACTTAACATGGACTATGACTTACTTATTAATGTGATAACCAGTGAGCCAACCTGGTTATAATATCTCTAGTTTCAAGGTATGGAATGGTATCAAATACCTTACTCGCATGACGAAGAGGAGCCATACATCAATTTGTCAAAGGTCAAGGTCACAGTCCTCCAAAACTGAATCAAGTTTAGCTGACTATGTGTTAGGTTGGAATATTCAGAGTTCTCTCCCCTACATGTATATGGCATGTGTCCTGTGGAGTTGTCTCCCATGTTTGATACATTTAGTAAAACTGTGGTGAAATAAAAACCCTACATTTACTAATTTAACGGAGAGAGGGGTCCTTTATGAACTTCATACCTGTTTATCAACTCGAGAAGAAAGGTTTACTTCATCACTTTCTTCTTCCTTCATGAAAAATTCTCTCGTCTGAAAGAAATCCATTTGCAGGAAAACTACTATTTTCTTGTGTTTGACTATTGTCGATTTCAGTGTGGGATATGTGAGCTCTCGTTACTTGCTCCAAGGTCAACTAGTTTCCAAGAGTTAAGCTCATTTTAGTTTATCATTCAATTTTAGATGTGATATATATGTTACATTCTCAGAAGCACAAAATTGTAGACCTTTCTCTGGATTGCTAGCTTTATTGGAATCAAGGCCATTAAACAACCTTTTAATTTGGACCTTGTAATTCCAGATATACGGGCGTATATTGAAGCCCCTTGGGCTCTTGTTATACAATGTGATATCGATTTCAGTCCATCTGTAAACTTTTGCTTGACCGTGTGACATCTCCGGTTTCAAGTCGTAAATTGGTACCAAACCATGGGTCAGAGAGGAAACCTATTCATTTTGAGGTCAAGGTCACTGTGGTTGATAAATCTGTAAATCATTGAAAATTAAACATTTATAAATAATGTTGGTATTTATTATCAAATCAAACCTGCTATTGTGTTGCCCTTAATCCTCTATTGAGATCCTGCTGTAGACTAAAAAGTTCTCACCCTCTGGAGCCTCAGCCAATAGGTTACACTGGGCCTGCGCCCAAACCCAAATCCTTTTTATACGCCCGCCAAAAAGGTGGACGTATTATGTGATGGTGGTTTCTGTCCGTCCGTCCGTCGTGTCCGGTCTATATCTGGAACAGTTTTCTATTTACAGTTCCAATTTTTGGTGAGTGGATACCCTACGGAGAGACGATGTGTCGCGTACAAAAATGAAGGTCGCGGTCAGAGGTCAAAGGTCACTGGCCTGAAAACAGGAAATGTGTTCGTGTCCGGTCTATATCTCTGGATGTTTTCTATCCACAGTTGCAATTTTTTGTGAATGGATACATCAGGTGGAGACGATGTGTCGCGTACCGAAATTCAGATCGAGGTCAGAGGTCAAAGGTCACTGTTGCCTAAAAATCAGGAAATCATTGATCATTGATAGTTTTCCATCTACAGTTCTAATTTTTGGCGAGTGGATGCCCTAGGGGGAAACGATGTGTTGCATGCCAAATGTAAGTTGAGGTCAGAGGTCAAAGGTCAGTGTGAATGAAAAATCAGGAAATCATAAATTTCTAATTTTTTGTGAGTGGATTCAATAGGGGGAAATGAAGTGTTGCATATCAAAATATAGGTCACGTTCGAAGGTCAAAGGTCATTGTGACCCAAAAATCAGGAAATTATTAAAAATAACATTTTTTTGTGTCAGTAGATACATTAGGGGGACTCAATGTGTCACATATTAAAATGTAGGTCAAGGTCAAGGTCACTGTGACCCCAAAATCGTGAAATTGTTAAAAATCTAGATTTTTTGTGTCCATTGAGAAATTACGGGGAGATGGTTTGTCATGTACCAAAATTTAGGTCAAGGTCACGGACTCCAGAATCAAGAAATCTTTGAACTTTGAAAAGTACTTTTTTTGTGTCAGTAGATACATTACGGGGACATGATGTGTCACGTACCAAAATGTAGGTCAAGGCCGAATATCAAGGTCACGGTGACCCCCAAAATCATGAAATTCATAAAAATCAAGATTTGTTTGTGTCCATTGATACATTGACGGAAGATGTGTCATGCACCAAAGTTTAGGTCAAGGTCAAAGGTCAAGGTCACTGACCCCAAAATCAGGAAATCATTGTCACATTTTCATATGCCTGTCGAAGACGAGGTCATGTAATGCGATGTTGCGTTCTGTCCATTCATCCATGCGATATCTCTAGTTTCAAGGTATGGAATGGTATCAGATACCTTACTCGCATGGCGAAGAGGAGACGTACATCAATTTGTCAAATGTCAAGGTCACAGTCCCCCAGAATTGAATCAAGTTTAGCTGACTATATGTGTTAGGTTGGAATATTCAGAGTTCTCTCCCCAACATGTATATGGCATTTGTCCTGTGCAGTTGTCTCCCATCTTCGAAACAGCTACATTTAGTTAAACTGTTGTGAAATAGAAACCATACATTTACTAGTTTAACGTGGAGAGGGGTCCTTTATGAACTTCATACCCGTTTATCAACTCAAGAACAAAGGTTTACTTCATCACTTTCTTCTTCCTTCATGAAAAATTCTCTCATCTGAAAGAAATCCATTTGCAGGAAAAGTACTATTTTCTGGTGTTTGACTATTGTCGATTTCATTGTGGGATATGTGAGCTCTCGGTTCTTGCTCCAAGGTCACCTAGTTTCCAAGAGTTAAGCTCATTTTAGTTTACATGTATCATTCAATTTTAGATGTGATATGTTACATTCTCAGAAGCACAAAATTGTAGACCTTTTCCCGGATTGCTAGCTACCAATTGGAATGCGATTAAACAACCTTGAAATTTGGACCAATGTAATTCCAGATATATGGGCGTATATTGAAGCCCTTTGGGCTCTTATTCTTCTATGAGCCTATAGCGTGATGCGTGCAAGGCTGAGAAGAGTGCGGGGAGGCACCAAGGTATGGTGCGCTGTGGTTCACGAGATCCGCGAAAACTCAAACGAGGTGGTGAACGGGAACGTTGATTCCTATAACCACGTAAAGGTTTCCGTCAGCCTTTGTAGTCCGCAAGGCTGTGGGGACTGATTGAGTAATTGTTACTCCCGATAACATCTGGCCAGGTAGGTTTTCGACATGTATGGTGCCGCTGGGAGGAATTACAGGTGAAACAGGTGACGGGATATCTGGCATGTCCTCGTTGATGTTTCTATCAACTTGGAGATTAATTTCGGCTTGTTGCTTGTCGATGGGTGCCAATCCCACGTCTACCGCGGCCTGCAATAAATAACTCCGTCTGGCCTGAGCATAATTGTACCAGGCTTGGTCGGGCCAAGAAGTACACTCAAGGCACGTATTTTTCCTATAACATAAATGCGTTTTACAGGAAAAACAAAGCAAATGTAAGTCCAAATGTGACCAAGTTTGTCTGCAATCTGTGCAGCGCTTAATATTCCCGGTAGTTTTAGGCATTGTTTTACAATGTTGAAACTAAGTCTAGACTGAATATATCCTTGTCAAGATAGACAAAAAAAAATTCAAAATCTAATTCTAGCAGAGCTCTCTTTCTAAACACGTCCACACGCTGTGGCTGTAGGAAGAAAAAGGATTTGGGGAAGTGCGTTTGGGCGCAGGCGCAGTGTAACCTATTGGCTGAGGCTCCAGATGGTGAGAACTTTTTAGTCCACAGCAGAATCTCCATAGAGGATTAAGGGCAACACAATAGCAGGTGTAGATTTGAGAAATAAATGCGTATGTTCAAAGATGGCCTTTTTTTTTAAGCCATCGGCCAGTTTTGGTCGAACGGTATGGTCTGCTTGGTCCCTGGTGTCTGCCCATCTGGTTTGTTAAAACGCTAGCTTTCGAAGTTTTATAGCCAGGCTATCTGAATTCAGATATCGGGGTTTGTAAACTGCCTTGAAAATGAAAATTATAATTTAGAATTCAAGACACTGAAAAGCCTTGAAACATAGGAAATTGGAAAGACCATGGAAATGGGAATTCCTGTCCATCATATTGTAAATTCACTTGTCAAGTTGTAGCTAAAAGTTGTATTGTCCTTTGCTGTCGATGACAAAATTAACCCCATCATAGCAATATATTCTTAAATCGTTCAAAAATAATTTCCTATGTATGAACAAATTTGCTGACCGGACATTCATACTCCTGTTTAAGTCAAATTGGTCTGAAAAGCTGCTATGACAGTGGTAGTAATATGCCTTGAAAACAGGAAAGCCTTGAAAATTGGTAACCCCGAGGTGTACAAACTCTGAAATATGCAACTAGTGATGGGTCAGAAGCGTAATGAAGAAGACCTATTTTATCTAGGACATATTTGAATGTTGATGCTAAAGTTCGAAGTATTACATCTAGACTTTCTGCTATGCAACTCGCGATTGACTAGAAGCCTGTTTCATTTGATTGACCATGGCCTATTTTATCAAGGTCAAAAACTAGTTTTGCAGTATCTCGAGGGACTCAAACGTGATATAACCGATCTTGTTGAAAGCGATGTTAAAATATTCAATCGACTTGCAGGAAGAAAAGGAATTGAAGAAACAAATTTTCTAAATATTCTCAATCTCATTTAATACTTCCATCTTAAATATTCTATTTTTGAATGTAAATAAATAAAAACAATGGCGAACAGTCACCAATTATCACAGAATTTAAAGGACATAACATTAATGTTGTGCCATCTTCACTCCTGTAGCAGGCAAAATATTTTCAGATACATGTTATTGCTATATTTATAACAAGATTTTGCATTCATTTCAATAGTTTTGAAAGAATCCCAACTTGCACTCATTTTGAATATACACATTAAATAACACTGGATAGCAGAGCTGTTAAATTGGTGGAAAGTACCGGTACCGGGTAATCACGAAAATCACTTTTCTGTGCGACTGCTTTGGAAGTTCGATTTCAGTCAACTGCTCAGAATGTGCCTGATGCGACATCGAAATGAGTGAGCTCTAATGCTAGCCAAGTCACTTGAGAATTCCACACAGCTTTCAAAGCGAAGCCGGACATCGAAGGCTGTGACGTTTGGAATGTCATTAAATAATATCTCCATACAACATCAGGCATTGTCTTCTGCATTTTCTGTTTAGTTTTTATACAATGTGATATCGATTTCAGTCCATCTGTAAACTTTTGCTTGACCGTGTGACATCTCCGGTTTCAAGTCGTAAATTGGTACCAAACCATGGGTCAGAGAGGAAACATTCATTTTGAGGTCAAGGTCACTGTGGTTGATAAATCTGTAAATCATTGAAAGCATATGTTCAGAGATGGCCTTTTTTTTAAGCTATCGGCCAGTTTTGGTCGAAGGATATGGTCTGCTTGGTCCGTGGTGTCTGCCCATCTGGTTTGTTAAAACGCTAGCTTTCGAAGTTTTATAGCCAGGCTATCTGATTTCAGATATCAGGGTTTGTAAACTGCCTTGAAAATGAAAATTATAATTTAGAATTCAAGACACTGAAAAGCCTTGAAACATAGCAAATTGGAAAGACCATGGAAATGGGAATTCCTGTCCATTGTTGTAAATTCACTTGTCAAGTTGTAGCTAAAAGTTGTATTGTCCTTTGCTGTCGATGACAAAATTAACCCCATCATAGCAATATATTCTTAAATCGTTCAAAAATAATTTCCTATGTATGAACAAATTTGCTGACCGGACATTCATACTCCTGTTTAAGTCAAATTGGTCTGAAAAGCTGCTATGACAGTGGTAGTAATATGCCTTGAAAACAGGAAAGCCTTGAAAATTGGTAACCCCGAGGTGTACAAACTCTGAAATATGCAACTAGTGATGGGTCAGAAGCGTAATGAAGAAGACCTATTTTATCTAGGACATATTTGAATGTTGATGCTAAAGTTCGAAGTATTACATCTAGACTTTCTGCTATGCAACTCGCGATTGACTAGAAGCCTGTTTCATTTGATTGACCATGGCCTATTTTATCAAGGTCAAAAACTAGTTTTGCAGTATCTCGAGGGACGTGATATAACCGATCTTGTTGAAAGCGATGTTAAAATATTCAATCGACTTGCAGGAAGAACAGGAATTGAAGAAACAAATTTTCTAAATATTCTCAATCTCATTTAATACTTCCATCTTAAATATTCTATTTTTGAATGTAAATAAATAAAAACAATGGCGAACAGTCACCAATTATCACAGAATTTAAAGGACATAACATTAATGTTGTGCCATCTTCACTCCTGTAGCAGGCAAAATATTTTCAGATACATGTTATTGCTATATTTATAACAAGATTTTGCATTCATTTCAATAGTTTTGAAAGAATCCCAACTTGCACTCATTTTGAATATACACATTAAATAACACTGGATAGCAGAGCTGTTAAATTGGTGGAAAGTACCGGTACCGGTACCGGGTAATCACGAAAATCACTTTTCTGTGCGACTGCTTTGGAAGTTCGATTTCAGTCAACTGCTCAGAATGTGCCTGATGCGACATCGAAATGAGTGAGCTCTAATGCTAACCAAGTCACTTGAGAATTCCACACAGCTTTCAATGCGAAGCCGGACATCGAAGGCTGTGACGTTTGGAATGTCATTAAATAATATCTCCATACAACATCAGGCATTGTCTTCTGCATTTTCTGTTTAGTTTTTACCCCTCGGCCAAAATTTGGCCGAAGGGTATTGTCGTCGTCATGTACGTCTGTCCGTCTGTCCGTCTGGCCGTCTGTCCGTCTGTCCGTCCGTCCGTCTGTCCGTCACACCTTTCTCGTTACCAAGATATCTTCAGAACGACTTACCCTAGGCACACCAAACTTGCAGTGCACATCCGTATACTTGTGACCCAGAACCCTATTGAATCTGGACCTGATTGGTTAGAAACTTTGGCGGCCATCTTTAATTTATGCGAAACCATCACAGGTTTCTTGTTACCAAGATATCTTTAGAACGACTTACCCTAGGCACCCCAAACTTGCACTGCACATCCATATGCTCATGACCCAGAACCCTATTGAATCTGGACCTGATTGGTTCGAAACTTTGGCGGCCATATTTAATTTATGCAAAATCATTAATCTTGTGTATCTTGGGTACCATTTCTCTGTTCAGTGTGAAACTTGGTATGGATCATCGATGCATCAAGAAACTTCAAAGGAATGACCAACCAGTTTCCCTGATTCGGTGAAAACCTTGGCGGCCATCTTTAATTTATGCAAAATCTTCAATGATATATATCTCTGATACCATTCAAGTGTTCTATACGAAACTTGGCATACAGCATCGATGTATCAAGAGATCTGCAATGTATAGCCACATCAGTTCCTCTGAGTGGCGGGAAGGATGGGCGGCCATCATTAATTTATGCAAAATCATTAATGATTTCTATCTCTGATACTGTTCGAGTGCTCGATGTAAAATTTGGTATATATCATCGAAGCATCAATAGACTTACGATAAATGGCGTTTCTGATTGGGCGGAACCTTGGCGGCCATCTTTAATTTATGCAAAATCTTCAATGATATATATCTTTGATACCATTTCAGTGTTCTATATGAAACTTGGTATCCAGCATCGATGTATCAAGAGACTTGCAATGAATAACCACATCGGTTCCTCTGAATGGCGGGAAGGATGGGCGGCCATCTTTAATTTATGCGAAATCATTAATGATCTATATCTCTGATACGGTTCAAGTGCTCAATGTAAAATTTGGTATACATCATCGATGTATCAATAGACTGTTCTGGTTTTTCTGCTTGGGCGGAAACCTTGGTGGCCATCTTTAATTTATGCAAAATCTTTAATGATGTTTATCTTTGATACCATTTCAGTGTTCTATTTGAAACTTGGTATACAGAATCTATGTATCAAGAGACTTGCAATGAATAACCACATCAGTTTCTCTGAGTGGTGGGAAGGATGGGCAGCCATCTTTAATTTATGCGAAATCATTAGGGATCTCTATCTCAGATAATTTTCAAATGTTCGATGTAAAATTTGGTATACATCGTTGATGCATCAACAGACTTATGTAATGAATACTGGTTTCTCTGATTGGACGGAAGCGTTTGAGGCCATTTCTAATGGCAAAATTTTTCATAATCTGTATATTTGTTACTTGACTGCTTGGTGTTCCTGAAGTCTTGTTTTAAATTGAATACATTATGAATGGCTGGCGCCCAGAGCCGAGGGGTTTTCAGATGCGCAGCTTCGTATTATACAATGTGATATCGATTTCAGTCCATCTGTAAACTTTTGCTTGACCGTGTGACATCTCCGGTTTCAAGTCGTAAATTGGTACCAAACCATGGGTCAGAGAGGAAACATTCATTTTGAGGTCAAGGTCACTGTGGTTGATAAATATCTGTAAATCATTGAAAGCGTATGTTCAGTGATGGCCTTTTTTTTTTAAGCTATCGGCCAGTTTTGGTCGAAGGATATGGTCTGCTTGGTCCGTGGTGTCTGCCCATCTGGTTTGTTAAAACGCTAGCTTTCGAAGTTTTATGGCCAGGCTATCTGATTTCAGATATCAGAGTTTGTAAACTGCCTTGAAAATGAAAATTATAATTTAGAATTCAAGACACTGAAAAGCCTTGAAACATAGGAAATTGGAAACAGGGGCCGCGGAGCCGGGGGGGCTTCAGCCCCCCCACTTTTCGGAGCTGTAATGTTATACCCTACCGTAAGCCCTATCTAGGGGCGACTTCAGCCCCCCCACTTTATGGTCGAGATAGGGGTCAGCCCCCCCACTTTTGAATATGCTCCGCGGCGCCTGGTAAAGACCATGGAAATGGAAATTCCTGTCCATTGTTGTAAATTCACTTGTCAAGTTGTAGCTAAAAGTTGTATTGTCCTTAATGCTGTCGATGACAAAATTAACCCCCATTTAAGCCATCGGCCAGTTTTGGTCGAAGGGTATGGTCTGCTTGGTCCATGGTGTCTGCCCATCTGGTTTGTTAAAACGCTAGCTTTCGAAGTTTTATAGCCAGGCTATCTGAATTCAGATATCAGGGTTTGTAAACTGCCTTGAAAATGAAAATTATAATTTAGAATTCAAGACACTGAAAAGCCTTGAACATAGGAAATTGGAAAGACCATGGAAATGGGAATTCCTGTCCATTGTTGTAAATTCACTTGTCAAGTTGTAGCTAAAAGTTGTATTGTCCTTTGCTGTCGATGACAAAATTAACCCCATCATAGCAATATATTCTTAAATCGTTCAAAAATAATTTCCTATGTATGAACAAATTTGCTGACCGGACATTCATACTCCTGTTTAAGTCAAATTGGTCTGAAAAGCTGCTATATTGACAGTGGTAGTAATATGCCTTGAAAACAGGAAAGCCTTGAAAATTGGTAATCTCGAGGTGTACAAACTCTGAAATATGCAACTAGTGATGGGTCAGAAGCGTAATGAAGACCTATTTTATCTAGAACATATTTGAATGTTGATGCTAAAGTTCGAAGTATTACATCTAGACTTTCTGCTATGCAACTCGTGATTGACTAGAAGCCCGTTCCATTTGATTGACCATGGCCTATTTTATCAAGGTCAAAAACTAGTTTTGCAGTATCTCGAGGGATCGTGGTTCAGCTATTCAAATCTACACTACAGTACATATATGCAACTGGTGATTAATTAGAAGCCTGCTCAAGTTGACAAATCTTGACCTATTTCATCAAGGTCAAATTCTAGTTAACACAATATGTTTTAAAGGGTTAGGGATGGGCATGCACAGGCATATGTTGAATCCCATAAGTCTCTTGTTAAGCGCTTGAATAAAATCGGATTTCCAAAGCCATCCCATAGAAAACTAATTGTAATTTCTCTCAGTTACCAATTTGACAGCCCCATCACAAAGAGTTATTTAATATATATATTCAAAATGGGTGCATTCTTTTGAACAATACTGAATAGATAAAATACTGTCTGAATACTCGCGTGTACAGGTATAACGTAACATGATACTAAAATCATATTCACCCAAATACAATTTGTATTACTACTTGCCATATATTGTTGGAAGGTTGCACAGTACCGTACATGTAAACAGTCTGATTTATACGCTCGTCTTTTCAACACCTTCAGCAGATAAAGTTTTTGTCCACTTGTGAGATTGCAGGAATGTTTTAGAACCTTCATCCACCCTGATGCAGTCCGTCGGACTGGTTTATAAATATGAACAGTTTTAACCATGTCCATGCCAACACTGACGGGTCACCTTAATTTTTGGCATAGTTATCTTGAGGTTGTCCCCTAGAGTGTCGGAACACTTCGACAGGCCACATTTCGGCCCACAACATTTCGACCAACAAAATTACGACCCGCGACATTTCAGCAGTGAAATTTTTATTCTAATACCGTTTTCACAGTCAAGTATTTCATCTACATGTACATATATGCAAGCTTTGCATTGTATACATGTGTAACATCTGTGAATAATAAATCACCCATTTGTAAACATGAACATTCCGTTTTATTCTACCTAATTTAGTATCATAAATTCAAACCAAAGTTTAAATAGTTTGACCTGGTGAGAAAATAGAGAAAAATAAGTTTTTTTGTTTCATGACCACATGCATGCGTGACGGTTTGGTGTAGTTACATGGAGGCATACTCATTCTTGAGATACGATGAATAAAATTTGACTGCCGAAATGTCACGGGCCGAATGTCACCTGCCGAACAGTTGCCTGCCAAAATGTTGTGAATCAGATTCCTAGAGTCTTGTTGGTTGAGTATATCCTCAATTAGATTTAAACATTCAATGTGGAAAACAATGAACATTATAGACAGCTACATGAAAAATAGTATTTCTATTATAGATGATAATCAAGTGTCTGGGGCAAATGATTACAACGAGTGGAACTGTTGGCACAATAACAAATGATACTTTCCGTGTTGGAAATAAGTTGGGGATCCGGAGGCCACTGACAATGGACTGCATGAATGAGAGTAATAGGTACATCAGAGACTGAAATGATTGACAAATCAAGCTATAGCCAATCCTAGTAGCCATGACTACATCTTCATTTTATCAAGCCAATTTCTATGTTCCCACTTCGAACCTGCTTTGATTTATGTGACCACCTTCAGCGTTTAGAATCTGAGGTGTAAATTTCACCTAAGAACGATCGACAAACCAATCATACACACCGATTGTGGGTAGAGTGACATCATCCTCATGTAGCGGCATCATTCCCCCTAATATGGTGATTGTGTGGGCTCCATATATAGGTCGGCCAATCAATAACGCTCTTCTAGGACACATTTCGAAATTCAAATGGTTTGAGGTCAGTGATGTGTCGTGTCTATTTATAAGTTCTTTGAACATTGAAGGGGCCCAGATATATCCAGGAAAGTTCGAAGTGGGAAAGTAGAAATTAGCTTGATAAAATGCAGATGCCATGAAAACAGCAATGCGATTTTGTACAACTGCTTTACTAAATGATACACACACACACGTAGATGTATGTACATGTATCCCCAATTCTAGGCAACTCATCTTCTTTGTTAGCATATTGCCTTTCCTGAAATGGCCATGCAGTGGGAGATCATTAACACTGTTATGGAGGCAGTGGGAGATCATTAACACTGTTATGGAGGCAGTGGGAGATCATTAACACTGTTATGGAGGCAGTGGGAGATCATTAACACTGTTATGGAGGCTTGCACAATAGGATTATCAGAAGATAAATTGGAAGCGCTAGTTCAGTCTGTTAATTCGTTAACTAAGCCAAAATCAACAATCAGGAAGAGGCAAACATAGAATCTGATTGGACTGCCCCTTCCGACAAACCTTTGAACATTGGAGAGAATTATTCCCCTAACCTCAGGACTGATGCATATCATGCATTCTGATTGGACATCCAATTCCACAGTCATGACAGTGCGGCAGGCCGTTCAACTTACACGGGCATGGTGGTGTATGGAGATTCGGATATCTCAAAAGCAGAATTAAGGGTAAGCCGAGATGGAGCGTGGAGTTTTAACAATGTGGATGAATGAATCATTCAGAATCACAAGCTTGTCAACAACTTCAGTTTTAAAAGCGTTTTTTTTTTGGCCAGGGCATCAAACCGCTTCATAAATCTTTTGAGGACTTTGTTTCTTTGATGTTGATTCCATTTCTCCTGAAGAATTCTGCCTGAACATAGCCAATCCGCACATGCTCCCTTGTTGGTGGGTCCTTGGCACTGGTCAGACGGTGACCATATTCTGATGATGATAAAGTAGGTACTGGTTTGACCTCTTCCTGAAAGTGGATAAAACATATTAATAATGGTATCTGAAAGCAGATCTGTATCAAACCAAAATTGTTGCCTTCGGGAGCATCCATAAAATATGTACGATAAGAATCCAGGATTTTGGACACCCCCTCCTCCCTGTACACTCAATTACATGATGGTCCAACCCCCTCCCCTCATGTCCTGTGAATTGCTGAGTTGGGTACCAAAGTAGGCCTACAGAAAGCCAGCTGATGACGCCCAGTTCTTTGTTTTCTATCGGCACATTTAATTTAAAGTTTCATTATCTTTACTATTTCAAATATTTTGTGAATGAAAAATAAAACGCTATTTAGAAGGCCAGTGTGTGTGACTGTGGTAATTTCTCAATCTGGCATTATTTTTATCAATTGCAATTAAAAGGTGGATATACAAACTGTTTGAGTTGACATGAATATCCCTATACCGTATCCAATTAATACCTGAACTGACCAGGCACGAATGACAAAGGAACCCCAATGAACATATAAAATGCCAGCAGAAGACAGGGATCCTTTGATAAGCAGATTAACAATTAATCCACACAGTTGAAGTATAAGCTATAATTCCCTTAGAACCACATTCAAAGGTGAACACAGATATTGGAAGCTTGGTGATCTGTACAGGACTGAGGTGCAGACAACCGGTGGGGACCAAAATGGGGATTCAGGCCAGAAGGGGACTTTTCATTTGTCTTTTTGACAGAAAAGTAGTCGGATATTCAAAACCAAACCTAATTATTCTTTCGAAGATGCCAAATGGGAAGTTAGCCTTAGTTTATTCGAAAATCTGCTTTCAACTAGAGAGGCAAATGTCATTGTTTTAAAGTTATTCCTTGGTGGGTAGAGTATAGGCCCTACTCTATATATCTGTTTTGACCAAATTCCAGATTGTTCCAATACCTGGCCGAGTATCCTCTGTTTAACACAAGCAATTAAAACTGAATATTGTTTAAATGCAAAGATATCCGAATTAAGTACACACTGCTTATTGTTTGTTCAGATAGATTACACCCCCTCCTCTGTATGTTTGTCATACATAGTGCACCTATCCCCTCACCCTGTAAGGGCATACACACTTTATGGATGTTTTCAACCTGATATGCCATCTAATGAAGCATTGGTACAGCTTTGAATATTGTACAGCGCTGACGAATGAGTTGACCTCTACATATCAGAATTAAAGTAGTAGTGAAATATGTGCATGACATCTTTTACTAGTAGATGCAATACTACAGAAGACAACTAACTTGGGAGTGGGAAAAAAACTTCAAACCTCATTGTTCACGGAAAGTCCCCTTGATTTAGCATGTTCTCTGTCATCTCGGTGAAGCTTGTTGTTATACCCATCAACTTGACTGTACAGTCTGTCGTATGAACACAAAGGATAATGATCCTGCAAAATAAATACAGGAAGTGAATTTAAAGGTGGCAGTGATATTTGCACAATCAATTATCTTATAAGAATTTTATTCATTAGAATGGTACATGTGTTATAAGTTAACACCATGACAGATGGAACATCAACTGTTGTTTGCCTGATGTAACAGTTGAGAACAATGTATTTTTCTACTGAGCTATACCACAACGACAGAATGGGAAAACGTTTTTATAATGCACCAGAACGACAGAATGCCTGCCCTCTATTTTCTTGAGCGACAGAACAGAAAGAATCTTTTTCCACAGCGACGGGATGGAAAGTCTCTTTTTCTTCATCAACATTTGTTTTACCTATACTACAGGGCTTCGTGTTAGCAAATCGCACGCGAGCTAAAGATAGCTCACGTAAAACCTACAAGGAGAGCTGCTGCGTGAGCTAAAAATCACTCTCGCCAAAAGGCTTACGCGAGTGAAACTACATTTGACAGTTCCCTAGTTCGACGACTCTCCACCTTAAATGCAGGGTCCTGATTTGCTACAGAGGTCAGATGTCGGATGCAATTTAGCACAGATTAATCAGAAGAACTACATTCCAATTCCAATAAACATTTTATTCAGTAAGTGTAAAATTAATAATCAACTGACCACGGCTCGATATATGTCTCATAACACTGTGTTTCGTAACAAATGTCGTCCCAGTGATGTATCGCTGAACATCCTTTTTTATTTGGCCCTTGAATCCCGAGTCCTTCATGATTTTCTCGCTGTGCTTGGCACACAGAGTACACCAAATGTCGGCTACCTTCCCATCTGCCGTCGGATGGCACCGAATCCGGCCCCCAGTGTTCCATTTATTCATGTATTGAACGTTGAAACAGCAACTGTTGTTTGTTCGGCCATTTTGTGTCAACCTCGTTTTCACAAAGGCTGCACATAATAACGCATAATATGATTGGTCAGACAAGTCACGTTAAGCCAATCAATGAGGTCGTATTAGCGACACAAAATCTGGTGCACTTCCGCCTATTTCATCAGCATGGTATTCTTTCCGGTAGAAACAACACCACCACCACTGGCAATTTTGCTCCCTGGTGTGTTATTTATCGAGGATTTTTAAGCCATCCCACTGAGAAGTAAAATAAATATTTACGCGCGTGATAAATAGTGTACGCAGAGATAATTTTACGTGCGCACTGCGTGCGGGTGCGCGATCGCGCGCGTCAAACACGAAGCCCTGGTTACTATATGTATCTTGAAAGTTATCCTGAACCCGACGGTATTAAGGAGCATATCTAACATGCCTAAGTCCTAATCCTACTTTGGCAATTGTTACTGGCACATTCCTCCCTAACGATGATTTAACACTCGTGTAGACGTTTCTCCCTAACCCCACTTTGACACTCGTCTACTAGTACATTCCCTGATAATCCTGCTTTGAAACTCTTCCACATGTACATTCCAACCTAACGCCGCTTTGACACAGGTGTACAAGTACATTCCTTCTTAACCCTGCTTCAACACTCATCTACAGGTATGTTCTTTCCTGTCCTGGCTTTGCCACTCGTCTACAGGTATATTCCTCCCTAATCTTGCTTGACATTCTTTCACATGTACATCACTCCTAATCCCACCTTAACACAGTTCTACGAGTGAATTCCTTGCTAACCCTCCTTTAACAAGCGTCTACAGGTACATTAATACCTAACCTCACTTTAACACAAGGCTACGTTCCTCCCTAACCAAGCTTTGTCACTCATCTACATATACATTCCTCCCTAACCCAGCTTTGACACTCATCTAAACGTACTTTCTTCCCTAACGCCACTTTGACATTCGACTATAGGTACATTCCTCCCAAACCCAGCTTTGACAATTGTCTACAAGTACCTGACCCTGTGTTCTGACCACTTAAAGGTGAAATGCAAAGGTTTTTAGATTCTCCTTTTCACATTTTATATAGGTTGAATAATGATAGAAATACCGGTCTATCTACTTCACTTGGTTTAATTTGAATTATCTTGTCTGCTAGAATTTTTTTAAAAGTTGGTACCTCTAGCACAGCTGAATTCAGATTTGCCAAACGTCATCGCTTATCTTTCCTTGATTGTGACGTCACGTCAGACCAGCCGCCCGGAGACTGAACGTTACAAGTATTGACGCCTGGCAAGATGGTCTGATGTGACGTCACAATCGAACGTCAAACAAGAGCAGATAAGCGATGCGGATTTCATTTCTGAAATCGGCCGGGCTTGAGATGCTAACTTTGAATCACTTTTCAAAAGCTACCAGGAGACAAAATACTTCAAATAAAAGCAAACAGAGTATTTGGGCTGATATTTCCATCATTAACTAGCCCGCGAAGAATATAAATAGGGAAATATGAAAACCTTTGCAGTTCACCTTTAACTCCCTATCACTCCCCTTACATTAATATCGACTCCCTATCACTCCCCTTACATTAATATCGAGAGAATGGAAATAGATTCTAATAGACAACTGAAATTTGTATTTATGTATATTGTGATCACTCCTATTGTGACTGAAATCACAACTACAATTTCCCATAAGAGCTAATCACAGAGCTCTCTTGCTATTTTTAAACGTCGAGGTCTGGTGTACATTCCTCTCTAATCCTGCTTTGACACTCACCTACATGTACATTCCTCACTAACCCCGCCTTGACACTCATCTACATATACATTCCTCCCTAACCTCACTTTGACACTCAACTACAGGTACATTCCTTCCCAACCCAACACTGACACAAGACTACATGTACATGTCCCTAGCTAACCCAGCTTTGACACATTCGTCTACCTGTACATTTCTCTCAAACCCCGCTTTCACACTCGACTCCAGGTATGTTCCTCCCAAACCTGGCTTTGACACTCGTCTACATGTACATTCCTCCCTATCCCTGCTTCGACACTCGACTACAGGTACATTCCTCTCGGACTCAGCTTTGACACTAATCTACAAATATATTCCTCTCTAACCCGGCTTTGAAACTCGTCTACAAGTACATGCCTTAAATAACACCCCTTTGACAGTCGTCTACATGTACGTTCCTCTCTAACCCCGCTTGACACATGTACATTCCTAACATGGCTCTGACACAGGTCTACAGGTAAGGTGCATTCCTCAACCCTGCTTTGGCGCCGGACTACATTCTTCCCTAACCATTTGCATTGTTTTTTAAATAGGGCTTCTTGAAATCTGATAGTCAACAAGCTAACCCTACTGACATTCAATTTAGTGATATTGACAACGTAGGGTTTAATCGACTGCAAACTTTAGGCCACATGACCTGGATCAGTTTGTCAACTTTGCTGGCCATTTATTTTCTCTGTCCAGATCATTTCATTTCCATAAACAACAAAAGAAAAAGAAATTATCAAGCTTGATCTTTCAGAAATGAAATCGGTACCTATAGCCATCTTGAGAACAGTGTGTGTGACGCCATCTAAATTCAGGATTACACGAGAAAAACAAAATTCGTTCAGTCGACCCAGTTGCTTAGAGAGCTAAAAAATTATGTAAATTACTTTTTTTCGGTATGTTCCTTCTGTTATATACATGTACGTGGTACTGATAGTTACAATTTTACATTCAAATGCAGATAACATGAAAGCCTTATGATAGCGCCGTTACCGACTTTTCTGTCCACAATTCCTAGAATTACAATGAGTGACTTATCAGTCTCATGCCACCATAGATAGATTTTATTTTTAAATGATCAAAGTTTGATACTTTTTTTTTTTCATTTGGTATTTATGGAAATGAAAGGAGCTGGACAGAGGATGTAAATGGCCAGGAACGTTGACATGTATTCTATCCATACAATTACAAGCACAAAATGATATGGGCGGACATTGAATTTTTGAAGCATTTTTGCTGCTGCAAAACAATCCATGATGCAATGCATAACAATGACAGCCCTTCTCAGATGTTTACATCAGAAAAGGCAGTGACCAATGACATGCATAGAAGTTTGCTTTGGGGCAGCAAAGTTGACTTGGGCCACAACAACAACAACAACACATAAAATCACCTTTTTCGGGGAGTTATAATACGTTCTTTCTGTAGGATCAGATCTTACGGTCGGTATAAATGAAAAGGCTGACAGTTCGCATGGTCTACCATGGAGCATAAACTCGTCCGTGTTTGTTTTCACTTGCAAACCTTCTTCAGACATTTTCCTCCTTGTTGGCGTTCTTTTCCGCTCGCACCTGCTGACTGCCTTGTTGACTGACCGTGAAGTCACTGGTTGTGTTTTCATTTTCGTCTGCTCCGTTTCCAAGCCGATGCCTCATGAATATTAATGAGCATACAAATTCATATTCAGAAATTTCCATAAAAAAGAAAGAGAATTTTGTGTCGATATTTGTTGAATAAAATTGAAAATAACTTTGTCCGAGATTACAGCAACATTAGCCCCGCATAAACTGCTGCAACTGCCGGGTTTCCGCTAGACTCGTACCTAGCCCTCAACTCACACGCACCATAGAGCGATAGCGAATTGGAGCTGGGTACGAGTCTAGGTTTCCGCCCGGTTTCGATCCAAGAAGATAAATCGAAATTAATCGAAAATTCATGTCAAGAAACCAAGAAACAGTTGTATGTATCTAAGGTTTGAAGTAATTAGTGGGTTAATTGTTAGACAACTCATATAATTTCTTTGAGAAAACTAGTCATCACGATTTGGTATTGGTATCGAATTTTGGACCCTTCATCATTCTTGAAGTTCATGGGAACTTTTAGTTCAACAAGCTGAACCCTGCTGACATTTAATTTTGTGATATTGACAATGCATTGTCAATATCACCAAATTAAATGTCAGCAGGGTTCAGCTTGTTGAACTAGGGAACTTTGTGCAAATAAGCCACATCGTAATTAGCCACGTTGACATGGCTTCGTTCGTTCCTACGAACTCTTGGTCTCCATCGCCACTCCCACTCCGCTGTGCTGGTCGTCGGGTAGGGGGCTGGACTGGGCCATTTCCCACTCAACCCGGCGGTTTGGCCCAGCGGGGCGGGCGTTTTCTCCTCCCTGGGCCGGGGATGCAGCTGTCGGTAGGAGATGGGAATTGAGCCATCTCCGATAGGCTGCACCCCCAGCGGGGGCCGACTTTGTGGCGATGGAGCTGCACAATCATAAAATCATGTATGGGGGGAGGGGTATAATGATTGATTGTATGCTCTCTATGGGCCCGTGATTGGCAATAAACTATTCTATTCTATTCTACGCTATGATGCCTCTCAATGAACTTACATGTACACTCCGGGATCACACGGCTCCATGGGTCGTTTGGCTCTATCCGGCAATAAAACAAATACAGGTTACTTCGTCCACAAACCAACTCGTCCCCAACTTCAGTCAAGTCGTCCTCAACTTTGAGTCAACTCGTCCCCAACCTTGAGTCAACTCGTCCTCAAATAAAAATCGAATTTTATCAGCGAATATGGTCAAATATTCCCATGTTTAGAAAATGACACTAAGGTAAAAGTATATTGAATATATGTTTTATTTCGATGGCAATGTCTTTTGATAAAAATGTACAGAAAAATAGCACTTATAAAGAGCACAACTGGGATACACCTCTATATGGTCCGTATATGTTTATAATTAGCTATCCCCTTTCCCACACGTTCGTATTAATTACATGTTTGCAAAAATATAGAGTCCGCAAAGAAGAAAATGTCAGTAGTCTGTGTGAATTCGCTAGCTGGTGGGGCCGTTCAATTCACCAACGCCTTGACAAAGCTGCGATGCAGTCTTGGGTCCCTCCCTGTACTCATACCACAACTTGAAATTGCGTACTGTATCTTGTGTTGGTCAAAGTTCAGAATGACATTACTTGATTGAAATTGTAGTTTAAGGACCGCTTCCCATACGGATTTCGCGGCCCATCAACTCAATTTTTTATTTAAATTTCACGGTACATTTCTTAGTTAAGATCTTTACAGGCGCTACATTTTAGAATAAATAAATAGCAAAGATAATAATTTTATTACTTGCAATTTATTTTTGCTTTTTCTTCACTGAACCTCCTTCTGTTATACCAGACATGTTATATGTTGGGGGGAGAATCTAGTGCTGTCTGTCTGTCTGTCTGTCTGTCTGGATGGATGTCTGTCCGTCCCCTTGCCTTGTCTGCAAGATATCTTGAGAACTACTGGATGGAATTTCACCAAACTTGGATGGAAGATTCATTGGTATAGCCCCCTCATTTGATTAGGTTTTGGTGTGTGTGCATGTATTCATCCGTGTCCGGTGTCCGTCCGTCTGTCCATCAACTTGTACATGTATATACAGGCCTTGTCTGCAAGATGTCTTGAGAACTACTGGACGGAATTTCACCAAACTTGGATGGAAGCTTCAGTGGGATAGCCCCCTCATTTGATTAGGTTTTGGTGTGTGTGCATGCGTTCATCCGTGTCCGATGTCCGTCCACCCGTCCATCTACTTGTACATGTATTCATCCGTGTCCGGTGTCCGTCCGTCTGTCCATCAACTTGTACATGTATATACAGGCCTTGTCTGCAAGATATCTGGAGAACTACTTGACGGAAGTTCACCAAACTTGGATGAAAGCTTTGTTGGGATAGCCCTCTCATCTGATTAGGTTTTGGTTTGTGTGTGCATTCGTCCATGTTTGGTGTCCGTCCGTCTGTCCATGTACTTGTAAATGTATACGTATATACAGGCCCTTTCTGCAAGATATCTGGAGAACTACTGGACAGAATTTCACCAAACTTGGATGGAAGGTTCATTGGGATAGCCCCCTCATTTGATTTGGTTTGGGTGTGTGTGTGTGCATTTATCCATGTCCATCGTCCGTCCGTCCATCTAATTGTTCATGTATATACAGACCTTGTCTGCAAGATATCTGGAGAACTACTCGACGGAATTTCACCAAACTTGGATGGAAGGTTCATTGGGATAGCCCCTCATCTGATTAGGTTTTGGTGTGCAAGCGTTCGTTCGTGTCCATCCATCCGTCCATCTACTTCTACATGTATATACAAGCCTTGTCTGTAAGATATCTGGAGAACTACCCCACAGAGTTTTGCCAAACTTGGGTGGAAGCTTCATTGCAATGGGCTCATCTGATTAGGTTTCGGTATGCATGCATGCGTTCGTCTGGGTATGTTGTCTGTCTGCTTGTCCATCTACTTATACATGTATAGACAGGCCTTGTCTGTCAGATATCTGGAGAACTACTGGACGGAATTTCCTCGAACTTGGATGGAAGCTTCATCGTGATGGCCTCTGGTGAACTGCACCAGACTTGGATGGAATCTTCATTGGAATGGCCTCCGCATGTTATTATGTTTTTGGTGTGCGCGCGTGTTTGGTGTTCATCCGTCTGTCTACTTGTACATGTATAGACAAGCCTTGTCTGTAAAATATCTGAAGAACTACTGGATGGAATTTCCCCGAACTTGGATGGCAGCTTTATTGTGATGGCCTCCTCATTTGATTAGGTTTTGGTTTGTTTGCGTGCATCCATCTGTTTCTGATGTCCAGCTTTGTTACATGTATGTACAGGACTACTCTTGTCTACAAGGTATGTGGAGAACTGCTGGATGAAATTTCACCAAACTTGGATGGAAGCTTCATTGAAATGGCCTTATATGATCTAATTAGGTTTTGGTGTGAGCTAGTGCTTGCGTGGGTCCATGCAAAATGTGCTTATCTGTCTGTCCAATATGTTCACTCCATATCTTGGAAACTACTGAAGGCAGATGCATGAAACTTCTACACGGTACAGCATGTATACTATAGGTGTTGCTAAGTATGTTTTGTATCTTTCCTATAATCTGATAATGTGATCAGTTTCGAAATAGTTGATGCTTCACAATTATATGTATTTCACATTGGTTGGATGCTGTAGATGTCGGCAATCCACTCATTGCTATATAAATCCCGAATCCTCACTGGGTTACTGCAACAATGAACATCGCCTCTTTGTAATTAATATTTTTAGATGCGCAGCTTTGTTTAAGATACTTATTGCTACATTCAATTTATAGCACTTTCCCTTAAATTATGTGCCCACTCAAGGCAAGGTGGGAGGTTGGAGGAGACGTATGTTTTTGCTTAAAAAAACAACCAGCATAGGCTTCATGCCGGAGCGGCAACTCAAGGGTCAAAGCGGAACCTCTAGTTACGATCTGCCGACAATGAGAGTTCTAAGAATTCAAGGGAGATTACTTTTTAGTTGAACCTCAGCAGATGTATGCAAACGTGCCTTCTTTTCAGGCATAATAAATAAGAATAGATTAACAATATCACACACATCTTTAACGAAATGAACAAGATTGAATTTGAAACAATAGTTCGTGGAAGACTTATCATGGAATTACGGATTAATCAACAAGCAGGAGCAGGAAGATGAAGACAACTGGGCGAGTGTAACAATTAATGGTAGGCTGGATGACTTACCATGAGATTACGGATTAATCACTCCGTCAGCTTATAATATAAACAATGCTACAAAGAAATTTGAAGTTATTTATTCGGATCGTAACTTAAGAAGATTATATGCCAATGAATGAAAAGTGATCAAAAATTCCCGCTGATCAATTATTATTTGATCACTTCATAAACACTGCCGATATATTCTGATAGATTACTAGACATTCGAATTTGAATTGAAAATATTTTATTCATAACGATTTAGACAGAACTGAACTTTAAAATTAAAACTATTTATTTCATGACGATTTAGACAAAACTGAACTTTAAAATTAAAAATATTTAATTCATAACAATTTAGACGAAACTGAACTTTCAAAGAATACATTATCACAAAAAAATCTACTCAAAGTATTGATTATCAACTTTATAGGCACAGACTATCTATAGCCTTGCCGGAAAAAAATAAATAACAGCCAGAAAACAGAACATAACAATGTGATAATCTATTCTTATTTATTATGCCTGAAAAGAAGGCACGTTTGCCGATGTTCAACTAAAAAGTAATCTCTCTTGAATTCCTAGAACTCTCCTATGTGCAAACTTGAAAAAAATCAAGGTAGGGAAATGACCGCGACTCCGATTGTCGGCAGATTGTAATTATTATAGCTATTAGGGTGGGGAAAATGTCGCCTGGGGAAAATGTTGTTTGGGGATACTGTCGTGGGGGAAAATGTCGGTGGGGAAATTGTTGGTGGGGAAACTGTCGTTGGGGGATAATGTCGGTATCCCGATGCAGTTGAAATCAAAAAAATAAAATGTCCTAAAATTATTTTTGGGTGTAGTAAAGAATCAGAGCCATAGTACCCGTGTGTGGAATGAGTCATGACTGAAGTTTGTCTCAAATCCGCACAAATTCAACAGTTTAACCTCCCCCAATATTGGGAATAGTAAAGAATCATTCGGGGAGGTTAAACGGTTGAATTTGTGCGGATTTGAGGCAAATTTCATTCATGACTCATTCCACACACGGGTTACTATGGCTCGGATTCTTTACTACTCCCATTAAAATACATGTAAACTGACTGAAAGACTGCAAGACAGTGCCAATTTTCTGCCAGACATGTCCTGCAAATAGAGAGCTATTTCGACCTCTGCTCTTGACATAATGAATGTAGAAATATACTACAAGAAAGAAACATAGCACAGCCTTCTGCAGGAGAACATTTCTCACATCAACAAATTTTCATGTTAGTCATGTTAGTCTAAAATGGTGTACAGATTGTAACTGCACTGTCCAAATACATCATTTCACATCTATATTTTTTCTTTATCACAAGAGGCCCAAGTCACTATGTGTACAATCCGCTTCACAGACTTTATTCCAGCTTTCCATCTCGCAATTGAAAGTAGAAAGGTGGAAAGCTCTACTTTGCTCTGGTATTCCAGCTTCCCAAAATGAATTTTTCTGAATACGGAAGCGATATTCTGTTTAAGTTGACCTCATTCTTCATAATATTCAAGATTTGAAGTTTATTATCCAAGATACATCTTACAACTATACAGTTTCATTTTCAGTTAGATCTATTTGATTGAAATTAACATGGACCTTCTCCCTTATAAACCCGTGTACTGTACCAGACACAAAATAGAACTGCGTGCCACAAAAGAGAAATGTGACAAATTTTACCAAAGTGTAGCTCTCATATACATGTATACATAGTGAAATAGCTAGAAGTGAACTGCTGCCTGAGCAGAATCCTGTGCTGTGTGTGTATTTTTGGGGTTGGAGGGGACAGCACTATATAAATGACAGCATTAGATCTGCCCCGTTACAGCTAGGTACCCCCGCCCCTCCCCCTTCCTCCCTTCCCTTCCTCCCCTCCCTTCCCCGTTGTGATATAGTTAAAAAAAATGTTGAAATCGACGTTAAACCCTATTCACTCACTCACTCCATTCCCTGAGAACTGTTAAAATTTGTACATGTTGTCTTTAAAATGCTAGTATTATGTTTGCGTACAAGATTTGTAGGAAAATATAGGAAACCACCGTTAAACCTACAGATCTCTATTATGCACACTTCAGCGTTTTCCAGTTTTATACCAAAATCAATGAAATAGCATACAAAATAAGATTTTATTGCAAACTATTAAGTTTTCTTCAGATTATTTTGAAAAAATGGTACACATTATCATTAAATTATGAACAGTTATGTCCCTTACATCATTAAAATGACTTTAATTACTTTTGATTGTAATATTCTGACTATCGTGGTTATAGTAGCATATTTTTTAACAGATTATTGGTTTTTTTTTTCAGGTTATCAAACATAGATCTATTGACAAATGGGGTCGATGGGGAGTTGGTGGAAAGTGAGGAGATAGTAATATGGATCTGGTACAAAATTGGCATAATACTAGTGTTGTGGTTCTGTGTTCTTGTCCTCCAACTCAGTGTCTCCTTAAAAACTAGCATACATGGCTTAATTAATATCGTGACATTCAATGCGATATGCCATAGGATGGGAGCATGTCTTTGCAAGGACAGATCAGGGTCTGGGCGGGATGATCTCCCCAGCGGCCATAGCAATCAGACATCAGCATCCCATGAGAGCCGCACCACCAATCAGGTCGGTCATAGTCATCGACCTCCTCAGGGGGTGAGAGAAGAGGGTGCGTCAAGTCAGCCAGTGCCTCCAGGGGCTACCAATCCCCGTACTTTAGTGGATCTCTACTCCCAGAAGATTGATGTACTTGTCCTAGAGACTTTGGCATTGATTCGCACCCTTGTGGACAAGTATGTTCAAAATTCATTAAAATTTGTTGTTAGTGTGAGTAAATAAGCGATTCCTTAGTTGAGTTGAACCGTTCACTGTAAAAAGTAATTCTATTTCAATTGGTGGAATTATTTATATATATCATTATTCTTCTCCTAATGTCCTAATGGCATCCTTAATGCCCATACTGGAGTATTAAATACTTACGTCACCAGAAGGTTTTACAAAATGCCAACTGTGCTGATCTTCTCTGTTATAACAAACAAATAGTCCTGCTGTAGAAAACTTTTGATGTATTTGCTGATTGAGTATCGATACATTTATCTTCGTCATGTTTGCAGTGAACAGGAGCCTCCCCAAGCTATGTTGATCCTACATAAGCTAGCTGATAAGGAAGCTGGTTGGCTGGCTGTAGCTAACTCATTGGTACAGGCTATACCTATGGAGGATCCTCTCGGGCCTGCAGTGATCACCATGCTACTGGACGAATGCCCACTCCCGACCAAGGTATCTAATTTTACAGTAGTTCTTCATAATCCTAGCTCAAGTCAAATGTGCACAAGCTAAGAACAAAGAAACATGGCCCCTTTTTCTAGGCATCGACCCTTAGCCTACAGCTATACATATCGCCTTGAAAGACCACTTCCACAACCGTTTTCGAATGGGCCTAGGAGTGGGCAGATTTCAGGGAAAAGGGACCATGGCCCTTTTTCAGTTTCCCGATTATATATTAAGCAAAAGGTCATTGGGTACAAGAGCTAAAATGATTACTTTTATGAACACAGTACATGTAATTATGATCCAGAATAACGCTTCAAATTGAGTAAAAATTTAACATTATCTATTTCGTATTTGTGATTGATTGTATTTTGTGAGCCTAGAGCAATGTTTGAGTGAATTTGTCTTGTTTTTCAGTACTTTGACCATGTTTAACCTTTGTAGGAGGCGATACTGAAATTTGCAGAGCACCAACACCTATCTGGGGAGACTGCTGTGTCAGGGTGGGGTGATCCCAGGAGGCACAGGAACATCTGTGTAATCTTAGGCTGTTTGGCTGAAAAACTGGCAGGTCAGTTCACTCTTCATAAATTATGATAATGACCTTCCATCTATACCCTATTGCTTCTGATTTTTTGAACAGCATTTTTAGACTTGGAAGCAGAAAACCTTGTTTATATCAACTGATGCTAAATATTGTGGCATGGATGTTATTTATCCCAAGAACTAAAAAGAAAAGTGAAATTTGTAGAATGTTTGAAAAATTTGTCTCAGCAGATGCCTGAAGTTAGGTGGGTTTTTCCGCCTGAATAATTAGAAGAAATACGGTAATCATGGTAAACAACTGGAGGGACAGCACCACTAGTCTGTATAATTCTAAACACACACAACACCCAAGTAGTCCTGTTGTTCATGTGGTTGTATAATTCTAAACACACACAACACCCAAGTAGTCCTGCTGTTCATGTGGTTAGTTTTACCATGTATGTTTTTGGAGATGTGCAGACAATATCCATTTGTCCAGAAAAACACATAGATCGACACTCTGCACAGGCATATTAACTTGGTGTGCATCTCTGTTGACATCCCCCTTTCATTTCTGACATGTTGATTTGTTTCCACAGGTCCCAATAGTATTGCCCTACTCTCCAATGATGTTCTTGAATACCTGGTGACAAATCTGGTGAGTTTATTTGAACATTGGTGAGTTCATCCTTATCTTGTAGGTTTACCATTGTGATTATTCCATGTTTCCCTTACATACTTGATGAGGACTGAAATGAAATGACCACCGTCTGTCAAGATTTACTTATTCAACTCAGCCATTCCTAACGTACACATCTAACTCAGTTTTTGAACAATCACCCGGTGTTGAAAACTGCAACTTTTTACAAAGATATATGTCTGAGGCTAATAAATGTGAAATGTCCCAAGGATTGGTCACTTCAGTACTATCCCCATGGTCAGGGAAGTCACACCCTTCGGAATGCTCCTCAAGGTACCCACCGCAGTGTTTTTTTTTAGATTGGAATTTTCCTTGTAAAATCTGATCAGGCCAGGCTGGAATGGGCAGTTAAAGTTAGCCCACTGGCAACAATTTTGCAGCAGTGTGCATTTGGCTTGGCAGTTGCTCACAATATCTTGAGCGGAGAAGATGTATTCAACTTCATTCTGACGTCACGGAAGTCACGAAATTAAGCATTTTGTTTTTATTTCCTAGGAAATATCTAGTTAAAAAAAAAATCCTTTGTGTTTGTAAATCTCCTATAATTAAATGAACTGAGACTGGATTCACATAGAACTTAGGGTCTTATTGTAGTGGGTAAATCAACATCAAAGTCTGTCATGGAAGTCAGGCTGATTTGTCATGGAAGTCACACCATACATGTAACACATAACCTTGTATTTAGCATTGCATTATTTTGCATTTGTGTTGGATCACTCTTGTTAAACAGAGTTTTTAACAAATAGTCACAAGCATTAGAGAAACTTCATCTGTTGAATTTTGACTGATATACATTTTTCTTTCATGTGCAGAGGGATCTCCAACCAATAACATTTTGGAAATCTTTGATTAAAAAGCTGTATTTTGGATTAAGTTTGTGTTTTGTGGCTTATGCTTTCTGAGTTAATGATAATAGTTAATAGGAAACAGAAATTTCACACACTGTTTAACTAGTGGAGCTATACTCGTGTACTCATGTACCCGTCACGGAAGTCACATTTTTTATTGTCACGGAAGTCACACACTTTCAATGCTCTGTCAGGACACCAGTTCCCTAATCTATGATACCTTGTCTGATTTGAGAATCTTCAAACTTCCATGTGGTCTACTGTGTGAGACAAGATGGTTGATCTCTCCTTGGAGGCTACAAACTAGATGCAACATTTACTCAGACAATAAATTTGAGATTGTATCTCTCACGGAAGTCACGTTTTTCTTCTCTCATTTTTGCAAACAGTAAAATTTTGGAAAACTTTGATTATAAAGTTGTATTTTGAATTCGGTTTGTGTTTTGATGTTTATGCTTTGTGAGTTACTGAAAACAGTTAATAGGAAACAGAACTTTTACACACTGTTCAGTATTGGCGGAGCTACTCGTCACAGAAGTCACATTTTTATTGTCACGGAAGTCACATGCTTTCAATGCTCTGTAAGGACACAATTTCACTAATCTATGATATCTTGTCTGGTTTGAGAATCTTCAAACTTCCATGTGGTCTACTGTGTGAGACAAAATGGTTAATCTCTCCTTGGAGGCTACAAACTGGACAAAACATTTACCAAGTCAATAAATTTGAGATTGTAGCTGTCACGGAAGTCACGTTTTTCATCTCTCATTTTTTCCATGAAAATGTATTAGAATTGAAAATACTGTTAAGCTAAACAGAGGAGCTGTGAAAGGTCTACAAAGTAACTATACAACATTTCAGATTTGTTCTGAAATTTAGAAGAGGTACAATGATAAACCTCAAATTTGGGTAGCTTTTGTCACGGAAGTCACCTTGGAATGGCTGAACTGATAAATTTAACTGATTTCACAATTGGGAGTGAGTTGTTGCATTGAGTTTGGTAACACTCTATATCTCCTGCACTAAGCAGCTTACATTCTGTAACCCCACATGTTCTGAAGGTTTACACATATTGGAGTTCTATGATGCGGGTGTGAATGATCGCACATTATGCTTCAGAGATGTCAATATCGATTCATTCATGTTTAATGTTTATGTCAGGCAACCAAAGTACCTTATTCCTTCAGTTCTATTTCATTGATACTGTACAGTACATTGTGGTATACATTGCTACATGTGTGATCAGGGATATGATAAATACTGTGGACCATTTTTGTATGCCTGCCCGAAAGGCGGACTTGTTATGTGACGGCGATTTCCGTACATCTATCCATCTGTCTGTCTGTCTGTCCGTCCATCCCCTGGGTCTATATCTGGAAAAGTTATATATATACATTTCCAATATTTTGTGAGTGGATGGCCTAGAGCGAGACGATGTGTCGCATGCCAAAATAAAGGTCGAGGTCATAGGTCACTGGCCTAAAAATCAGGAAATCATTGAACTGTCCGTGTCCTGTCTATATCTGTGACAGTTTTCTATCCACAGTTTCAATTTTGTACGAGTGGATACACAAGGTGGCGAGGTCAGATGTCACCATGGGATAAGGGTGCAGTCCACACCTAAATTATGTTTGGCTCAAAACAGGCATGGGTCGGCTATTCGGCCAAAACTAGTTGTAGAATCTTTAACAAAAACCCTGTAAAGGTACCGGTATATATTTTTTTCTGAATGGGCATACTCATGGCATTATTTCAGGAGACAAGTGAGCTATAGAAATTGAAAAGGAAAGATGCGCAGCACTTGGCCCTTAAACCTCCTTCAACTTTTCTGGAAAACTTCATTGAATGTATGAAAATGTGTCAAATTCGACCCACCACCCAGAGAAAATGTATGAAATGATTGTCTTTTTATGCATGTGAAAGTGTTAAAAATGCGAAAAAAAACAACAACAGGGGATCGACCTACTCGTTTTTTGTAAAATTTAATTGCCATGGAGAAATCATTATTTTTGCGCCCCGAAAAATTGCGGATTTTGACCTGCCAAATATTCTCTTTCCGGCTCTGTAGTGGTGCATAGGCCCAGTCAGCCAGCAGATGTTATATGCCCTATTAGAGGAATGATTACATCCAACAGGATGGTTTAAAAGATATCAGTTGGTAAAAAGCGAAGAAGAAATATGCTGTAAAATCGGGCAACCTTCCTTATTATGAAACCAGCAGCCAGAGGATGCTAGGTCCCCCGCCAAAATGGCAGCAATATTTATAAGCGCTGTCGGTTTCAGAAGATTTCATGAGGATGGCAACAGCTACTTCACAGGCGTAAGAAGCAGAGGGGTCTTTCCACCTTCCCAGCAGTTTTGAGATCAACTCCGAATGGCTGACTGAATGTTGATTGCTACTGTAATATATTTTCTTTACCATGTAGCATGAAAATTATGTAACCGAAATGCAACCCCAAGAGACAACTCATGGCATATTATCTGCAAACTAAATTTGACAAGAATATGAAGGCATCCTCAACCTATTGCCCAGAAACCAAATTTAGACTTGCCACAAGGAGTCACCACCTGTAGGTGCAAGCAGGCAAAACACAATCCCAAATGACATCTCATGTCATGGTATCGGCATATGAACTTTGAGACTCTGAAGAGGGGTCCTCAAGTTATTGCCGGAATTAGATGCCCACCGGTGTTCATGTTATTTGGGGCGGGTCACATATGAATACAAAATTTGAGAATAATCTGATGAGCAGTTGCCAAATTATTGCCCGGAAACAAATTTTTCCACCAGGAGACGCCACCTGTAGGCAGAAGCGGGAAAAATACAATCCCAAGGAACATGGTAGATCGTGGGGACATCTGCATACCAAATTTGAGAAGAATCCGATGAGGGTCCTCAAGTTATTGCCCAGAAACCAAATTTAGATTTTGACACCAGGTGACGCCACCTCTAGGCGCAAGTCAGTGAAATGAATTATCAAGCGACATCTTATGTCACGGTACATTCATAAAAAATTTGAGAAGAATCCGATGGTCAGTTCTCAAGTTATTACCCAGAAACGAATTTGTGATGTTGCCACCAGGTGGCGCCACCTGTGAGTGCAAGTGAGCGAAAGGCAATCCCAAGCAACAGCTCCTGGCATGGTAAATGCATGCCAAATTTGAGAAGAAACCGATGAGCCGCAACGTTTCTCATGTTACCCAGAAAGGTACATATGTAGGATATTTCAAAGAAATTCGACCAAGTGTTTCTAAGTTATCACTTGCAGCATGGAATAATGGAATGAACTCTAGTGGCGCCACCTCCGGGTGGATTTTGCTGAAACGCATCACCAACGGTGTTTTATCGCAGGGAATGCATTTACCAAATTTCGAAGAAATCCGACAAATTGTTCGAAAGTTATCGCTCGCGAAGGATTTGAACAAACATGAACGGACATGCATTAAAGATTGGAACAAGACCCAGTGGCACCACCTACAGGCGGATCTTGCTGAAACGTAATACCAGCGACGTCTTGTCGCAAAGAATGCAGATGCCAAATTTCGGAGAAATCCGACAAAGCATTTAGGAGTTATCGCTACGCAGTATTTGCACGGACATGCACTAAATATTGGAACAAGACCCAGTGGCGCCACCTACAGGCGGATCTTGCTGAAACGTACTACCAACAGACGTCTTGTCGCAAAGAATGCAGATGCCAAATTTCGGAGGAATCCGACAAAGCAGTTAGGAGTTATCGCTTATGAAGCATTTGCACGAACATCCACTAAAGATTGGAACAAGACCCAGTGGCGCCACCTACAGGCGGATCTTGCTGAAACGTAATACCAACAGACGTCTTGTCGCAAAGAATGCAGATGCCAAATTTCGGAGGAATCCGACAAAGCATTTAGGAGTTACCGCTTACGAAGTATTTGCACGGACATGCACTAAAGATTGGAACAAGACCCAGTGGCGCCACCTACAGGCGGATCTTGCTGAAACGCAATACCAAGAGACGTCTTGTCGCAAAGAATGCAGATGCCAAATTTCGGAGGAATCCGACAAAGCATTTAGAAGTTATTGCTTACGAAGTATTTGCACGGACATGTCCGTGCATGCATGGACACATAGAAGCAAGACCCCAGTGGCGCCACCTACAGGCGGATCTTGCTGAAATGTAATACCAAGAGACGTCTTGTCGCAAAGAATGGAGATGCCAAATTTCGGAGGAATCCGACAAAGCATTTAGAAGTTATTGCTTACGAAGTATTTGCACGGACATGTCCGTGCATGCACGGACACATAGAAGCAAGACCCCAGTGGCGCCACCTACAGGCGGATCTTGTTGAAACGTAATACCAAGAGACGTCTTGTCGCAAAGAATGCAGATGCCAAATTTCCGAGGAATCCGACAAAGCATTTAGAAGTTATTGCTTACGAAGTATTTGCACGGACATGTCCGTGCATGCACGGACACATAGAAGCAAGAACCATTTTAAATTAGGGAGGGGCCACTTTGTGCGAAACCATGACAAGTGTTGACTGCATCCTAATAATCAGAAAATAATTGAAAATTGCCAATTTTTTGTGCATGAATTCATTAGGGGGAAAAGATGTCACATACATAAACTTAGATCAAGTTCGAAGGTCAATGGTGACTGTGATCCCAAACTCAGAAAATCGTCAAAAATCACTTTGTTGTGTGTTGGTAGATACATTTTGGGAGACGATGTGTCACGTACCAAAATGTAGATCAAGGTCAATGGTCAAGGTCACTTTGACTACAAAAGAGATTGTTGGTCTTTAGGTTAACCCTTGCTGGTCTTTCAGTTTACCATTGATGGACTTCCAGTTAATCCGTGCTGGTCTTTCAGTTTTCTTAGATTAAATGAACTGCATCTTTGATGTTACAATACTATAAGAATTATATTATATGTGTAAAAAGCCAATTCTCTATTTGGAATTTAGCAACATTTCATTGAGGGTTATATCCTCATTATCGAGCAACAGTAATATTGGTTGATTGAATACTCTGTTGAAAATCTTTACAGGACAAACGCTGTCACCCTGTTGTGATCCTTCATTCCATTGTGGCTTTAGAGAAATTTGCTCAGACAAGTGAGTATCTGGTTATGATGTTATCTTTTACATAGCTGAGACTAAAATAATGAAATTACTATCTGTCAGCTTCATCTTCTCTACCCAAAAAGTTAGTAGTTTCGTCAGATCGGACATCTGAGACACTGAATATTTCAGAGGAATAAGAAATTTTTGATTCAGATGGAATATTTTTTAACGCAAGGCCTCCTTTAATTGGCATTGCATAGATGTTATTTATTCAAGCAACAAGATTTGATTGGTGGAAAATATTTGAGAAAGCACAATGAAATGAAATAATCGATCGAATTGAGATACATGTATTGTCGAGACATTTCTGTGAAGACTTGAAACTCTAATATATGCAGAATTGGAATGTGTAGTGTTGCTGGTGATGGTAATTTACTGTGTAGTGTACAAGTTTCTACCATCATATATACAGGTGAGAACAAGGTGACGATAGGTAAAGTGTTGAAGAGGTGTCCAACAAGTCCCTTACAGGAGCTAGAGGACTGGTTAGATAACACAGACTATATCAAGAATGAGGTGGGCTTCTGTGCCCAGTGGTGCTTAGACAACCTGTGTGAGTAGTTATATAGTATCTGTACCAGCTTGGGAGCCTAGGCCACTCAAAATAGATTCTGTGTTTCGTCACACCTACCTACAGTACAGACCTCGTCACAACTCAAGTATACCGGGGTAACACTGCGGGAACAGAGCCCGGCAAGGCTTCTGTGTTATCGCGGGACTGCCCAAGATTATTTTATCAGCTGTGAAAAATGTGCCGACAGCGTACCCCCAATGACCGGTCATCGAGTTTTTAACAAAGGCTGGCGCTCCATGTGGTCACTGGCTAGTCTCGACAGCATTGACTGGTGATTTACGGGTTTACAAAGGCTAGCGCTCCACGTGGCCGTGCGTGAATACAGGCCAGCTTTGTGGATTGAAAACGTCCAGAAGTAAATCAAGATACATTACGGTACTCATTTAAATTAAATAAAACAAATGGTAAGTGTTCACTATCACGTGTGCATGTTTATCATTTTCCCAATGTTTGGACGGCCCGGTAATGGAGTGCCGGTAATAACCGCTTTGCGAAATCTGTCGCCTCGAATGGAAATTTCTCAGAAAAGAGAGCGGCGTGAAAATGACATGCCGTTGTGGGTACATTCCGTATGTAGTTCGACAGTAGTGCGTGATCGTTGATCACTGCTGTGGTATTTTTCGGCCTTGTTAATAGCTGCCAATCATTCCAAAGTGCCCCACCTGGGGCAAACATTTATATTTTCATGGTAATATTCATTTTTGAGTGTTTCATGTCGAGTCCTGGTGTTCGGTGTCTTGTACATTTCAATTAATTAGCTGCCAATCATTCCGAGAGTCTTGCGGTTCTGTTTAACGCCAATCAAGAAATGTTCACAGTTATGAACGTTAATCTTTCAAATGCGCAATAAATCTGGTTTTGTTTTAATGCTATACTATCGGCATTACAAGTAAATTATTTCATTAATTATATATGGCATTGTCGCGTACATGTATGTTGATCTATTTGATGAAGATTAACTAAAATCCGGATTTCAACGTATTATTTAGTGCTGATTATGTGTCTGTTAATAAGTCTAATTTCTGTTGTTGAGTATCGCAATTGAACATGATTACACGAAGGTGTCATACTAACCGGAGTCCTGTGGTGTTATACGAAGTGACAGGCAATATAAATTATGAAGAAACCTCGAAAGCCTCGAATATTTATAGCTTGGACTTTCTAGTAATATAATGATTGACTCACGTAAGTGTTAATTGGCCCTGCCGTGCAAAGCCAAATGCTGGTTTGTTGGCGAAACAGACGGACATCCTGTTGAACAAAAAATAACTGAAGAGAAAAGAATTAGGAACGGTTAATCAACTAATTATAAGAGACAATCGATTGATAACAATTGAACAATCTTTATTGTCGTTTTACTCAGGACTTTCCCGTTGATTATTATTTCCGGGGTCGCGCTTGTGGAAACAAGCCGTAAAAATATCCCTACTGTCCATATATTAAAATTTATTATATGCATGGCTTTAGCGTACCAATATTTATCTTTGAATATCAGTTAATAATTTGTATCAACCTGTATCAAGCTAGCGGAATTCTAATATGACCGTTGGTACAACAAATAAAATAAAAACGCACCTGTTCATTAAAGATATTTACCACTTTTATTTATGGAGTATCGTTATCCTTCGTTTAGCGGTAGTCATCAGATTTTCCCCCCGCAATAAATGCTGAATATACCAGACACTGCATGTTGCAAAAATAAGTCTCTCATTCCCACTTCGTCTTTTTCGCTGTTTGTGTAAAGAAATGAAGAGTGGCCTCGCGCTAAATTTGCATATGAATAGTGTCCGTAGCAAGTCTTGGGAATTCGTCCCTGGGCTCAAACCGAGAATCACAAGAAAAGTTTACTCATTTACTAACGATAATATAACTGTATATGGGCGAAAGTGTTCCTCGTGATCGTCGAACGTCGATCGGGATTTCGAGAACCTCCCTAGTGTTAATTTGGATTAATTTGTACTTCCGTGCACGACCAAATGTTCGTCTTTTGTCGAAACAGACGAGCATCCTGTTAAACAGGTAAATAACTGAAGAGAAAAGAATTAAGAATGGTTAATCAACTCATTATAAGGGACAATCGGATGATAACAAATGAACAATTTTTATTGTGGTTGACTGTTCTGTTGATTTTTATTTCCGGGTCGTGCTTGTTGAAACACAAGCCCGGCCACAGCCGTAATTAAAATGAAACACAGCACCCCTTCCCCGATCTCTCCGTATGATAGAATTTATTTTATGCGTGGTTTTTATCGTATACTGGTATTTATCTTTGAAACGTGGTAACTTTAACTCGCATAATGTGTAACCGAAAGGCCGGTACTGCAATTGTAATTGCTTTAACGCGCGACTAAAAACTTGCACAGACGGACATTTTATGCATTCCGTTCTTTAACAAGTGATATCAAGTTTTGCAGCTAGCAAAATTCTGATGTGATCGTTTGTTCAATAAATAAAGTAAATAAATTCGGCTAGCTGTTGTATTATTCAGAAGGCTCGCGGTATTCACAGCTGATAATATACATGTAAGCTTGGGCATTCCCGCGGTAACAGAGAGGCGTTTCCGTGCTCTGTTGCTGTTTTCGCGGTACTTCTGAGTGTATGCATAAAGACATGCTGACTGAATAGCGGCTCGTTGACACGTGCCGTCGACGGGGCGCCTTTTGTTGTCTCGGCCGACTATCGAGGCTTGAATGGATATTATGGAGCTACGTTTCGTCTGTATTTATGGCGCATGCAGACATAACGGGGGGTGGTAATTAGTCTAGTGATTAGGCTTAAACTGTACCGCGATAACAGTGCGGCAATTACCCCGGTATACTTGAGTTGTCACGAGGTCTGTACTGTACCTATATATTTTTGTAATTAGAAAAAGTTTTTCCGCGAGTGTTTTTCTTTTTGTTTAAATATTTCAAAAAGTTATTACCTGCCACTCCTTCTGTCAGATATACCCTCTGATTGCATTTGGGTTTAAAATGTGGTACGCACAGCTCTCAGTCAATCAGCATTGTCTGTTGCAAAATGGAGCAGAGTGGATTCAGAATGTCACAGCTAAATTGGACTTCGTAAATTGATCAGCTAACTTGTTCCTTCTGTAAGATGTACTGGTTGCATTTTCCATCATTCTAGTATCCAGTCCTGTGTTGATAGAAATTACGTGCCACATTTTTGGCTCAATGCAGTCAGAAGGTGTCACATTGACAGTTTAGGAGGTTACACACTCTGACAATGAGACAATGCCTAGTACCTTTCATCTTCATTTCATCAAGCTAATTTCTACGTTCCTACTTTTAACTTCCCTTATTATATCTGCCCCCCTTCAATGTTCAAAGAACGTATAAATTAAATAGACACAAGACATCACTGACTTCGTAACCATTTGAATGACGAAACGTGTCATAGAAGAGCATTATTGATTGGCTGACCTACATATTGGACCAACACAATCACCATATTTGGAGGAATGACGCCGCTACTTGAGGAGGATGACACTACACACAATCGGTGTTTAGGTTCTGATTGGTTCGTTGATCATTTATAGGTGAAATTTACACCTCGGATTTTGAACACTGTTGGTGGCCAGATTAATCAAGGCAGGTTGGAAGTGGGAAAGTAAAAATTGGTTCGAAAAAATGAAGATGAGTACCTACCTCCATACCCAACTTTTACGAAAACAAGTTGTGGCAAACACATACCTGTATTTCATTGGAATGGCCCTATGGATTTGAAACACTATTCATTATCACTTTTAATAATTTATTTGTATCTTTAGTGTTACTATGATAAGGATCATACCAAATTATTAACCAGTAGTTCACCGTCTCTCTATAAAATAGCTAACTGATTTTGATATCTGTTGTAGAGCTTTAGTTCTGTAAAACATTCTCTTATTATTAATTACGTATACATGTATTCATGGTTTACCATTTACTTTCTTCTGTCCCATTCATCACTACATGGCCCTGAAATATACCAACAGTTGTTTCTGAGGTGAGTACAATCAGCTGTACTATAATACTGATCTCTTTGAGGCCTTTCTGTGACTTTGTCGAAGCCTCTGGCCATGCTTGCCTGTACCTTGTTTCTGTAACCAATCATGTCCGCCTGCTGAATACATTTTCATTTTCTTACATGGATCTGATCAAATTGTCCAACCATTTTCGTACTATGTCGCCAACGTTACCATCGTTTTATTCTCTGTGAACCAGATTTTTAGCTATCCATGCATCTCAGTATGTTTAAGACATGCTATTTTGAAAACAGACATGCTGAAATCTGGAAATTGCTGATAAGCTATGTTACATTTTGCTTCTCCTTTATAGGGCCGTCCATTTTCTTACGAGTCTGCAAATGTAGAAAACCTTAATGTGATGTTAAATACTAAAGATGTCAGTGAATATCTGAAGATTTCACCAGATGGTTTGGAGGTAAGGCACTCGGTCTTCTTGATTGCTGTATTGTCAGTGACGGGAAATTACGATGTAGCTTTGTCAATTGCACATGATCGTGATAAACCTTGCCAAGCTTGTCTCTTTTGATGTGATTAACCGGGATAATAGCAAGCCAATGATTTATCAAATGGATAAGATTGATGATATTGTATGACCAGTTGTTCCTCTGTTTTGTGAAAGATTGACCAAAATATTGCTGACTGCAACATTCACTGCATCTCACTCACCCATACTCTCTTGCACAGGCTCCTGGCACAGTCGGACTCCCTCACCCATGTCCTGGCTCCAAGCTCTCTTGCACAGGCTCCTGGCACAGGCTAACTCACTCACCCACTTCCTGACACCAAACTCTTTCATGCAGGTTCCGGTCACAGGCTGACTCACTCACAACTCCCTGAGACCGAACTCTCCCGTGCAGGCTCCTGTCACAAGTTGTCTCACTCGCTCACTCCCTGAAACCAAACTCTGTAGCGCTGGCTCCTGTCACAGGTTGACTCACTCACCATGAACCAAACTCACTTGCACAGGATCTTGTCTCAGGCTGACTCACTCCTCATTCCATGGCACCAAACTTGCGTTGCACAGACTCATCGCTCAGGCTGACTCACTCACCCACTCCCGGGCATAAATTCTCTCATCCAAACTTCTTTCACAGGCTGACTCGCGTGCTCACTCACTGGTACCAAACTCGCTCGCACAGGCTCCTATCACTGGCTGACTCACTGACTCACTTCCTGAGGCCAAATTCTCTTGTGCAGACTGTCACAGGGTGACTCACTCACCCAGTTCCTGGTGCAAACTCTCATCCAGGCTTCTGTCACAGGCTGACTCGCCCACTCCCTGACACCAAACTGTCACACAGGCTCCTGTCACAGGTTTACTCAATTTTCCACTTCCTTGCATCAAACTCTTTTGCACAGGCTTCTGTCATGGCTGACTTACTCTCCCACTCCCGCGGGTGGTTGGGTGGGTTCAGGTTCCTGTTGCTTCAATGCATTTTGCTGAGAAGCAACAGGAACTTGATAATGTGATGTCTAGCACTGTAATATCACTTGTCTTTATTGCACCATGTAAGCGTCCTGTCTGTGTCTTGTGCGCTGTCCTCCGTGTTTTATAGGGTGGATGGAGGGTGTCTGGTTCCATGCTGCTTCAAAGATTTCTTCTTTGAAGTAACAGGAACACAACTGGGCTGGGTGGTGCTTAGTTGGTTCGTCGTGATATAGCTGAAATATTGTTGAAAGCGACGTTAAATTCTATTCACTCACTCACTCTTCCACTCTCTGGCATCAAACTCTCACTCACAGGCTCCAGTCACAGGCTGATTTGCTCACCCACTCCCTGGCACCAAACTCTTTCTCACAGGCTCATGTCACAGGCTGACTCACTCTACTCTCCCTGGCACAGAACTCTCACATCCTGTCTACTGTCACAGACTGACTCACTCACTCCCTGGCATCAAACTGTTTCGCACAAGCTCCTGTCACAGGCTGACTCACCCCTTCCTGGCACCAAACTCTCTCATCCAGGCTCCTGTCACAGACTGGCTCACTCTCCCACTCCCTGAGACCAAACTCTCTCATGCAGGCTCCTGTCACCGGCTGACCCACTCACCAACTTCTTGGCACCAAACTCTCTCACAAAGGCTCCTGTCACAGGCTGACTCACTTACCCAGTTTCTGCGCCAAACTCGTTTGCACACGCTTCAGTCTCAGGCCGACTCACTCTCCCACTCCCCGAGACCAAACTCTCTCTTGCAAGCTCCTGTCACAGGCTGACTCACTCACCCACTCCCTGAGACCAAGCTCTATCATCCAGGCTCCTGTCACAGGCTGACTCACTTACCCAGTTCCTGCGCCATACTCGTTTGCACACGCTCCAGTCACAGGCTGACTCACTCTCCCACTCCCTGAGACCAAACTCTCTTTTGCAGGCTCCTATCACAACCTGACTCACTCTCCCATTCCCGGAGACCAAACTCTCTTTTGCAGGCTCCTATCACAACCTGACTCACTCTCCCACTCCCCGAGACCAAACTCTCTTGTGCAGGTTCCTATCACAACCTGACTCACTCTCCCACTCCCTGAGACCAAACACTCTTGTGCAGGTTCCTATCACAACCTGACTCACTCTCCCACTCCCCGAGACCAAACTCTCTCTTGCAAGCTCCTATCACAGGCTGACTCACTCAACCACTCCCTGACACCAAACTCCCTCATCCAGGCTCCTGTCACAGATTGAATCAGTCACCCACCCGACACCAAACTCTCATCCAGGCTCCTGTCACAGGCGGACTCACTCACCACTCCTTGAGACCAAACTCTCCTGTGCAGGCTCCAGTCACAGACTGACTCACTCACCCCTCCCTGGCATCAAACTCTCTCATCCAGGCTCCTGTCACAGGTCGACTGACGCACCACTCCCTTAGACCGAACTCTCTCATTCAGGCTCCCATCACAGGCTGACTTGCTCACCAACTCCCTGCCACCAAACTGTCTTGCACAAGCTCCAGTCACAGGCTGACCCACTCACCAACTTCTTGGCACCAAACTCTCTCACAGTTTCTGCGCCAAACTCGTTTGCACACGCTTCAGTCTCAGGCCGACTCACTCTCCCACTCCCCGAGACCAAACTCTCTCTTGCAAGCTCCTGTCACAGGCTGACTCACTCACCCACTCCCTGAGACCAAACTCTATCATCCAGGCTCCTGTCACAGGCTGACTCACTTACCCAGTTCCTGCGCCAAACTCGTTTGCACACGCTCCAGTCACAGGCTGACTCACTCTCCCACTCCCCGAGACCAAACACTCTTGTGCAGGTTCCTATCACAACCTGACTCACTCTCCCACTCCCTGAGACCAAACTCTCTCTTGCAAGCTCCTATCACAGGCTGACTCACTCAGCCACTCCCTGACACCAAACTTCCTCATCCAGGCTCCTGTCACAGATTGAATCACTCACCCACCCGACACCAAACTCTCATCCAGGCTCCTGTCACAGGCTGACTCACTCACCACTCCTTAAGACCAAACTCTCCTGTGCAGGCTCCTGTCACATGCTGACTCGCTCGCCACTCACTGAGAACAAAGCCTCTTTCGTGGAGGCTCCTGTCACAGGCTGACTCACCCACTCTCTGGCACCAAACTCTCATGCACAGGCTCCTGCCACAGGCTGACTCACCCACTCTCTGGCTTCAGGTGGCCCTCCACAGTTTCGTAGTAATGGCCCCTTATCTAATTTCATAATACGAGAGACTGCCCTTGTTCTGCTACATCATAATTCTTCTTGTCTTCTTAATAGCTTATATCTATAATGCCATCCTATTCAGCATTATGAACGCTGCAAACGAGTATGTACAAATCGAGTGCTGGCTTCGTCTACACGCTGATCGGGATCATGGAGTAAAGTTTGTCCTGCCTCAGTTATGCCCCTTGGGTGTGCCTAAAAATCGGGACTCATTTACGGGAAGAAAATCTGACAAAAAACGGGCAGGTTGACACCCACTTTTGTTTGCCTTTTAAGTTGAGACCGGACCAGGGAACGTGAGTAAGAAGTTTAATTGAAATCGCTCTTACAAATTTTTCTGGAAATTGAGCCGAATTTGACCATTTTTCGACATTTTTAAGGGGTTTTCTAGGAAAAATGAAGCAAGCATGGAGGAGAATGTTCGAGTTTAATTTTTCTATAACATAGCAGTGTTATATCTTAAAATAATAGTTTCATCATGCTCTTTCAGAAAATATATACATATAACTGATTTGGGTTGAAGGTTTTGCGACAACTGGTGGCCGAAAAACGGACCCATAGTCTATTCCATGCCGAATAAAAGAATCTCCGGAGTGCACCCTTTAAGGCATAATAGTGGAGTCTATGCATTATCTTAATGTTGACTCCGTTACGGAGCGGAGATGTATCATTACGCCAGATTGTTTAATTTTGACTGCCTAGTTACACCTGAAGCGCTATTTTCGAAAGCAGGTGGAAAGAAGACCAGGAGTTCGATTAAAATAATCCACAGTGTGTCCATTAGTATACAATTGAGGTTACTGCATACTGTATTCCATACAGGAGTTATCTCCCCCTGGACTGAGATTTCGGTGGATATTATGGCAGAACGAAGTCCTATCAGAATGATATAAATTTGCCAGTGTAAATTTTCTTTACAAGAGAACCCATTTACAGTCCATAAAGGATGGAATGGATGTATATTATTATGGTTTTACAAATTATTTCTCAAGTTTCTGAAGTATTTCCCATGTTTCTAGGAGAAAATTGAGTGCAAAATTACCAATAATTTGACTTGGTTACATCTCTTATTTGCATTTTCCCGGGTTTCTGCTATCATTGGAAAGCGGAAAAGCAACCACGGCCTTCATATTGCCGAATGGATGACCATTATTAAGAAGAAATAGGTTAATTTTGAGTTTTGTTCTCGAAAATCCTGCTACAATTGGCAAAATTGATCAAAACAAAGATGGGGTAGGGGGAAAGTTATCGGTCGGATTTCCCAAAATAATATGTATAACTGGCAAGTGTTGTATACCGCCATACTCGCAAACACTCTGAGATTATGATACATGTGAATAATTAATTTCGTAAAAAACATCCTGCCCCTTAAGGTGACCCTCCACAGTTTCGTAGTAATGGCCCCTATCTAATTTCATAATACGAGAGACTGCCCTTGTTCTGCTACATCATAATTCTTCTTGTCTTCTTAATAGCTTATATCTATAATGCCACCCTATTCAGCATTATGAACGCTGCAAACGAGTATGTACAAATCGAGTGCTGGCTTCGTCTACACGCTGATCGGGATCATGGAGTAAAGTTTGTCCTGCCTCAGTTATGCCCCTTGGGTGTGCCTAAAAATCGGGACTCATTTACGGGAAGAAAATCTGACAAAAACGGGCAGGTTGACACCCACTTTTGTTTGCCTTTTTAAGTTGAGACCGGACCAGGGAACGTGAGTAAGAAGTTTAATTGAAATCGCTCTTACAGATTTTTCTGGAAATTGAGCCGAATTTGACCATTTTTCGACATTTTTAAGGGGTTTTCTAGGAAAAATGAAGCAAGCATGGAGGAGAATGTTCGAGTTAAATTTTTCTATAACATAGCAGTGTTATATCTTAAAATAATAGTTTCATAATGCTCTTTCAGAAAATATATACATATAAGTGATTTGGGTTGAAGGTTTTGCGACAACTGGTGGCCGAAAAACGGACCCATAGTCTATTCCATGCCGAATAAAAGAATCTCCGGAGTGCACCCTCAAGCTGTCACACAGGCTCCAGTCACAGGCTGATTTAATCTCCCATTCCCTGGCACCAAAGTCCCTTGCACAAGGCTCCTGTCACAGCCTGACTCACTCACCCACTCCCTGGCACCGAACTCTCACACACAGGCTCCAGTCACAGACTGACTCACTCACCCCTCCCTGGCATCAAACTCTCTCATCCAGGCTCCTGTCACAGGTCGACTGACGCACCACTCCCTTAGACCGAACTCTCTCATTCAGGCTCCCATCACAGGCTGACTCGCTCACCAACTCCCTGCCACCAAACTGTCTTGCACAAGCTCCAGTCACAGGCTGACTCACTTGCCCACTCCCTGGCACCAAACTCGCTCGCACAGGCTTCTGTCACAGATTGACTCACTCAACCACTCCCTGGTACCAAACTCTCACACAGGCTTTTGTCACAGGCTGACTCCAATTCTCTGTTCTGGTGCTGCATAATAAACTCTGGTGGTTTGGCATCAAGAAATGAAATGGAATTCCACTCCCACATGGCTGAAGACCAGTGTAGCTAGTATATCGGGTGTTCCAGACGAGAAGCCCCCCAAGTGGGTGAGCAGCATGAGTTTTGTACCATGTCTGATGGCACGAGGAGAAGATTAATTTCCTCTACATGATGACTGTACATGGATAGTCACACATGTCCAGCTAATCATATCGTAGTTAGTTGTATCGTTGCTATTTGGCCGAAATAGCGCTGTCGCGACGTGAAAAACCCTAACTCACTCACTCCAGATGAGAATATGTATTCAGAATGATTAGTAATTGTATTTTTACTCGGTGCTTTGGGAAGTGGATCACATTTGATGCTTCTTATTGATGAAGGAGAAGCATTGAGGATTTAATATGTGCCGGAGAATGAATGCATTTGTTCAGTTTAATATGCAGAACAGAATCAAGGTATGAACATGTAATGTTCTTCATCTGCTGAAAGTCACAATATTTTTGCCATTTTTCTTGCGTTTTTTCTAGGCTCGCTGCGATGCCTCTTCTTTTGAGAGTGTGCGATGTACATTCCAAGTGGATTCTGGGGTGTGGTATTACGAGGTTACGGTCATCACCCCAGGGGTCATGCAAATTGGCTGGGCCACGAATGCCTGTGCGTTTTTAAATCATGTAAGTATGAAATAGACGAAGAGTGGCACTTAAGCATGAGTTGAACCATTGTTCATTAAAACACGAGTTATATAGTTGTCTATGCCTCTATTTTAGTTTTAGCTGCCTTTGTAATGCAGCTATGCAGAACTTTCAGAATAGCAACGGTTTTTACTTGATAAACCGGTTACTTTTCAGATGTAAGAAAGTATATGTCGACTAAATTTCTCTTTGTTTGTTCATCCCACAGGAAGGCTATGGTATAGGGGATGATGAATTCTCCTTAGCATATGATGGCTGCCGGCAGCTTATCTGGTACAATGCTCATAGTGAATCACATCAACACCCCTGCTGGAAGGCAGGTAAGAATCCAAGCTAAGATTTCAGACTTCTGACAATGATATTTCTCTAACTCATTCAATGGTTTAATCCACATTGGCTGTTTGGCTAATTTAATCGTGGGATGGCATAAACCTCTTTGGTGGTTTGGAGCTCACAGTCTTTAAGTTTCATCAGTGAAATTCACACCTGATTAATCTTGCAATTTCTTACAAACAATCCATAGCGATAAAGTTTGGAAGAAAGTGTGAAATTATTCCATCAACTTCGTGTATTATCGGATGAAATCACATTCCCAGAATATAGCATCAGTTCATTTGGCCGGTTGAATGAGTTTAATATTTCCTATTTTTGTGAGGCATCAACAGCCTGTAAATGTCTAATTCACTTTGACAATACATTTCCTGGTATTTTAGAATTGAATCCGGTGCTTGGTTGATTATTACAAGTTGTAAGAGAAATACCCACGATCAGCATTGGTTGAGCAAAAAATTTTCCACAAACAATTCAACTTCAAATATTATTTTAGTGTTAGGTCTCGTCGAATCAGCAGAAAGGTAACAATTGCTTTTTGTCGACATAGCCAATCAGAGCGCTCAACAGTCGATTCAACAGTTGGGCAGGTACAATAATATAGGCAGAAAAGATAAATTGATGATATTTATCCTATTAAATCTGACAATTAAATCCGAGTTCTCATTGGTGCTTGAAAATCTGGAAAAGTATGAATTTCATATTATCAAATTCCAGGTCTTCAAAGTTGTTATTGTTCGGTCCTGGAAAGTCCTTGAATTTTAGCCTTGATAGGGCAAAATCCTTAATATTTTTTTACTTACGTTATTGTATGCCATTTGCGAGCATTCAAGTATTGAGAATACAAGAAACTTCTGTATATAATGCGTGAAAGTCCAGAAAAAAAAGTTTAGGTCCTTGAAAGTCTTGAAAAATATTTTTCAAGAAGAATGGGAACCTTGAATTATTTGCAAATCAGCGATCAAAGAAGGGGTGATTTTGCAAAAGGAAATAGGTTGATCATGACAGCCATTCATGCTCAATCTTTCACGTTTTTTTCTCAAACCTCCCATACTTTTGCAAATATCAAGCGCCTGATTTAGGAGTAATTATTGAGTATAACTGTAAAATAACAAATGACTGACTTTTCAGTGAAACAATATTTATTTTTTGTCCTTTTTGTGCTCCCAACTTTTTGAGAGTTATATCGTTGCTATATGGCCGAATCAATCAAGAGGTTGCCATATTGAGGTTAATGTATGCTGGAGGGAAACCGTTAAGAGGGCTACTCTACCAGGCCTTTGGAGTGGGCATTATGACCCCTCTCCTACCTGCCAAACTTTCAACCATATCTCCAGAATGACATAAAATTTCAATTTTTCACAAATTGCTTGTTATCACCATATCTTTAGTTTGAAGATGCTTAGGACCACCAAAGTTACTTTGACACACACAAGTGGTCATAGAGCAGAAGCCTTTTGAAAGTTTGAGTGACCTATTCTTTCTGGGTCACTGGGTCAAAGTTGAGTCATTTTCACCAATCAGTTGTTATCACCATATTTCAAGAATGATAAGGCCTAGGCTTACTGATCTTACACTAGACACATATCTCATCATGGGCTATAGCCAAAATTGTCCTTGGATATTTTCATCATGTATGTACGTCTGTCTGTTCATCTTTGTTTTCTCATTACCACCATATTTCAAGAATGAGTATGCCTGGCTGCGCCAAATGTACATCACACATGCATGTATTCACAAAACAGAAGTTTATCTAAAATCAGTGAGATTAACTGATTTTCTGAGTTAGCAGCTCAAACTTTGTCATTTTATAATTATTTGAAGAATGACTGCCTGGGAGTACCAAACTTACATAACACATGCATGTGGTCATAGAGCAGAATTTCTAGGAATGACCTGTTCTTTTTTTTGGGGGGGAGGTGGGGGGGGGGCACTGGTGAAAAGTTGTTCTTTTGTCAGCAATTGATACTCCTCAGCCCGATCGTATTGTTGTCACCCCGTCTGTCCGTCCGTCTATCTGTCTTTCCATCTGTCCATCCTCTTCCCCGGGACTCCATATCTTGAGAACTACTGAAGGTAGGCCGGCAAAACTTCTGTCCAATATAGAATGTAATCTGTAGATGTGCCTTTTGTATGTTTCATTGGTCAGGTTCTCGTCTGTCTGTCTGTTCATCCACTTTTCTGTCCATCAGTATCATTGTTTAATTCCAACATTATCTATTATGGGCCTTCTTGTGGTAAGTTTGTAAAATCTAGCGATGGCCAAATCATTTACATAATAATTTCCCTGTATTCAGAAATGTTTTCTTTCCATTCTACTTCCAAAATATTGATGGAATGTTGCAAGCAGTTTTCCTACATTTTACATGCACCAATTTTTTCTACCTGCAAGGTAGTGGACAAGGGAGATAACCACATAGAGGAATCTGCTGGAAAGTGTAGTACAAGTTTAAATCTACAGTTTATATCTCCACAACCTTTTCTGCTCATGAATTACCATTTACCAATTAATCAGTTGGCTTTAATAATGCTTCAGTTATAATTTGTGAAATTTTCATACCTTGGAAACACTTATAAATAGTAGTTTGGTATCCATTTGTGCCACTATCAGCAGAGCACCTTACACATCTATGTTTATAGTACACAGAGGCTTTATTTTTGAATGATACACTGAATAAAGCCATTGTTTACTTGCTATATCTTCTGAATAAATGTATGAAACAACTTTAAGATGTATTATGTCAGGGGTAGAATTTCGCAAAATTTTGCGTTGGATTCTCAGTGGCTTAGTTTGCGAGAATCCAAAGAATCCAAATTTGCGGAACCAAGCATTTCGTGACCAGTTGCCATTTTCACTAGTGCTGGTTACTGCACAACTAGATGTAAACTTCTCAATGGGAAAAATTGAAATCGCCTCATTTATTCTGAGGAGGGTGGTTAGCACACCTAAAATAGCACAAATTAGTTCAGGCGAGTGATTGGTTATCTCCATTGATGAGCAGTATTCAACCTAAACATTTTTGCTAAGTGGTAAGTATATATACTCTTACTTTTATTTCATTTGTATCTTTGTATTGCATATGAAACAAATATTGGAATTGTCTTCATTGCAAAAAAAAAAAAAAAAAAATAGAATGAAAGAAAAAAATAAAATAAAATAAAAATCTGGCCAGCTGCTGCATTCCCTGACAAGCAGTAAAACAAACAATTGTTATTAATGAACCTTTATATAAAGACTAGGCTTAACAGTTGGCTATGGATTTATATGAGATACGCAACAACATTAAAAAAATAAGGAAATCCCAGATATTTTTGTCCCACATTTTCTCATTTCATACCATGATGGTTTTTACAGTGAAAGATAAAAATTACCAACAAAAATTTAAGAGTCACGGACATAAACAAAAAATGCAATGCCGTGAAAGTTAAAATCTCGACCTCAAATAAACTGACTTCTGAAGAAATGCGTGTTCTCAACGTAAAGTGCTAGACCGCGTTGTTGTTGTTGTTCATGACAGGTCTCGTACAGGCAATGTCTCTGAAGAAACGATCCATTTTTATTTTCATAAATTTCCTACCGCTTGATTCTACTTTGCCCGATGTTCTGTCTTAGGGAAAATTGTTTGTCATTCTAATTATGAACGAATCCGAATCAAATTCATCTGCTAAATGATATCCAAAATGTCCCAGGTTTCATTTTCACCCTCGTGTACTTTCCGTCTGCAGACCGCGTGTTCACATTCAATTCCTTCATATAGACTGTTTTCGCCTGTTGGGTTTAACGTAGGTAGCTGTGCACCAGCAGCCGAGCGAAGGAGAATACACTCAAACCTTTGGCGCCAGTCGGGAACTATTACAGAGAGTATTCGAGGCTCCCAAAAAATAATCGAGCAAAGGTCTCCGAGGTTTAGTTAGCGTATTACGTCATCAAAACATGTGAAAACCGCCACTTCCGTTTGTGTTCATTTCGCAGAAAGATGAAAGGATATCTCGCAGTTTTCTGATTACAGGTCAGCTATTTCACTTGAATTTTCGTGAAATATTGAATAAATCTCTCTGAATGAACAACACACTGCAAGTTGCTATTCAGGCGAGTCCTTACACGAATCGATTCCCAGATTCGCGTCGAAATTCTACCCCTGTATGTGTGCATGAAATGAATCTATCCAACTTGATAATGAAAGTAACTGTTATTACAACAATAAATCGTATTACAACAACAACAAAATGTGTCCTCGCCCCTCGATAAATGAAAGCTATACTATGAAAATCGTGAACAGCATTCTTTTGGGGTTTTGCAAGAAAGCCTCAGCGAACAGATAAACCGTGGACAAAAGCCCCAATGGACAAAAGCCCCAATGGACAAAAGCCCCATCCGACATTTAGTTCCAGGCCAGGGCAATACGATCACAACTTTACATGTTTTTTCCTGTCGATATGTGGATACCTTGTCACTTTTTATACCCCCTGTACATAGTAGTGGGTATACAGGATTCCGATCGTCCATCTGTCTGTGTGGCAGTGCATTATTCTGCAGGCCTTATTTTTTCAAAATCTGGCGTGAACGATTTACCGTTCGCGTGATTTTTTGCGTACGTAACCGATCGTTCGGTTACGAACCAAGTTCGCTGCGTAACCGATCGGTTACGTGAAAGGTTACGTAAATTTAATACATATTACCATTTGCTCAAGGACACGAACAATATACGAGAAAAAAATAACTGCCGACCACGCTGACGTAATGCCGCTGCTCTCTCTTGCCCCGGTAATTGTGGCAAATTCAAACTGCTTGACATGGACAGTACGACACTTGACAGCCACATCATGATATTTTCCCGTCACACGACTATTGTGTATTCACTAATGATTAATTGCCATACCATTTATAAACCGACGGAATCTATCCTTAATTTATAATAGAACAGCTGTAAATCCAATCTGTAAACCCGCTCTAGTCCGTATCATCAGTTTGCCATGAGGCTTATGTCTGTCCCATTCTGATTTTGACTCCAGGGGTGAAAGAGCACGCATACACAATTAACTGTTTTCCCATTGTTCAAACAAAAGATATTTATTCTCCCGAAACCATGAGAACATTACACTAGTGTGAAAAGAATAAAGATTATCTTACTGTTAATAAGAGAACAAATACCAACGAAATGCTATTTGATTTACGGAGAAACTTAACTACAATCCATCTCCCCCACAGTTTTCATTGTTTTTGGATATGAACCACACTGGCCGGGATAGACTCACTTGAGTCACTTGGCAAAATCAACAGGGGTAAAAGGTGTAACAAAGCTGAACACGAGTTCATATTTTTTTGATCATATGAATATTTTATACCCGTCAAAACGGTGGCATTATTTCAATGACATAAGAATAAGGTAACGGTTCATTCGAATATACAAAACCCAAGAATGATGGTGTTGTAATTTGCATGCGACGGTCTTTCCACCCCCCGTGATCACGAGACTTCATGATTGAGATCGCCTGGGGCTGGCAGCACGTGTTGAGGTCAACATGCTGTAAATGGCAGTGCTGACCTATTTCCATCTGGGCTTGCGTAATTGTCTGGCCAGTGAAAACGAAACCACTCCGACACAAACAATTTAACCAGGCCATAAGCAATTCATGATTTATCAAACAACCACGGCCGTGTAAATTAGCCTGCCAGTCGACAATAGGAGAAAGAGAAAGTGCACGGTATACGCGCAAATATAACTGTCGCCACTTATTTTATTTCCAGTTTGTGCAGACAGACACTGCCGACATATGAAAATAATCTAGCAGATAAAATTCGCCCCACGTGAACGGTGACCGTTCGCGTAAAATACGATTTGCGTAACCTTCACGTAACCTGAACGAGCGTTCGCGTCAAAAAATAAGGCCTGATTCTGTAAGTCTGTCTGTCTGCCTGAAATTCGTTTCCGGGCAATAACTTGAGAACTGCTCGTCATGACACCTGGTGGCAAAATCTAAATTTGGTTTCCTGGCAATTTTGAGGATTTTTTGACGGATTCTTGTCAAATTTGGTATGCAGATATCATGCCATGAGTTGTGACTTGGGTTTCCATTTCGCATGCCATAAATCTCTGATGTGCACCCAAACTCCTACACCCATAAAGACATCTCTGGACTGTTAAGGGGCTGATGGGTTGTAGCACCTGTGGTGCCTCATGTTTTTTAACTACAATAACTCAAGGATGACAAGGCATAGGCTTACGGAACCTACGGGTGATCCCATATTGTGGTTTTGGGCTACAGTCAAAATTGACATTTAAGTATTAGCATGTGTATAAAGTACATCTCTGTTTTATCGTTTATCAAATGAGTATTACTTCACACAAGTGGTCACGGAACAGAAGCCTGATGAATATATATTTTCTGGGCCACTAGGTTAATCTGTCAGTTCATCGCCAATTGTTGGTTGTCATCAACTGATTGTTTGTCTTGAATATTTTCAAAGATGAAGGGTTCTCAGTGCTTTGCATGGTTTCTATTAGAATTTGACGTCACTGTGACATCATCAATGTGGCAATCTTGAATTTTGTTACATTTTCTGGTAGATACATGTATGTTGTGGGAAGTTCCAGCCCCATAGCTCAATGCAGTCCTTGACATGAGCAAATCTTGGGAGAGTGACGAATCAGTCTCCTAAAATGGCCTGGGCGAGCTATCGCTCTCCTATCAATCACTCGCCTAAAAATGTTTGGGAGAGCTTTCACTCGTGTAAGGTGAGTGATGCCAAATATTGTACTGCTGGAGAATAAACTAACTCTCGATCGGACCGTCATCCGTTTGATCAGTATTGAATGCAATATTCAATATGTCTGTATGGCAGTTCCCCAGTCAAAATTTCACCCAGAGAATGACCACCCAAAACAGAAAATGTTTCAAACAGTTATTTCTACTGGGTGCTGTTAGGTAATATTTTGACTGAATACTATAATATTTGCATTGTACCAGTGACATAAGTTTCAGACCACAACAATACGTATTTCTAAAAAAATCGGACAAAACGTTCTGAATAGATTTGTTGAGACAAACAATAATAAAGCTCACTAACTCTCGATCGTCATCCGTTTGATCAGTATTGAATCCAATATTTGTCTGTACGGCAGTTCCCCAGTTTTTGGAAGTCTTAATTTCAACTCTGTTCCCTTTTCTAAGAACACTTTCTGCCATATTCATTCCGAATAAAAAAATCCAGAAGACAGCAAAAACCACGTCGTGTGTAACAGTGAAATATATGGCACACGCCTATTGTCAAGGCTATAGAGCACGTGGTGAGAGGGAAAAAATTTCACGGCACCACGGACCAATGAATGTGTCCGTACAAAAATAAAACCAGCCGCAACACCAATTGCGTTCGACTTTACATTTAAATACCCTTGGTTGTCACTTTGTGTCGATTGCGCATGTTCTGCAGCATTTCCCAAATGTACTTCCGTTTTCACTTCGAAAGCAAGCGTGCAAACCACAAGCAAGCGAAGCGATGCCGAGTCGCTCACCAGAAAGTTGATCTAATACTGGATTTTAGTGGCCGATACGGGCGAGCGACAAATCGGACGCCTGGAACTCTCGTTGCGTGTGTGGGCGCGAGTGAGAGCGATTGCTCGCTTTTCATGGAAAGGACTGCGATGGGTTAGAAAAATATTTGAGGGTGGAGTAATCATATATGTCGTCACTGTTGTCAGGACACAAGGAAGGGCTGGTAATTCAGAGTTAACTCCCATGTTTTGAACTTGCACTGTTTTCGAACGATGTACATGAATGGAAACACATTTCATCAGTGTGAATGTAATGAATAATCTATAGATTACACAGCAATACAAACTGCCCCAAAAATTGTAAGTGACAGTTCGAATAAAATAACTCTCAAATAAATGGCTAACTATGTAGGTATCACAGTCTAGATTATTACTCATTCATAAGTGGTTGAAATAAATATAATACACATACAAGCCAAATTACAACAGTTTTACCACAAGCTCCATTCAATATGGATACATTATCAGTATTGTTTCTATTATTTGTGACATTTCTATTGTACTGGTAAGTCCTATGCAAATTGTCTACGTTTTCCTACAATAAGAATTAATGCACTAATATGCACAGGAGTGTCAGTTCAGAATGATGTCTCACTATGGAAAAGCAGTATAATATAGATTGGAGTGATACATATTGCTACATGTATCTGATGTGTTGGATTCAGGATAGTGATTATATAAAGCATTCCATCATACATGTAATCTGATAAGGAAAACTGAAACTTGTCATATTAGACTGGTTAAAACCAGGGGAATTAGTGCATGTGCCTTTCTAAATGGTTTTTGAGACATTCGTACATAGGCTTGTAGGGTGAGGAGAGGCTGGAAAGTGGGGTAGAAATATCAATGGGGGAGATGTACTATTGTATCAATTTCTGATATTTGGTTGCTCCCTCACACTAAAGTAGGTATTGTCCAGTATTCAATAATTACATTTACATTTAGTATATCTTATGTTAGAATCTCGCATGTTAATTTGACAAGAACAGCACATCTGTGAGGAGATAGTAACTTGCTGCAGGGGAATCAAGGAAGTACATGTAACTATACTTTCAGCAGTCCATAGTAGTCAAGGATCAGATAGTATATCGAGGACTACAATATCTCTGTATTAGTGTCAGAGCTTCTAAATGTGCTCAATAATAACAGCACTATTCAAATGTTACATGTAGGATATTTGCTGATAGGGACCAACATTACTCAGCTACTGTTTGTAAAGGCTGTCGAGACAGTGGTCGGTTAGCAGAGATAGGAATAGAAGGCCCCTTATTTTCAGTGCTTGTATTTTGTTCCGTGGTAATATCCAGTTGGGTAATGTCGATGCCACTGTCAAGCTTTTCTTTCAGTGTGTCAATTTCAAACTGTTGAAACTTGGTCCGACCTGACATCAAGTCCTCGACCACCTTCTGCATTTTGAAGGTAGCTGTGTGGCGCAGTGCTCGGCTGGCTGAGTGCAGAGGGACACCCTTCTTTTTATGGGAGCTCATAGAAACATTTACACCCATCAATCTTTGAAGAATTAAATCCTCTGTAGAGACATTTTTGCTCGCAGTTTCGTTTGGCTTGGTGACTCTCCAGGCTATATCCTGCCATTTTTTGCGTATTCTCTGTGATGCCGAAGAGACTTCCTGTTTTTCTCCCTGGGCTAAGTCCTGCCATTTGTCAATAATTTTCTTCAACTCTTCTGAGTCTTCCTGCCTTTCTTCCTTGCTAGGTTCTGCCTTTTCGTCTCCTGCTGCAGTGTCTTCCTGCATCAAATTTGTCGAGTCCGGCTCTGTTTTCATGGGATCTGCCATCAGCGGTTGACTGAATGGTGTTATGTGAACACCTGTGTTGCATGGTGGTGATTTTGGCCGTTGGCTGAAGGGTGTCCAGTGTACGGCGGACCTTGGGGGCAGTTCCACCTCCTCCTCCTCGGATGAGAGATCACTATCGTATTCATAGGAGGGGTCCCATGAAGACATCGTAGCCAGAAATGTATCGATTTTCTCTTGTATGGTTGCCGATTCCTTCTCCAGCATTTCTTGAGTGAGGTGGCCAGGTTGATTGAAGAGGCTCCGTCTTCTCTTTCCCATCATGCTACTTCTCGTGCTTGCCCGCGATGGCGCCGGAGATTTCCCGAATAACACGGCACGGAGGTCGACTTTCCTCGGAGGTGGTTCTTCATCATCAGAGTTGATGGAGTAATAACTTGGCTTTCTCGTTCTGCCATAAAAAGTCTGTGAGCGTGACATGATGTGAGCATCAAGTTTAGCATACTTCCTCTGGTTTCTCTCAGGGAATGCAAATTTGACCTTGTGTCCAGAGGGTCCTCGGAGGTGTGACTGAGAATGTTGTTTGGTGTGAAGAGAACTGGTTGATTTGCTAATTTCTGGTAATTGGTTGGACTCTCTATCATTTATCGCCCTTACTTTCATGACTTTAGTTGGGCTACCATCCTCACTGTCAGGCGCTTGGGTATAGAATGTCCATCTATGACTTAGGCTACTCTCTGTCCTTGAAGGCTTGATCCCTTGAGCTGATAGTGGCTTTCTTATGGGTCGGTCAGTTGGACTTGCTTGTGATGGGGTGGTGAGGTCTCGCGCGGACAGCTGTCTTAAGATCGATGTCTTTGCGGAGGATTCTCTTGTGTCCGGTTGAGGTGTTCTCGTCAAGGCGTGAAGTTTGATCTGCTGAAGTGTTCGTCTGGCCTTTGCCAGAGATGGTGTAACAGTTTCTTGGAGTCCGCTATTTCTAACTGGATATTTCATCTTCTTTTGTAGATAATAGCAAGGACGAGGTACACCGAGCCTTTTCTCTGAATTGTCCAGCTGATGTTCATCATAGCTGTAGTCTTTCTCTGGCTGGTGTCTCTTCTTCACTTCTATTTCATTTTTTCGGCGGTCTATGTCAAGAAGTTTCACATCATAGCGTAACTTGCTACTACCCTCGTGCATGTTGCGTAGAATTGACCCTCTTTCATTCTCGAGTTTATTCTCCGCTAAGTGATACTGTTTCTCGCAGATGTTGTTTTTGACATTCATCATTTTTTCAGTCAAGGAGACTTTCTTGTAGAATTCATCTGTCACATCTTTCTGCATGTCCTGATATGGATTACTGACGAGCTGTTCTTCATCCATGATGAAGTAGTTCCCTGAAAGAACACAAAGATAAGATATTTTGCAGTTTTCTTCGATGTTTGTATAAGGATACCTGTACGCAGTTTGGAAGTGCATGCAAGGACAGTGAACAGTTCTAGTCATTCTCTAAAGTCAAATAAGCCATTTAAATTCTTGGGGTTTTATTGTGGAATAAACCAAAATGCAAATGTGAATTACATCTTCAAAATATTTGTAATTAATGATTGAGATTGACAAAATCTTTTTAACAGTTTTCATCTCGCCTTATGAAGTAAAGGGGAGATATCGTGAGGGGGGAAAGAGGATGTCACAGGCACTGTGATTTGAGGCGAACTGTTCTATGCTTTAAGCTAGACCACTCGCCTCAAATCATAATGTCTGATGTCATCGGCGTGGAAATGATACGGTTTTGGTTTAGCAAATTAAAAAAAAATCATTAAAAATTCAGAAAAAATATGGGGAGGTGGAGTTGGGGTTGGGGGGGTCAGTTATGGCACTACCCCTGGGGATTCCATGGGTGCTTCAATGACAATGTTAAAATCTCTATGATAGAGTGTACATCTGTACACAGAAAGTTTGCTGCAGTTGTGAACTGTCACTTGCTGATTATCAAACTTGATACACATGTTTCTTATGATTAGAGGATGTATTGTGCTATTTTTGAGAAGAAACATTTATTTTTGTCCAAATTATGGCAAATGATAGTTTTTGGTTTAGCAAAATCGTGCATGTGGGCCTTCTGTACATAAAAAGTTTGCTGCAGTTGTCAGCTGTCAATGGATGATTATGATACTTGATAGACATGTTTCTTATGATTAGAGAACCCTAACCCTACCTGTTCTATTGTCGAGATGAAATATTAATTTGTGTCCAAATTATGAGGTTTTGGACTTAATGATTTGCCAATTATACGTTTTTTTTGTTAGATAAAAATGTACAGAAAAGTTATCTGAATTCGTCCGGTTTCATTGGATAATTATGAAATTTGGTACACATATTTCATCTGATTAGAGGATGTGCCTGTGCTGTTTAATTTTTGTTAAAATTTTGAGGGTTTCGTCTCAGTAATTTGCCAATGATAATGTACATGTACATGGTTGGTGGTACACCTGTACGTTGAAAGTTTGCTGAAGCTGTCAACTTTCATTGGATGAGTTTGACCCTTGCTTCACAAGTTTAATGTTATTCGAGGATTTGCATGTGCTATTTAAGAAATATGACATGAAATATGAATTTTTGTCCAAATTACCGCAGTTTAGACTTTGTATGTTTCCATTGCTAAGGTTTTTGTACGACAAAATATTACATGTACCCCTGTACATGGAAAGTTGGCTGTACATATATCTTTTCAATACTGCAGCAGCTTCAGTGGGAGACCACGCAAGGTGAGATGTCTCAGAAATCTTGTTAACAGTTATCACTGTGGCATTCAATTGTATCCAATGTGAGAAATCTGAATAAATATTTTTTAGATATTGGGAAATTAGCTACAATTTCACAACTAGGGAAATTATTTGTAATTTTAGAATATATAACTATTTTAAAACTTGTTTGATGTTAGGCACCGTTTCCAATTATCGTTCGTGAATGAATCGTTTATTTCGTCAAATTTTCTCGAAGTCGCGATTTTCCAAGGCGCGAGGGAATGGTTTTTTTTCTTCAAAATAAACAATTCATTCGCGATCGCTGTTCGAATGGTTTTTTTTTTCTGCTGGCAATCGTTTTTCAATCGAGAAAATTTTCTCGAATAAAAAGCGATATCGCGATTGAATGGTTTTTTAATCGAGAAAATATAAGCGATTGAAAAAAAACGATTGAGGATTATAGCCGAAAGTAGTACAGCACTGACCCGCATACACGTTCGAGTTTATATATCATAAACACTTCAGTCAGATTATAAGTTCTATCATTTTTTCTTCTTCTTTTTCCATTCTTCTTTGGCTTGTGTTAAACTATAGCGTGTTTCAGTTCAGTTGACGGTTATATAGATATGATGGGGATATTGAAAGAAATTGAAAAAAAATATATATATACATAGGAATAATGGTGAACGATATATACATATAATTATAAACTTCATATTTACATATATTGTGTACGGGACACAGGCCCAGATATGGTCAGATTGAGTCATTTGTACTTGCAATTTCGTCTATTATTTTGAGTATTTCTGTGTTTTAAAGCTGGTATTATTTCAGATTTCTTCTGTAGTATTTTTCGTGAACGTTTTTGGCATCTGTGCGTGCTGAAATTTTGAGTTCGTAATGTTTGTACCTGTTTTAACGCATTAGTTTACCGAGTTTTTGAATTGAATACTTAGAATTTTGTTTGATCGTCGATATATAGCTGAAATATTGCTGAATGCGACGTTAAACCTTAATTCTCTCTCTCTTTCTCTCTCTCTCTTGAGTTGATTCGTCAGATTTTCGCTGTTCGTGTGGTTTTTTGCCCAAAGATCACCATCTTCCTTGTGTACATAGATGGCGCTGTATTGAATATAACATAGTCATACGGGGCTTTTGAGTCTTCAAAAGCACTTAATTATTAATATATAGCGCGGGCTATTTGTAAAACTTTTCACAACTGTCATTATTTTTTTGCTTGTTTGTTTGGTTGTGTGAATTAATCTTTTCGGGAGCTCCCTGGGTGGGAGTTTTGTTGTGCGACTCCCTAAGTGGGAGTCCATAAGTGCAAAAGCCCACAGTTGCCTGGCTTGTGGGATATTTGATGGTAGATGAATACGTATATTTTCAATAAATTATGAAAATTAATAAATACAAAGGAAAAATATATAAGGGAAAAGCGGTTTGCTTGGCAAGATGATCAAGGTCTCGCCTTTGGCTAAAAAGGAAACCTTGACGATTCGGAGATGTGTTTCAAAAGGCCTGTATAGTTCAGGTCACGTGACTTGGTTGCTGAGGCATCAAACAACGCCCCTCACCGTGTATGATACTACATGTATATAAGAAATGACTGCATTAATATACAATATGAATATAAAACGTCTTTCTCTGTCCGACAGGTTTTCAAATCCCACATTTAAATCTTCAGTTTTGCGAGAAAAAAACGGAATTTTTAACCGATGATCGTACTCGGACGAGAAATTTTTCTCTCTTGCCAGCCTGGTTAATCCAGTATGAGATGAAATTATATAATATTCAGGTGGTTTCTGGCTTGAGCTTCCCTTTGGAATCAATCATAGTTCATTTATCAAAATGTAAAATTAAAATAAAAAAGTATTGTACATATGCGAATCCAACCGTTATATGAGATTCAATCACCATTGTGATATGTATTTAATATAAATATGAAATAACTGCCGCGAATATTCTTATAATCAATAAAATGAACTTGATGGTGATTTTGTGAACTTATTCACATCTCAATAGTTTAAAAACTGTACCAAAACATGAATGAATACCCTTTCCTAATATATGTTTTACCATAACAAAATATACATAATTAATTACACTATTTTTCACCTTAATTAACCTAGAAATTCTCGGCTGGAGGGCTAAGCTGTTCTGAGTTATCGCCATTCACACCTCTATAAAGTCTGTGCCATAATCATTCTGATAATGCAATCAACGACGAACTCAAATCCACTTATGACCTATACCCGGTATTTACAAAAACAAGATTTGCGACTATCATCCTGTATTGTTTATACCAAGTTGCATGAATATATGAGGAAATTATCGGACGTATGAAGGGAATGACTGAACATTAACACATTGTGGGCTCACACGATTATTAAATAAACATGTAATTTTGTCATTTACGCTTCGCCAGAGTAAATCTGACCGCGGACGTCACAGGAAACATGGTGCAGGTATGTGTATAGATATTTCCAGAATACGCCCTACTTCGGCTTGTAGGAGACTATAGATCGTGAATCTCAATCATATATATTATTCGGTTATCTTAACGCATTTATACAGTATAGTATAGTAATATAGGTTTTTCCATCGACAATTCCGCAATCAACATTACATGTAGTTCCCAGTTCGCGGATAGAGCGGCGTACGACGGCAACACGGCCTATGTGTCAAATATCACTCCGCTTCACGATTCTCTCGCACCTTGAAAAAAACGATTCTCTCGCGATTGAAGATTCGCGATCAAGGACGGATCGCGCATGGGTAAACGATTCAAAAACGATATCGCGAGAGAATGGTTTTTTCCAGAAAAGGTTCAGTCGTTTTTTCTCATTTTTTTTCTCGATATCCTCGCGACTAATTCGCGAATGATCGTTTTTCAATCGAGAAAATTGAAGAAAAAACGAATAATGGAAACGATCCCTTACATTTTGTTGTTGCTGTTTTTTTTGGTACTCATTACCATGATCAATGTCTTAATAATGTATCTACTTTGCAAATTAAGTTTGAGCAGTTTCAATCTTGAACTTGCACAAAATTGAAGGTAATCTTTCAACAACAGATCTGCCTCGATAGCACTAGCTGGTGCGTAGACGCGTGGCTCGCAGCAGTTTGTTCATCTTCTCTTCCTTTAATATCTGAGCATGTGGTTGGGTTTTAACTATTGATAACTGATGTAAGTCTAGCAAATATAGATCAAATTATCCTACTATTCTAAGGAAGGACCATTATGCTTTATACATTTGTGATAATTCTGGCAACTTCAGCTTATTGATTAAAAATATTTCCTAGATTGAAGACATAGGGAGGATGCTGGATGAATAAATTACTGCTAGCCATGCATCAGTGCACCTGCCATTGCTATCGGGATAGATAGATCTGTTGTTAAAGGAATAACCTCAGCTTTGTGTAAGTCCAGGTTTCTTGCCATGTGCCCCACCTCAAAGAATCGAGTGTAAATAATATTGTTGTACAAACGTACCCGGTTACAGTTCTTTCTTTGTCATGTTTTTCCCACATAATTCCGACATGCATATACATCAGACCACAATATTACAGGTTTTTTTCATGATTTTAACAGTGATCTCACATGGTTGAGTCTAGATGCACTAACAAAAACAAAGAATATGCCAAAAGTAAACCAGTTGTTCATTTTTGGGTTCAATAACATGTAGCTACATGTGGCTTTCTGTTTTGTTGTGCTGGTGTTTTTTTTTTGTTTTTTTGTTTTTTTTGAATATAAAACAGAGTAGTTTGTCTGTTACAGTTCATTTTGCATTGACAGACACACTTGGATATGCTCATTCTGAACTTGTAAAACCGTTCAGCTCTGTCTGTCTCTTATAACAGAGCCAGTTACGTTCTGGTTCTCACTTGAAAGCAAATTTGTCCATAATAATTACTGCATGTCTGGTCATAACTTGTTGGTAAATGGTTTCTGCCATGTTGTGGTGAATATTACAGGTAGACATGTGAACATTATATATTGTATGGAGCTTGTTTTGAACTCCCAGATTAAGGACAGACAGTCGGTGGTTCTCTTTGGGTATTCCGGCTTCCCCCACCAATGAAACTGGCTGTCCCCATATGAATTTAGTTTATTATCAGTGTATCCTCACATACTCTTTCGTCAAGTTTATCCATTCCGATAATTTTATTCTGAGCAATTTCATCGTGACTCGGATTACATTCAGAGCCCCAAGAGCAAATTCAATTTGCTCAGATTTTCATATAAATGACATGTAATAACCCACATCCAGCAGTTATTTACTTCAGGGTAAGACCTAACCAATTACACAACCAGTTGATTGTCTAAGTTCAAATTGTAACTTTTATGTACAAAAGCAAGAGTATTACAAAATAAAAAAGACATGACCCCTAGACCACTATATTTCAAATGAGATTTCTCTTCAAATTAATTTTGTGAGAGAATTCATTGAACAAAGTACAGCCATAGCATAATATATGTGCAATATTGAACTTGATATAACAGGGAGATAATTGAAGAATATAGCGTGACTCGGGTTACAGTTTGTCCGGGGCTAAATGTTGATGCAAAACTTCACTCAGAACAGAATATGCAACACTAGTAAAACATGTATACGAACAAAGCTATAAGATAATTGTAAATGTATTTGGATAGAATACTCTTTTTTTTCCCCCGGCCATTTTGGCCTCGGGGTATTGCCCATGTATGTATGTCCGTCCGTCCGTCAGTTACCGCATTCTAGGAAAAACCGCTTGAGACACACCCACCAAATTTTGAACACTTATTTATCTAGTGCTAAGTCAGACGCCTCTCAAAATTGGCTGCCCTCGGCCCATATTTTACAGATTTATGCCCCCCTTACAGGTAAATTAATTTCTATTTCTGCCCTATATGCTTGAATGTAACCAACTATATCTGCAGAACTGTGTTCGATATATAGCTACTATATTTTGGAAACTTACTTATATTGTTGTATTCTAGAAGCCAACAAGCAATTACTCGCCTCAGCCCTTATTTTACCGAGTTATGCCCCTTTTCGGGTGCAGTTATCTCAGATTTTGTGATACATGCTTAAATGTAACCAGTTAAATATAATTAAGTGTGTTTGGTACAGCTACCCTGAGCTCCCCTCAGCTCATATTTATGCTCCTTTACAGATATATTAATTTCTATTTCTGTCCTATATGCTTGAATGTACCCAACTATATCTGCAGAACTGTAGCTACTATATATTGGAAACTTATTTATATTGTTGTATTCTAGAAGCCAACAAAAAATTACTTGCCTTTGCCCTTATTTTACAAAGTTATGCCCCTTTTCGTGTGTAGTTATCTCTGATTTTGTGATATATGCTTGAATGTAACCAGTTATATATAATTAACTGTGTTTGGTACAGCTACCAGATTATGGGGAAACTTTTTTATCCAGTTGTAGTCTAGATACCTACAAAAAATGAGTTGTCTTGGTTCATATTTTATGGAGTTATGCCCCTTGCGTATGTAATAATCTCCGATTTTGTGATCTGTAGTTGAATGTACAAGTTATATCTGCAGATCCATGTAAAAGTAGAGACAGGTGCTAATTTTTTTGGAAACTTATTTATCTAGTTGTATTCTAGAAATGTACAAAAAAAAATCATCGTCTCGGCCCTTATTTTATGGAGTTATGCCCCTGTTTGGGTGTAATAATCTTGGACATGCTTGAATGTAACCAGTTATATCTGAAGAACTGTGCTCAATACAGCTACCAAATTTTGAAAACTTATTTATCTACTTGTATTCTACAAGCCTACACAAAATTATTCGTCTCGGCCCTTATTTTACAGAGTTATGATCCTTTTTTGTGTATTAATCTAGATATGATTTTGTGATATATATTCTTGAATGTAGCTGAACATTATATATGCAGAATTGGTGATATTTTCTAAAAAGGACAATTGTGGAGGATTAGTATAGCCATAATATGTTGCACATTCTCGGCATATTTCTCAATTGCTTGGGGGAAGCCGAGAGGTTTTGTGAGTCTCACCCTCAATGTTATCTTGTTTGGTTACAAAAAGAAGACCTGACCCCCAGACCACTATAGTTCAAATGAGATTTCTCTTCAAATTAATTATGTGAGAGAATTCATTAAACATTGATTAAACAAAGTACATCCATAGCAAAATATCTGTGCAATATTGAACTTGATATATATATGTAATAGCAACAGGGAGATAATTAAAGAAGATTGTGAGACTCAGGTTACTGTGATTCAGGTTACAGTTTGTCGACACAAAACTTTATTCAATACAGAATATGCAGCACTAGTAATATATGAACTTTGCTGTATGATAAATTGTAAATGTGCTTGGATAGAATACACAGCTTTTTATCATGTTATGTTTATTATTACCTCCCCATCACTGCAGTATCATGGTCTAGTAGGTAGTACACATTATAGTATTTTACATGTGTGATAGGACTTGATGCAAGCACATACATGTGAACAATTAGAATGATTGGTGTAACTTATACCTTGTTCGAAGACAAATGTACATGAATGACACAGAAAAGAGTTCAGCAATCCAAGTTGCAGTGGTACTACATATAACAAAATCCTGAATTAGCATATTATGCACAAATGTGTGTAGTCCTACTTGAAGGTCAAACGAATCGCAATATAACTGATCAAAATTCCAGTCTCAAATGTTTATGATCAATGCATAGGTAGTAGTACAACTGTAAAAGTTGCAGTTATTTTCTTTGCATTATGTTTAACGAGATGCACATCACAGGTGACTCAGGTTACATGTGACTCAGGTTACAATTTTCAAAGTACCACCATTTTTTTCTATTCAATATATATGAGCAGCTCTATTAGAAATGACTAAGGCACAAGTAAGACAAAGAAGTTATTAAATATTTCTCTAATGCTACTCAGGGATTTTTATCGGCTTTTATCTGGTTAAAGTACATGATTAGATCAATGTATTGTTGACAAAAGATAAAGATTTATTCAGTAAAGTAAGAGTAGCCAAGATGACAAATCTACCCCCTGATGAACAGAATTTTACGCTATTTTGCAAGACATTTCATCAAAAAAATAGATGTTTATTAGTGAAATAAAACCCAAACAAAATATTATTTCCAGTAACTGAGGTCTTGTAATCTCAGAATGTTTGAAACTATTATAGTATGGTACAGTATTTTGGCAAAATCTAATCCCCAATGTTAAAAATCCTTCTCTTTCATTCGACCCTTTGAACATGATGGTTTTAATACTGAGGAGTCAATGCAACTTTTAGGGGCTACATCATGTTACAGTTGAAATTTCCTTTGATCTTTCACGATAAACTTCTTTCAAATATATAAACATATGCAAGTGAAACTGGATAATTACTTGTTGATCAGTCTAATCACTTGTAACTGCATTTAACAAAATAACATAATTTCATTCCGAATTGTCCAAAATAACTCCAACTACGGACACACCTACTTCAGTCGATCCTTTTGATCATCATGGGCAGCACCATAAAACAGAATGAGTCAAAGACCAGTTCTGCATAGCAGATATCAAGATGAATCCCAAAAAGTCTATTATCTTGGAAATTATTTGACAATGTGTAGAAAATGTCCAAAAATACCTCTGTGACATCCTGTAGACATGCTGGATACTCTCGTATTAACTTTCTCATACTTCCCAAGCATGGCACTCCCAGTCCCAATGTACTTGTGGGCATCAAGGTGGAAAACAGTGGAAAATATGATTATCTATTCTACTGACCTCTACATACATAGCGACTGTCATACATGTGTAGGTGTCCCATTATCAGACACATGGTCCAGCCATAACTTGTGTGTTCATTGTACCAAGCTAGCTGAACAGTTCTAGATGTAATGATATTTTCTTTATTGTCCAGTGACTGTGTTAAATACATTAATTATTGTCACCTACATTGTATTCTGTCACATTTATTATAACTCAGTCCCTAGACACTTCTGTATTTGCCATTGAAAGGTTATAATTAAATATTGATGTCTAGCTATTGTGCAATCAACAATCAGAGAATCCAGCCGTGAACTGCAGTGAAAGAGATACATAAATATAGATGCATAGTGACAGTTTATCAAATCCTACGGACCGTAATTGTTATTGTGTGCATTGTCACAGGGTGGCTTAATTATGATCCATATTGATATTAATGTTCCACTCATGAGATTTTGCTTTCCTGAGCCACCTCAAAAACATACACTGGTAGTAAAGAGTGTCCCATAAAACGGCATGAAATTGATTGAGAATGTAATACTGTAAGATTGTTGTGAATCAACCTGTTTAATGAGACACCTGAGTAAAGTGACAAAGCTGTAATTAATGACACTAACCATACTCTGTACATATACATCCTAACACAATATTCTGGTCCCTGAATTATGGTCAGTTTCTGCAGGTTTCACTACATTCTCTGCCTTCTGTTCATTGTCTGAATCCTGTTGTAGGAGAATAGAACATCATGTTATCCCCCCCCCCCATTTCCACTCTTTACTGCAGCTCACTCAAATTTTTGTCATAAATTTATTTAAGACTGAATGATATTCATTTTCTCAAGTTACTCAACTTACATGTATAATCTTTGTTTTCTATGCACTAAGAACATTGACATTGTAAAACAAGTTATTATGATATACTTCTAATAGTCAGATCACCCTCGGTTTATATAAGAAAATTGGACTTTGGAATTACTACTCATTCACTTTCATACCCTGCACAACAGTGGAAATAAAGCTTCATGCCTTTGCCAGTATATTAGCCATGCCATGATCGGATGCTTTGAGTTTGTAACATAGACTTATATCTTGCCATTCCGAGACAGTGGAGTTCTGCATGCAAATGTATGCACTGTAAAACATAAGGTATTACACTGTATGATGTAAGGTATTACATTGTACGACGTAATGCATGACATTATATGACAACGTATCACATGGTACGACGTACAGTACTACACTGTAAGGTATAACTGTATAACATAAGGTATTACACTGTATGATGTAAGGTATTACATTGTACGACGTAATGCATGACATTATATGACAACGTATCACATGGTACGACGTACAGTACTACACTGTAAGGTATAACTGTATAACATAAGGTATTACACTGTATGATGTAAGGTATTACATTGTACGACGTAATGCATGACATTATATGACAACGTATCACATGGTACGACGTACAGTACTACACTGTAAGGTATAACTGTATAACATAAGGTATTACACTGTATGATGTAAGGTATTACATTGTACGACGTAATGCATGACATTATATGACAACGTATCACATGGTACGACGTACAGTACTACACTGTAAGGTATAACTGTATAACATAAGGTATTACACTGTATGATGTAAGGTATTACATTGTACGACGTAATGTATGACATTATATGACAAGGTATCACATGGTACGACGTACAGTACTACACTGTAAGGTATAACTGTATAACATAAGGTATTACACTGTATGATGTAAGATATTACATTGTACGACGTAATGTATGACATTATATGATAAGGTATTACACTGTACGATGTATGGTACTACACTGTAAGGTATGCACTGTATAACATAAGGTATTACACTGTATGATGTAAGGTATTAAAGTGTATGACGTAATGTATGACATTATATGATAAGCTATTACACTGTACGACATAATGTATTACACTACAACATAAGGTAGCCCTTGGTTTTTTAGCCCATCAGTTTAAGCATTGTTTATGTACTTTAAACATTTCCATCTTTGGTTAATGTAAGGTGGACATAGATTTTTATTGAAACTTGTTATATTTAGTACTGTTACACATAGCAGAAATATGAAATACAAATGGAGGATCACCATATTAGGTTATGTTATGGATGCCCATCAACATGGACTATCCCTTGTCTGGATTAACATAGAAATGTAGATCTTGCATTTTGATGGGGCTGATCAACTCGGGCGCCATGAAAGGGCATGTGAGGGCTTTTCACAAGGCCTATCTATCATGCTGTTAAAAGTAAGTGCTGATAATGTAGTTCAATAGAAATCAGCCTTGTTTTGAGCAAATCAACCCAGTTAATAGCCATTACCAGGCCTATCAAATCAGCCTGGTGCGATGTCTAGAATGCAAGGCTTGAAATGATAGGGAAATGCAGAAAATAACAATAAATTAGATTTTTTGATAAAAATGAACATACATTTTTTAAGAAATATTTCAGATGACACGTAATCACAATGTTTCATCTAAAGACAATTTTAAAATGTGGATGTCACTAACTTTCCAGTTCTAAATAATTTGAACTTTGAGATTGACATCTGAATGTACATGACCCTGATAGCATGAGCAGAAAAAGAATTCGGTAGAAAACTGACATAACATGATATCAGACATGTGACAGACTAGTCTAGGTTATTTGAGGTGCTGTCAAATCCTGAGGCCCTTGTTTGTCACAGCTGTCATTGTTGTTGGAAATCTATTCTGAAACACTTTTACATATATTATCATGAAAAAAACTTGTTTTGGTCTGCATTTATTGACAGATCATGGGCAGAAGTCGGATATTCAAAACGTTGAAGAAAAACAACAAAATTAAAACCTACCGGCCTATTAAACCCAACAGTTCAGATGTTCATTACTGGGAAGATGAATATTATCATTTTGTGGTCTTGTGTCGAGGGCTGTCATGGTCGTAATGATTGTTATTGAGATATAATATAAATATAGGCTTTCCACAGCTAGAGATACTACAGGAAGTTGATATTTTGTTACCATCCCATGTAAACCATTCTTGGTCAACAAATGTCTGGATAACTTATTTGCAGTGACATTTCAATGTCGACCAATAATATTAAGTCATTAGTCATTGACTTAAGATTTGTTACATGTATATGAGTAAGAGTTCAATATTTCAGTTTCATATAACATTTGATTTGTTTATAAAACCTCCCGAGACTGGTACATACCTGATTGCTCAATGGGTGATATGATCGTCTCAAACAAAAGAGGTGGGAGAGCCATGATGCCAGTATAACAGAAGAAGTAATATTCCTCGGGAAGTTTTGAGACAATTTGACTAGAAACAGAACTTATGTCTGATTGCCTTCTACTGTTTTATCCTCTCATACAATGATCATGTTGAGCACTAAATAACTCCTGTTTCCAAGACAATATTCACATGATATTCTCGCTACCGGTAATCTTGAAGTATGTTATATCCTTGTCTTTTGTTCTTTCTATCGAAAAATATAATTATCCTAACCACGAGTATAGCTATTAATATACAAAGTTTAATTCTTACCGATTTGCATGGCTGCAGTGATCTGGAACAAGCACCCCAATCCAAAATTGTAAAAGAGGACGGTGTTTCTTAAATGATTGCTTTGTACCGGTGCAGAATGGTATTGTTCTCCAAGCCCCGAGAGGCCAAATAACTAAGTAGATTGGATCTGCCACAGGTATAAATGTCGTATCTTACTATATAGCGATTGAGCATTAAGTTCACAGGACTGGTCTGTGAAACTTGACACCATCTCGGAGGAGTTCCGCTACTGTGAATTGTAATACCTGTAATTGAAGGCCTGTCAAGTGGCAGTTGTTTTAAACATAGAGATTGATATATTTCCCTTCCTTTAAACCCCTCTGGTCTGCTGTACAGGCCTACATGTTATACAGAGGTTTCCTATAGGGGAAAATATCACCAAAGTAGATGTCCAATATAGGGCTACCTTTTAAAGATATTCTCATCCCTTTAGACCCCCATTTTTGTTTGCCCATAATCTCCAAGTGTAATACGTGACAGTGTACCTCTTAGACTGACTTTAGATTCCATATGTGAATGGAGACATATTTGTTTCCCTCTCACAGTGAAATTTCATATTAGTATTATAGATCACATTCTACATTGTGCCACACTATTATTAAACTTTGTCCTGGTAATGAATATATTAATATCAGTGTTTTCATTCTAATATCTAATGTGTCTGACATGAAGGCAAATTCAGATATTTTGAACTTGTGCCCTATAACATTATGTCATGCCATTTAACATTATCATGCCATATAACATTTTATTATACCTCATGTAAATTCGTAATGTTTTCATTGGTTGACAGCCTGTCACGTGTCATTCTACAAATCGTGATGTTCAGTGATGATGCAGTCATATCTTGCCTTACCGTTGAATAAATGTCATGTACCACGGCAGAGCGTTGGACATGACATTTATTCCACGGCGACATCTGTCGGACCAAGCTAGAGTTGCCTCCCATAGCGCGCGCGCCAACATACTCCCCGAAACGAAGATTGATGTGTATATGTCGGCCTGATGTGTATACGTCGGCCCGTTGGTGATAGAAATTGGTGAATGTGATTTGATAATTGAATGAAATAAATTTGACATCTTTTGAAAAGGTACGTAAGATCACCGATAACGTTACTCTTCCAAATTATGCGACTGAGTCGACAAACAAGCCGAGGTCGAACAGTTGATCTTGACACGGCGTTTTGAAATCAACAACGGTCCGCGCAGTATTGAACACGATATGCTTATTTCACCGTATCATCCTCATTCACATGATTATAAAGTCCCGTTTTATACAAATATGACATTCGGTATAATAAAACAATGTTATAGAATGGGACATCACGATTTGTCAGCTCTCGACAAGTGATGTACAACTCGCGCTGCGCGCTCGTTGTACACCACTTGTCTCGAGCTGACAAATCGTGATGTCCCACTCTATAACATGCAATAATTGTATAATGTCTTACAATATAACATTATGTCATGCCATATAACATGTCATGCCATGTTACATCACGTCATGCCATGATATAACATTAAGACAGGCGGTATAACATTGTCATGCCATGAACATCAAATATCATGTAACATACACTGTATGGATGCATTAACAGTGATGTAAGAAACTTTGTACACAACTGGCTCAGATGTTGATGGTATGTGTGATCTACTTATTCACTATCATTCGATTATGTTGATGTCAATTTAAAAATCTTAACCTAGTCAGTACTTATGAATTGCTTGTAGTGTTAATCTATAGTCTGATATCTATTTATTTCTGATATTTCATGTAAATTAATTGTAAATGCTTATGAATATTAGTATATGCAATTAAGTGTTCTTTACAATCTTCATCCAGAATATTCTGAGTTTTGATAAACCCTGATTGGCTGATCTGAGTTGTTGGAAGCAATCCAGCTTATTATTGGAGCAACATCCAGCCTATCATATTGTGTTTCACGATTTGTGATGATTACCTAACATGACATTGGCGTCAAATAATGTATAGTTACTAAAACTGCTGAAGAAGTTCACTTCTTTCTAACTGTGGACCAGAAATGCTATGAATACGTTACAACTAAGCTTAGTATTTACAGATCTGACAGGGGCTGTTTCTTGATCAATGACAGCCGAGGTCAAGGGACACTGATCACAGGAAATATTGAGGAGATCTACTAGACCTTCTGACAACCAGCTTTTCACAAATACATGGACCATTGAGTTCTCAGTGTTAATTGTCAGTGTCTATACCCGCTTTAGTTAATGTTGGACTTGATTCAAATATTATGAAGCTGCCACTTCCCTGACAACTAGAAATCAACATATGCCAAACATGTTCATACCATAGGGCGATTCCAAATATTTCTTTACCTCCAAGTACCTTAGTATAAAGATAAGTACTAAATAAACAATAAATAGTGAAATCCTATCCCAGACATCAGATATTTTAAAGAGTTACCACATATGAAAAAAAACCCTTTTTCAGAAATCATCCCTAGTTGGAACCAGAAACAGTTTTAATTTTGTGGCTGGCCTGTGCTGTGGTATGCAGATCCAAGACTGATTGAGGGAAGGTATAAAATTCATCAGCTCTCAATTCCTTTGAAAAGGCACAAGATTCTCTTTCACTATGCCATTTCAGGTCACCCAATCATACCCTTAATTTCTGTTTGCTGAAATAAAATCCTTCTGTGTTAACCTCCAATTATCTCCGGGGTGAATGGACATATAAGTATTTGGTCAAACACTGTAGAGATGTGTTATATCATGGTAAATATACTCCAGGGGTGATAGCTGGTACTATCATTAAAGTCATGCACCCATGCCTTTAATTACAGATACACCTCTTGTGGCCATAAAACTGACATGGGTTTTTCTGTTTGTTTCGCTGTACCTACCCGAAAGAATTGCTGCTCAAAATTGGTCGTTCTTCTTCAAACAACTCTTTAAAGTCAATAAAATAATTTAGTAAAATATAAAAAAGATTGTGCCTACCTACCCCATTTTTTTTCCCCATGACCAGAAACAGACATTTTTTTTTGCCTCAGTATTGAGCAGTTTGTTTGAAAAGTAAAGCTCTGGTTACATGAGGAGTGCAGGTGCATATTATCATAATAGCTGTCAGCTATCAGCAAACAGTGAAAGTCTAATATATATTATTTGTTTGTCCCCAGAAAACCTCCGAACATGGAATATATTAAATACAATCACTAGAATAATGTGGATATTTCCCCATACACAGACAGGACTTGGTACAGTAGTTGGTTGATAGACCAGATCATTGACAGTTAGCATACAAGTTTGATAGGGTGTGGTAATTTTGAACTACATATACAATTTCAGCTTGTCATTTTAAACAATGTCCCACTATTTGTACTAAATGTTTCATTTTGGACTTGATGTAAAATATAATCTCTGTTTTTTGCTCTGGGCATTGTTACCCAGTTTTGGCGATCATGAAAATCTCTACCTGAAAGTTTTAATCAAATTTTTTGTATTGAATCCTGGTTATTTTTGGTTACAAGAAAACACAAAACCAAGAAGTGATTGGTATCATTGGAGGTAGACAAAGATGTAGTTATCTCAATGCCATTTCATCCCCTAGTACATGTAAAATTAGTCCGACATACAGTCTATTGAATGTAGGGTCTGCCAGTTTAACCGGCAAAATCTTCTAGCTGCTAGACCAAATTGTTCGGCAGCCAGAAAATGATACTTTATACACCACTTTCTCCACCCAAAATAATGAAATGCGTTAATGGTAACCCATCTTTCAAGTTAAATCACAGGCTTGGAATTCTTCTAAACAGTCCGTGGGTAGTTTATTCGAGCAGTATCACAACATAGCTTTCCTGAACCCAATCTAGCCCCAGAACTCGCTAGCTGCGAAAGTGACTTCTCTGTTCAGGAAAGCTGTGTTGTTGTGAGAATGCTCGATTAAACTACCCACGCCCACGGAATGATTATATTGGATTCCAAGCCTGTGACTTAAGAGGTGGTGGGGGGTTAGTAGAATATTTTGATACTTCCAAAAATGACGATATCTCAAAGATTTTTATATATACTGGATACATGATCAAAAATATTTGAAAAAACGTCATTGGCACAAAGATATATATATCGGTTGCTATGGTAATGGTGACCATCTTGGATTTTGGCGCTAAATTAGGAATGCATTAAATGCCAAAGTAGGAGAGCAATTTTACAGGATATCTTTGTGGGATACATTTTATACACCCTAATATTTCTAGGTGATGATGCTCCCTAACATTTCTAGGGGGATGCATCTGCTACTCCCTAATATTTCTGCTTGTGATACATTTGCTACCCCTAATATTTCTAGATGTGATACATTTGCTACTCCCTAATATTTCTAGATGTGATACATTTGATTTCTCCCAATATTTCTAGGTGTGTAATACATGTACATGTGCTACTCTCCTAATATTGCTAGGTGTGATACATCTGATACTCCTTAATATTTTCAGGTGTGATACATTTTATATTCTCTAATTTTCCAGGTATGGAAATGTACTTGCTAAGACTAAATCATTAAAGCATTACTATATATTAATATTATATTATAAGCTTACCTCTGGGCATGAACAAGTATTGGAATAAGTCATCCTCCCTTTTCTCCAGTATCTTCTTCAGTTTGTTCATCATCTTCTCAAGTGTTTACTGTACTGCAACCCTCGTCTTCAACAATTACCTGGCCTTGCTGGATATCAGTAACACGTTTTGTCTTAATTCTTCAAAATGTGTTTGCAATGGCACATGTTCACATATCAAATATGGGCAGCAAATCTGTCATTCGGGTTTGATGTGTATGTTGCAGTAATAAATCTCTTTAACCAGGAATTGTTACTGTAGTTTCACTATTGCAAGTGTATGTGCATCCACTTCTGAGCTGTATACATGTTAATGAATGTCTGAATTTTGCACATCAAAGTACTATTCATGTTAACTGTTTGGTCAGTTGTAGGACTGTTGTGGCTGGACCTTTTCATCAACTTAAAACTTTTGTCCTGATGGATGACCGAAGATATTTAATAGAGACAGTATATTTCAATACAATGACAGTATATGTGAATACAATAACTATGCAGAGAGAGCACTACTAATGGTGAAGCTTTGAAGAATAAAGGCAGAGGGTCAGGAGCTGTGGTGATAATGGGTCCTTCACCCCCAATTAGTTATCTGTTATTGACCGGTCATATGTGACCATCTCATGGAGAAAGCCTTGAGGGTTCTGTCCAGAATTGGTCAATTCCCAGTCTTTTATATGTTCATACCCGGACAGTCGACAGTCCTGTTTTGATCATGTTTAGTCTTGATGTGTAATAATTTACCTATACATGTAAAATTGTTATATATTTCAGGTGACACGCTCGGCCTGCTGTTAGATGTTGATAATCAACAGTGTGTCTTTTACCTCAATGGTCATTGTTTGCCGCCATACAAACAACTGTTTATCAGAGCCAGGTAAAGGCATCTCAACAGGATAATTTACAGAGGATTTCATAATAGTTAACCAAGATATCTTTCAGTGACAAGAAATTATACACCAAGACTGAATCAAAATATCTCTTGTAACTTTGCATCTCCTATCTGAAGTTGCCAACTTCTAATAATGTGTTCATTTCATTTGGTGTGTTTCTTTGATTTTCATTGGCTGAGTGGTTGGCTGTTTGAAACTCAATCACCCAATCAGAGATCAGTATAACGGTCAAAGTTAACTTGCAAGTTTGCAACTCCAGACACAACAAAACTGTTGAACTTCACACTTACCAGAGCAACATGGCGTGTTTGTAAACATCACATAAGCCACAAACGGTCATACTATTATGAAATCCCCTGTAAGAGAAGTTTACATTCAATTCTCATAAGATGGTCCCTTGTATGAAAGTTACAAGACACCATTTTGGGAGAATACATGTATACTTATCATGCTTACAGGTGTCAATTAGTTTATGAAAAAAAACCTTGTTGATCACATTTATCAATGTTTTCATTTATCTGAAGTGCCTTACATGGACAAACAGATAACATTAATGTCTTAGACAGCCTACCAGCATGGCATCCTATCCTTTGCATTCAATAAAAAGTATTTGGCAGGAATCACCAACTTGCACAAAATTAAAGTAAATCCTGTAACATTAGAGCTGTGCCGATCGGCAGGTACACCGAGACAGAGGTTCGTTCACCCACTCTTTTTCCTATCCTTTTAACATGTTTTTTTTTTAAACTAAATTGATAACTGGTGTAAATGTTATGAATATAGATCAAATTATCTTACTGTTCCAAGAAAGAACCATTATGCTAACATTTATGATACTTTTGTCAACTTCAAGTTGAAAATAGTTATCTTTGATTAAAAATATTTGTTAGGTTACAGAGATATGAAAGAGACTTTATGCAGCCGCCAGCGCTATCTGGCAGCTTCAGTGTTTGAGGGTTAAGTGCAAGACTGTACATTCACTAAATCTCTCTCCGGATAGATGGACAGTAATCCCCGAAGGACCAACTTTCTGGTGATTCGGTGTGTATTTGGTAATAATAATGTGAAGAATAAACAAAACATAAGAACTACACAAACTCTTGTTATGGTGAAGTGAAGAATTTGAAGAAAAAAAAACAAAAACAAACTGAACAAAACAACTTTATTTCATGCACTGTCAAGAATACAGTACAGGTGGGAATGGCTAAAATGTATTTGACTTTCATTTTCTAGATCAGGATTTTTTGCTGCTGCTAGTTTCATGTCCTTTCAACAATGCGAGTTCAACTTTGGGGCAAAGCCGTTTAGAAATCCGCCACCTGTGCAGTTCAATAAGTTCAATGACTTTGGGCATCTCAAAGATGAAGAGAAAGTGGTCTTACCCAGGTAAATGTGAACTTTGACATTCTACTCCAGGGGAGTGATAGGTTGCTCCCAAGAAATGAATTTTTACAATGCAAGATCTGGGTTGAGTTGGAAAACTTCATTGCCTGTGCTCTAATAATATGATGGATCCAATGCAATTTTCACACTTCTCCACTCTCTTCAACTCCTTTGAATTGGGCAGAGAGTTGAGTAATCAGATGTGAGGCTGGCTACCAGCCACCTCGAGTGAAACACAACAAAGTTCAAATCCTAATGGTTTGACCTGATCAAAATTGGTTGATATTTCCAAATTTCTCCATTTTTTTAATGGTTTAAAACAGAAATAATTGCGAAAATGTTTCAGCTCTTTCAGGCCTAAAAAGTTTTCCAGAATTTGTTAAATGAAGCCTAGATTCCCAAATTCCCCTAGCATGGCACACTTTCATCTGCAGTGCTGAGATAGTCATTTTTGCCAACAGGAAACGCTCCCCTATCTCCACTTCAAAATTTTATGTATTGGCCTGAATGTAACAGGAGAGAAAAGTGGAAATTGAAAAGACAGTTTTAATAGAACTGACTGGGTCTGGGAAAATCATGAATACCTTTTATGAATATGATGGATGTGCTGTGAAAACTGTCAAGATCACGGTCATGGAGTCGTTTCTCAGTGGAAGGGAAGTAACTCTTGGTATTGCTAATTACATTCTTTCTTTCCTTTGACAGGCATAATCTATTGGCAATGTTACGACGTATGAGTGTGACAGAGGACTCCTGTACGCTGTGTTTTGATAACAAAGCTGTAGTAACATTACGGCCATGTGGTCATAGGCAAGTGTACTCTTAATAACCCATGAAACTCAGGCTTTTCAGTTGAAGGCATTACAAATACAATTATTTTTAATGAATTGCCAAAACTTGGACTCGATTTCTTGTCTATGTGACTGCCTTGGACATCATCTGGCAGATTTTTTGTCCAATGATTAAAAACAAAGTAGAAAAGGTGAATGATGATGGTGCCTGATATTAATTACGTCAAAAATAGAGTGCCATGATGCCAGCAACATCAATTCAGAACTCCACAAAGTCTTCAAAACAGCGCCCAACATCGCAGGCTATGACTTTTGGAATGTCATTACGTAATATTATGTTGTAACATTAGGCACAACTGTCTCCAGCTGCCTTCTCTGTTTTGTTTAAAATTGTTGACTAAAATCAGACTTCAAAACAGTCATATAAAAGAAGTATGAATTACAGTGAAACCTGTGAATAACGACACCTTGAAGGAATTTTGAACCTTGATAAACCAGAACCCTGTCAAAACCGACACTATAATCTGATCCCAAGCAGGGTCAGTTTACACAGGTGTCACTGTTCTTATTTTTTCACCAGTGTGACCGCTCTGGAACAAAAAAAATGAGTGCTGTTTATATACACATGAATGAGTATTACTGACCTATTATTTTATAACAGTCAACATGTAGACCAGGCTACTCTGATTACATGCATAATTTTAATCTTCTTTTTTTCCTATTTCAGAGGATTTTGTTTATCCTGTTCATACCACTTAGATACCTGCCCTATGTGCCGACAAAATATTCATGAACGACAAGTGAACAATGGAGATGAGAGTGATCGTGATGGATGCGAAACTGACGATTTAGATATGGTTGACCAATCAGACTTGGTCAAACCTGATCATGTGATATTGACTGTGACTGGTCCGCCAGTGACAGATAACGCTGCAAATGAAATACATGAAATAGAAGTCTCTGGAACAACAGTATCTTGACAATGTCTGTGAAACTCTGTATAGTTAGCGTAAAACTATTGCCGGTTCTGTACCAGAATTTACAGTTGAAGGTCGAGCCAGATGTGCAGCATGTCTTGGTTGCTCCAGTAATGTAATCAGGTCTAACTGCTAAAGAGACACCAAATCGCTGTGCTGTGGAATGCCTGATGTAGTATGATTGATCAACAGACTAACATGTTTTTTTAATACAGACCATTAACCACCATTTTCACCTGCTAAAATTATATTTACAGTAGTTCACTTCCAGAGTTACAAGCAGACAAATTGTAAACATTCAGCAAGTTTCTGTGAAAGAGTAAATTTAGATAGCTGGGTCTTCACCAGAGAATGCTCTCTATTCAACAAGCTGACTTCTTGAGTTCTGTGTGGAGAATCCTGTCTCATCAATTATAAAATGAGACTATGGTCTCTAAAAAATCAATCACTTAAAAACACTATAGCCAGCGTACAAATAGAACTTTGTAGAAGTTACTGGAAATTAGTGGTGTTAAATGTGAACATTTTCAGCAGGATTATGCTCTTTTCAACAGTACCTCCCTCCCCGCTCACACACCCAGGAAGGTGTGGCTATGTAAAAAATTACTTGGTATTACCCCCACCGTCTGGGGCATTTTTTGGATGACATACCCCTGTCATGACCCCTACCCATGCCGAAGTGAAGGGTCAGTTGATTGTTCCATTCAGGGGAGATAATTATGATTTTCACCAACTATCTGGTTTTGGACATAGCTCCTGCATTGCTACACTCTACAGGGCAAGTTTTTGGTGACCTAGTACCTACAAAGCCCCATACCAGACCCACCCTTCCCCGGGGATGGGGATTCCCGTTGACAAGTGCATTATTGTAAACAGTCGGTTAAATGCCGTGTATTTATCGGGGCTTCAGCTTTAATATACTGAATGACTTGAGCAGTTTGGCCACAAGGCAAAATGCACGATTAAAGTTATCAAAATAGACAAATCAGATTTTGATCTTTGATAGAGTAGTTTCATTTTAATTGACTAGTTGAATTAATTGACTATTGCTCAGTCTCTGTATACCTAATATGTCCACAAGTTTATGCATTGAATAATATTTCTATTCAGATGGCAGCTTAATCTGTGAATAATCATCAGTGATAGTCAAATTGAATGTTTGTATATAGACTGTGTATGTACAGATATATTATTATTAAGACCTTTGTACTGGTATTTATTAGAACTTTTACAGCTGTGTGAAATGGGACTTCTATCTGTATCACAATGGGACTTCTATCTGTATCACAATGGGACTTCTATCTGTATCACAATGGGACTTCTATCTGTATCACAATGGGACTTCTATCTGTATCACAATGGGACTTCTATCTGTATCACAATGGGACTTCTATCTGTATCACAATGGGACTTCTATCTGTATCACAACGGTGTATTTCATCTTAGGAAATGATATTGATTCATGCGTTATGATTGGATTGATCATTTGATTAAAATCAAAATGGTAGATAAACCCAATCGATTTCATAGGTACTATGATCAGGAAAATTATTTATGAATCAAAGTGAAATATTGTAATAACCTTACGATTTCTGCAAATGCTGACAAGTTGAATGTTGGCTGCAATACAGAATTTTTTACCTGTGTGGTGATGATGGTTAAGGACAAGTACCTGTTGTTTTAATGATGTCCAAGCCAAGTTCTTCCAGCATAATTGTCTCCGTGTGTTCTCATTTAGAATGTTCAAAGCATAAATGAGCTGTGGAGTTTTGTTGGAAGTTTTTACATGGTGATGTGTGGTGGTTATGATTCAGTCACTGTGATGATCTAGTATAAGCATTCCTGTAGATCATTGTGAAATCAACCATCAAAAATCTTTTTAAAATGCCTAAATAAGTTTGAGATATCGTTCCCCATTTAGATCAACACTAAAAAATATTTCACCTAATGCTGACCACAAATTTTAAGACAAAGAACTTTGGAACATCGATCCAAGATTGGAATTGTTTTTTAGGGCAAGCCCATGGTTTTGCAGATAAAAAGTAGTTCCAAGATGAACATATGAATATTGTTTTGCATCTCCTAAATGCATTTTCCGTTTGGGATTAAATTTAAATTTTATTGAGTTTTAAGACAGCATGTGCTTTCTTTATATACAGGTAAATTGCATTTCTTTATATATATATATATATATGCAGCAACTAAATTTCAGTTTTTTAAAACTTTAATCATGCAAGTTTTTCTTGATCATCAGAAATGATGAAGACATAGGACGATATTGGACTTCCTCATTTTGAATGGTCTGGAAATGTCTATTTTTTGAGGGTGAGAATGGTGATTGGCCAATCAAAGTGCCCCTTTTCTTAGACTGATTACAAGTATGGGTGATTGAATGTTTGCCATTTTATACATGTATATTGTACATTTGTTTTCTGTTATTGTACATTATATGTAATGTTTTAATGATGTAAGTACATAACGGATGTATTAATTTTATTTCCTGAGAAATTCACATTTTATCTTGTACACTTTGTGATTTTTTCTTAATCTCATGAAATTTTAAAGTTTAGTGGATTCATTTAATGATACCAGCCGAACAGAATGGCCCGCTCAACATGGATGTAGATGATTTGGACTAAACTTTATAATGCTCTGAGTTAGGCCATATATGTACTGAATCTTGCTGTGAATCACAGCGTTATAACAACGTCGTCTCATTTGAATTAACCAACAACTTGGAATGGATGAGGCATGACCTTGGTATGATTGACAGCTACATCCTATCTTTGATTGGTTCTGAAGCCTTCTCTTGAAGCAGCATAGGGAAAATATATTGGAAAAAATTGGCAAGGCTTTGGTGTAGGATCTCCCATTGAAAAAGTAATATCCTGGACAAAAGACTGACAATACAACTTGCAGCAGATCCTTTGTCAATTATATTTCGGGAGTCTTACACCAAATCTTTGCCAAAAAATTACTCTTATTTCAATGGGATTGTCTGCCACCTGGACAGCATTTGTTGTAATGACATCATTCACAGCAAGATTTCCTATGTCTTACCACATGACATTCTGTACTGATCTGGATGTACCAGGTTCTGTGATACAACCAGTAGTGTTTTATGTGATGCCCTAAACAGCACTGAGCTCAGTAGGTGAAATGAATAAACAATGCCTGTACTTGGATGGGCCAATGATTATTGTTGTTCCAGAAAAACAGGTCCCATGTGGAGAAGATAGCTCTGACAGAAAATTCAAAGTCTGAATCTGGATCACCTCTTTTCTCAGAAAATTCATGCAGTGCCTTCCTCTTTCTTCTGGAATAGCACCTAGATTGTGTTTAAGAAAGCTTCAATTGAAATGCATTAGTGAGGCATTGCAGCATTTCGCCCAACAGATGTCTGGGTCAGGACAACAAGCTTTATGATTTAATCGCAACCAATGTAATGACTGTTGGACATACAATTATGACTTTCAAGTGTCCAATCATTTGAATCACCACAGAACAGATGTTTTCTTTAAATTGTTAATAAATCTATACATGAGGGTATGCATGCTCAGATTTACTCCTGTATGGCTGGTTTAATTGTTGTCCAGTCAGTGTTAAATTTAGCAAAATAACATATTGATATTGTTTGTAGATCATTTGCTGCAACTAATAATAATTTTTCAGTTAAAACATAGCACATTAAACTGCGGTCTCCATTGAAAGCAGTGCTGGTAATAATATTGCAGAACCTGCTTGTAATTTAATATACAAGTTTATACAGGTATCAATAAATACCAGGATTTCTTTATTATTTGAGTTGTTTCATTGTTTATCATATTCATACACTGATATGGTTTCAATAATAAATGGATTCACTCTGAGACATGAGAGGCTGAGCTGATGGGAGAGACCATGATGGTATCATAGAGGCCAAACTTGAAATTTTGTTTCAGGACAATACAATCATATATGGCTTTAAAAAGGGTTAGGGTCATGTGATTCCTCCAGTTGGACAACAAACAATTATTGATGAATCAGATTGACAGAGGCTCGTATAAGATGTTGAAGCTGGTTATTTCTGGGTGAATTAGCAATTTGATTAAGTACATATACTGTTATTTAACAAAATTCAATCAAAATTGTGATTGGACATACAGCTCAGAAAAATGCGAAAGGTATCTTAATAAAGTTGCCATAGCTATAGGTTGATACATTTTATCGAATGAATGAATGATTGTAGAAGTGAAAATTGTCAAACTGAGGGAAACATTTAATGTGTAAATGTGTAAATTTAATGTGTACATTTCTTCACAGTAGAACCAGTTTCTTTTATCAATGTCTTTCTATGATCGTGAAAATATATTATATATCTGGTCTGCACAAAACTTGTCCATTACAGGAAGGGAGATAACTCTGCAATATTCCATCTCTCTTGAAAGTGTAATTATGTCTCTAGAAGAACTACACACCCCCAATGTTTACATATTTTAGTGTCAAAGTGGTGGAAATGAGTGACAAACGTAGGATAGCCTTTTTGCTCTTGGGCCTGTGAATGGGCCATTCAAGTATTACATAGGAAAAAATTTGGAGTTTATCACTCCCCTCTCATATGCAAAATTTAACCAGTGTACATAGGAAAAAATATCCTGATTTGTAGATCCCCCTCCTCCCTCACTGCATACTTAATACTTGAATGCCCCCTTACCGATTATGAGGCTGCATGCTCACATTGAAAGTTTGAGTGCAAACTACCCAGATTTCTCCATTGTGTACAATATGATGTCCAAGGGCTATCGATCCTCACCCTAGAAACAGAGCAACCAATCCGAGTGTTTCTGATGGAGGGAATCGCGATTTAAATTCAGCCAATCAGTGCACTTGTTAGATCGCCAATGTCTGACATATGGGTATATAAGTTTGCCCAGGGCGTATTGGGATTATGCACAAGGTCGAATAAAATTAATCTCTACCTTCACAGGCACTTTTTTTAAGAAGAAAAAAAATAAAATAAATGATGTCGAGGCTTTTTTCCCGCTCAGATAAAATAGATCCATCTTTCTTGGCATACCGATGCAGTAGTTTAATACAATTGCACGAAAAAAATACATGTATATTCTTTGAGTTACTTGATGGGTTGGTCTTCAACAATATTATTATGCCCCCCCTCTAACTAGAGGGGGGCATATAGCGATCGCTTTGTCCGTCCGTCTGTCCGTCTGTCCATCCGTCTGTCCGTCCGAATTTCTTGTCCGGGCAATATCTCGGTTAATATTTGATGGACAGGATCGAAACTTGCATGGAATGTGGCGAGTGGCTCGTAGTTGTGCAGCGTGGAGTTTTTTCCGAGTTCCGGTATAATTTTCAAGAGTTATGGCCCTTTTTCTGAAATCTCTGTGAATGGGACTTGTCCGGGCTGGATCTTGGTTAATATTGTATGGACAAGTATGAAATTTGCATGATATGTGGTCAATGACCCACAGTTGTGCAGCGTAAAGTTTCTTCACGTTTCGCTTATATTTTCAAGAGTTATGGCCCTTTGTTCCTGAATTCTCCGTGAATTGGGACTTGTCCGGGCTGGATCTCGGTTAATATTGTATGGACAATTATGAAATTTGCAGGATGTGTGGTCAGTGCCCTGTAGTTGTGCAGCGTGAATTTTCTCCGCGTTTCACATATATTTTCAAGAGTTATGGCCCTTTTTTCTTCAAATCTTTGTGAATTGGAACTTGTCCGGGCTGGATCTCGGTGAATATTGTATGAACAATTATGAAATTTGCAGGATATGTGATTAGTGCCCTGTAGTTGTGCAGCGTGAAGTTTCTTCGCGTTTCGCATATATTTTCAAGAGTTATGGCCCTTTTTTCTTCAAATCTTTGTGAATTGGAACTTGTCCGGGCTGGATCTCGGTGAATATTGTATGAACAATTATGAAATTTGCAGGATATGTGATCAGTGCCCTGTAGTTGTGCAGCGTGAAGTTTCTCCACATTTCGCCTATATTTTCAAGAGTTATGGCCCTTTTTTCTTCAAATCTTTGTGAATTGGGATTTGTAGGGCTGGATCTCGGTTAATATTGTATGAACAAGTATGAAATACGCATGATATGTGGTCAGTGAAGTTCCTCTGTTTTCGGTTATATTTTCAAGAGTTATGGCCCTTTGTTTAAACCTAAGTGAATGGGATATATTTATTTGTCCAAGCTGGATCTCAGTCCATAACTGATTTGAACCAGGAAAATGGCTATATTATATGTTATTCTACATTCCAAAGCAGACAACATAGGTCCTGAAGTATGAAATTGCCCCAAAAACAGTGAATTGGGTACAAAATTCACTGATCGCTTCATAATTTCACCACAATATACTCCCAAGGAATGTAGGTCTCATAACCAGGTCACATTTTCGGATTTGGCGAAAGCCCTGGCGACCATCTTGCATCGAAGCATCGTATTATCACTTGTTGCTTGATATTTGGAATATGTATTATGTGAGGCATGGCAAAAAAGTGACTGGCCTCCAAACAGAATTTTTATAAGTTATCCAAATTAGGCCTCCACCAACCAATAAAGAACAGAACAATGGCGGGGCAGTGTCGGATTAAAGTGGAAGGGGGGGCATACAATTGAGCAATCTCTGATTGCTTCCTTCCTGTGTTTTTTTTTTTTTTACCCCTCGACCAGATTTGTTCTTGCTGGGGATTGTCATCATTATGTACATCCGTTCGTCTCGAACTACTTGTCATCATATATCAAGAATGTCTATGCCCGAGAAAACCAAACTCAAATCACAAATGCATATGGTCACGAAGCAGGAGCATATTGAAAATCTGTGAGATTGACCCATATTTTTCCCCAAGTCACCAGGTCTAACTGTTATCATGAATTGATTTTTACCATCAAATGTCAAAAATGGCTAATCCTAGGAGCATCTAACTTTACTTCACAATGTATATAGTCTTAAAGCAAGAGCCCACGTGAGTTTGACCTGTTTCTCCTGGGTCACTGGGTCATTTTTATCCATCTCCGGCTGCATATTAATTTACCACCATATTTCAAGTATGAATTAAGACCTAGGCATAATGAATTTACACTAGACTAAGAAATGCATCGGGTCATGGACTTGGCCAAAATTGTCCTCAGGGTATTGTCATCATGTACATAATGCAGTCATCCATTTCTGTTTTCTCATTACCATTACTATCTCAAGGATGATTATGCCTGGGCCACAAAATGGAAGCTTATCAAAAATCGCAGTGGTTCCTTTGATGCAGCATGCTAGTAATCACGGTGGTGTCTGTGATGCAGCATGCTAGTAATCACGGTGGTGTCTGTGATGCAGCATGCTAGTAATCACGGTGGTGTCTGATGCAGCATGCTAGTAATCACGGTGGTGTCTGTGATGCAGCATGCTAGTAATCGCAGTGGTGTCTGTGATGCAGCATGCTAGTAATCGCAGTGGTGCCTGTGATGCAGCATGCTAGTAATCGCAGTGGTGCCTGTGATGCAGCATGCTAGTAATCACGGTGGTGTCTGTGATGCAGCATGCTAGTAATCACGGTGGTGTCTGATGCAGCATGCTAGTAATCACGGTGGTGTCTGTGATGCAGCATGCTAGTAATCGCAGTGGTGTCTGTGATGCAGCATGCTAGTAATCGCAGTGGTGCCTGTGATGCAGCATGCTAGTAATCGCAGTGGTGCCTGTGATGCAGCATGCTAGTAATCACGGTGGTGTCTGTGATGCAGCATGCTAGTAATCACGGTGGTGTCTGATGCAGCATGCTAGTAATCACGGTGGTGTCTGTGATGCAGCATGCTAGTAATCGCAGTGGTGTCTGTGATGCAGCATGCTAGTAATCGCAGTGGTGCCTGTGATGCAGCATGCTAGTAATCGCAGTGGTGCCTGTGATGCAGCATGCTAGTAATCACGGTGGTGTCTGTGATGCAGCATGCTAGTAATCACGGTGGTGTCTGATGCAGCATGCTAGTAATCACGGTGGTGTCCTGTAAATGTTGAATTGCCTGTGATGCAGCATAGTAATCTGGTGCATGCTAGTAATCGCCTGTGATGCTAGTTCTTCATTTTATTCAGCCTAACTGGCAATGTTGTAGTCAAAATGACTTACCGTACAGACTGTACGCCCATGAGAAAATATAATCCTGCATGTATGATTAAAACTGAAAACTTCTACTTATTCTTTACCCAAACAAATAAATTTATTCAAAGTTGCTAAAAATGAAGAAATGTTCAGTAAAAGCTAAGCAATCAAGTAATATGGACAAATGCATTTTAGTCAAATGTCATTTTCACTCAATATTATGAACTGAAAAATCACTGTTCATTGAATGTCATGGAAAGAATATCTGAGGTCCGTAGAATAGCGTGTGGAACAACTCCCATTGGAGTACTTAATTCTGACACCTGCACATGGGCAAAGTCAACATCCGCTGGTCCGAGAATACCATTCACTGTAGTTCGTTCATGCATCTCAAATTTGACCTCTGACCCCTGTAGACCAGCCAGAAGTCGCAGAAAACGCTCCCTCAGAAATGTCCGCTGTTCTTGTTTTAATATATCGGAAGGAGTTGATGAGACATTCTCCATCTTGTGGAATCCTGGAAAATTATACAAATTAAGAACAATCAGTTCATGTCATATGAAGGAAAGTGTATTTGTAACTATTTTGAGATTGCTAGAGTTTTCAACTCATGAGATTTGTGAGTAGTTAACTTGATACATGCAAACATTTGAATGGGTTTCAGATGTGCATGGACAGTGGCTGCATTGTGTATTGGGGAATGTCTTGGGATGTGTTCAGATGTATTCAAAGGCCCCCAGATATGTATTGGGAAGAATTCAGATGTGTATTGGGAGCTAGTGCTCAAGGAGTGTATCAAGAAAGATTACTGGATATGTAATCTGCCAGGTAGGATATGTATTTAGATGAGTTCAGATACCTTAGGATGGGTATATGGAAGAATGAAGACATATTTTACAAAAGTTTCAAATGTGTGGTGGGAGGGGCTCAGGATGTTTATTGAAAAGAATAATGTGTATATCAAAAGGGTTTATATGCATCGGTAGGTATTCATTTGGGAGATGTGTATTGGAAATAATTCAGATACATTTTGGCAGGGGTTTAGATCTGTGTTGAGAGGGTTGTGTCTTGGTAGAGTGATGTGTATTGGTATATTGTCTAATAAGAATGTGGGGATTAAACAGTGTCTATGTGACACTGTTAAGAGGGATCATGTGTAGGGCGGGTTGGGGGAAACGGGTTGCACGGCGTGTTCGCACGACCTGTGCCCATCGCGGTGCGATGGAGTGCCCAAGTACATCCATCCATCCATCCATCCATTGAGTGATTATTTTTCCAATTTCTTCAACTTTGGTCGACCATATGGCAAACTGGGAATTACTTGATGCAACAAATTTTGTCTGGTTTCATTTTATCGAGTAAACGAGAACATAAAAATGACCAGTATTCCCTTTAAGATCACATCAACAAGCATAAGCCTATTCTAGCTGCAATTGACATGAATGTCATTGAAGTCATTATCTCCTCAATAAACTTCAAACATTGTAGGAGTAAGCTGCTTACTGTTTAAAAGCATACACTTGTCAAAATTTCAGAATAAACCAGTTTGGGACTAAAATACAGGTACCTCAATGAAACTTAATTCAACTAGTTGAGTGGTTAGAAGGGATTTGACAGAACCAATTACACACCCAAGAACAACTGGAGTGTTTGCTTAGGGATTATACTGGCATTATACACATCTGAAAAGAGTTTGGATTTCAGGTGCTATATTCTATAGAAATGAATATCTGCCTATGATAATGGAAGGTTTATACAACCAAAACAAAAGGATACAACCAAAACTAATATTTACGGCAAAGTATGGACACTAGATTGATGGCAGTTGGGTGTACCTGTGCTATTATTGAATGTGATTGCTTTAAACACATGCATTCATCAGGCCTCAGATGATTTGGTGAACTAGCTATTCACCATACTTAGATCATCGATCCTAGAGTTGACAGTTCAGGTAATAGTGTGAGGAATACTGACATAGTGTAGACATAATTTGAAGGTTGTTTATTGGACAAAAGTGTAAAGTTGTGACTATTCGGATACATATATATTTATATATGGACAATTGTAAGCTAGCTGTATGTGGACACTTGTGAACATTATGGATGATATCGTCATTTGGAAGGTTGTTTCCACATTAATTGGAAAATTGACTACATGTAGGTATATATACAGAGTGATGTACAAGGATGAACAAGGACTGTATCGGTACTGGTATTATAATAATTAATCTATGATAATATATTGTATTTGAAGATTTTCCAGAAATTGATCAGCAATAACTAAAGAGTGACCAGCGATCAAAAGATGCGCAGACTCATTTGGAACAGTATATATAAGCAACCCTAACAATCGTCTGTTAATAACTTTACTGCATGGGTTACATTAGTTGAATGGAACTTTCCTGATTATGTCTCAGACGTAAGTGCGCAGCTAGATGTGATCCTCTCTGGGCTTTTGTCTATGAATCTCTTGGTACTGGACTAATGGTACATGTAGTTGATTTTCCTTTTATCAGTCTATGAAGAAAATACCTCTACTGCCTGTCCCAGATCCCAGACATTATCAGTGATATTTCAGAGATTTTTTTTTCCGCACAATATGTTGGCACATGCAGGATCATGCAATAAGACCAATTTTATTCCAAAATATCATGAAAACCGTTTAAATCTTAGTAAATCATGAAAACAAATTTGAGATAGGTGATTTTGCAGGTTATATATTGACATCATGTTGGCAAGCCTGTATTTTATAACAATGATAGGCCAATATCATCATGCAGGTAAAATAACATGGTAGGTATTGGCAATTTTCAATGAGTTTGGACAGATTTTAATGATATTTTGGAAGATGAGTTAATTAAGAAGTCATGCCAGGTTCCAGTGTTGTATGAATAGCCTAAATGTTCTCTGAAATGTCTGAAATCAGTGAAATGTCTGGGATATATTATCTGGGACTCAGACTTGATATCTGACATATTTTCAACTTAAATTTGCCAAAATATTCATTAGGATAAGCAGAATGGACGTTTCTTCAAATAGTAAGGAAAATGAAGCATATAAGAATATGCCTCCATGACTTATAGCATAGAGAAACGAAAATCTACTACCAGCACTGGTACCCAGAAATGTGGAGGCGATGCTCAGTTTGTCATGCCTAAAGTATACTGCACTCCATCTGAGATATCAGGACGGGTCCATTACATCAGCTGTACAGTCACTGTAGGCTATTGTGTTTACTCTGTGTGGATTGCTTTTACTGTCCCATCATCCAATGCAAATTTGCAATCTGTCGAGTGAAGTCGACATGACTCTTGCTAGATCGTCGACTGCAGGGACTACGAGTGTTTAGAATATTATGAATAAAGTAAACTACTAGTAGACGAAATACGTGTACATGTACAGGTCAGGCTGCTAGAGATTTGATATTCTCAATTTCGCAGCATATAAGCCAAAATGTATCATGTGCACATGTTATGCTGCATAAAAGCTAGAACTGACTGTTGTTATTTTCTGTCGTCAAATTGCTTCCATTGTGATGAAATAACCATTGCATCAGCATTAGTTATATATACTGTAATTCCTAATACAATCACACGAAGTGAAATTCCCTACAATAAATTATCAGGGTGAAAAAGTGATTAAAATCTTGCTAGCTAGCTGATACCGTTTTGTTTTTTGTTATTTTAATGATGTTCGAGGCCGATCAAATTAGAACGATACCGTACTTAATAGGGTGATTGAATTATTAGACGCTATATAGCTGAAATATTGCTAAATGCGATGTTAAACCTTAATTATCTCTCTCTTGAATTATTGGAGGATTTAGGATAATATCCTAATTGCACTGTGGCGCAATGCTAAGCTCATTGACAGTTACTTTTATGTCACTTTTGCCAACAATTTATAAGAGTTGACACTGCATGGGAGGGGAGTTGTTCAGCCCCTCCCCTTTTCTCTGCATCTGCAGGCAGACTGGATCTTATTTATGACAAATTATGTAGGTTATCAAGCACTCTTATCTACAGAAATGGTAAATAAGTAACAAAATAAATAAGTCAGCAACAATTCGACAGTGATCTGTCGTATGATCTTCTCCACATTTTCTCACGTTCTTACGTTTGCATCTTATTCCCTTGCGATCTTTCTGGCAGGGATCAGTTTACATGAGTCATCGGCTATGTCCGGAGGACAATATTCGTATATTTCCGTAATTTTTGAAAAACAAATTCGCGTCGGCCAATCACATGGTATATGGGTCGACCTCTTGGCCAATCAGCTTTCTCAAAACAAACCTCGTGGTTTCTTCCAATATGGCGGGTGAGTCCACCTCACATCTTTGTACTTTGTCGCTCGAATTTTGAACTTTTGCGCCTTTTTTTACGCAATTATATTTTTTTCAGATATTGACTTTTATCAAGAGGACACGGATGACACCCCCGATGGCTGTAAGTAGTATTTATATTTGAGTTATCTACCCCTGCAAAGGCTATTGTTGTGGGTTGTTTCTTGTTGGAAAATCTTCTCTTGATTTTTGTTGTCATACGAATTCGCGCGATTGTTCTTATCATCAAATGACAGCCCACATTAGCATTCGTTCTCACCTAATACTTGTATCTTGTTCAGCTGAATTCGCTGTTTATCCCCAACGTGCTATTCAATTCCCATGTGCTCTTGAATTCAGCCGTTTTGTTGTGTTTCAATGAACAAAATCCCAAAATTTCTTTCCATGATGGTTGACGAGGGTCATGTGACCACAGGGGTTTCCTGATGACCTTTTGAACTTGAAGCGATCTCGAGTCCCGCGCACATGTTGTCAAGCTTTTTACTCTGGTTTATCATGTTTTTCTTGAATTCACTGGAGTGGGAAAAGGTGTGTAGATCCATTATGATATCAGTGGCGTTTAGGTGTAGCGGATGACACAGTTGACTCATGAATGAGTAACCTTGAATGAGCGAAGAAAGAGGAGCTGTGAAAGTAGGTCATCGCGCCAGTTTTACAACCGAGTTTTCACGCCATGTGGAGGTCAGAAAGCGCTTTACTACGTTACGTTTCTGATGCCAGGTAAACACAATTTGTTATCATTCGGTAATATATTCATGATAGGTAAAGGTTATACAACAATACTTATAATTTAGTAATCGTTACAAGGAAGATTTTGTAAAATTGAGAACAAAGGCTTTGTACCTGAGCGTCCATGTTTTTCCCGCTTCCATGTTTGAGGACTATAGGACTTTGCGGGTTGGCTGCCACACGTGTTTGACCCTTGTGTTTGTGCTAGATTTAAAATTTGTATTACTGCTACTCAGATGTGTATTTCGATTTTGTAGGTTTTAATTTTGTCTTTGCAGTCCGTTTTGCTGTTTAATCTCCAATTCTTATGGAATAAATTATGCAGATCTGATTTATGTGTTGAACAGTCGAATTTAGACTATAGGCCTACTATTCACCAATATACTACTGACTCCGGGGAAGAACTGGTGCTAGACTAGTCTATGGAACTTTGTCCGCACCTATGAAATACTTCACGAAGGAATGGATGGTGCGAATGCCAGGATTTCTGGTCCATGTGCACAGAATTGACCCCGAGCACAGGAAAATAGATAAGATGGACAAGGAATTTAGTGTGGTAGAGTTGAGTTTCCTAGGCCTGAGAATGAATTGAAAGTGAATAAAGCTATAATATAACCATTATAGACAAGCGATAGTGTTATAAAGAGATCATTGTCCGGGAGTTCCGAAAAAACCCCAAACCGAGAAACACCTGACTGGGCCGAGGTAAATTTGACGTGTCTACAGTTGGAGATATGGTGGAAAAGGGGATCAAATTCGCGCTATTTTGCACTGTACTGCGCATCCGCGGATGTACTGCGTGGCATGACGAGGTCAATTTTTTTGTCTGAAAATACCACGGAAAATGTGCACAGAACAGGACATCAGGGCCGTAGCCAGGATTTACTGAGGGGTGGTTCGCCTTCACTCCAAAAAGGCACCTCGGTGGGTTTCCTGTATGGAAAAAGAGGCAAAAAGGGGGGTTCGCTTCAGTTTGAAAAGGGCATTTATATGAGAAAAATATATAAAATTTCCGAAAGGGGGGGTTCGCCCGAACGCAGAAAACCCCCCCTTGGCTACGGGCCTCGACATGCACGTTCACTTCTGGAGTCAGCATTCGAAAGAAGAGTGCACTGGTATCAGATTTCGCCATCTTCCGTGATGAAAACATGACAAATCTGTCCTCCAGACAAGAAATAACTCCGTCAAGCAGATAAGTATTAAATTTTAAAAGGTAATTCCGGCAGAAAAAACACTCGATTAGAAATTTTTTAATTTTGAGTATGAACACGTGGTTATTCAGTTTGTATGAACAGAGGTGCAATTTTCATCGCTTCTCTCTCAAATTAATGTACGTGCCAAAATTCATTCGAAATTGCCAAATCTGTGCCTCAAATGTATCTAAAAGGGGATAATGTATCTGATAGAAGCATTTTTATCCCCTTTTCCACCATATCTCCAACTGGTCTAGGGCTGTCATTGAGATGTTACTTCTGACCAGTACTATTCAATGGTATGTACCTTTAATTTAGTAAAATACTGTTACGTAGCTGCGTGCACATGTTATATTTTCCAAACAATTGTGAAATCTTTCAACATTAATTGCCCAAACCTCCCATTTTCATTGGTTGTAGCATATTATTTACTTATGATACGTAGTTTTTCAGCCCCCAGTTGTGAACTAAATAAATGGTCATTCCATGAAATGGGGGTACCAAAGTGTGACATGCAAACCAATTTTGAAAAGATGTCAATTCCTGGCTGGACTAACTCAGGGATAATTGATATACAGAGATTCGGAAAACATAAGAAAACGGATAATATTCCACAATTTGGGAGAAAAATAAAATAATGAAGTTGGGTGTGTAACAAGGACACCAAACTATATGCAAAATTCACCACATAACACGTTAATTTAAGTGTCAAATAGAATAAAAACATGATCAAATTGTTAGAATATTTAATCCTATTCTTAGTCAGCATATTTAGTGGCATCAGCTGCCTCAATCCAATCAAGTGGTGCGTGTAACATGGACACCAAAAATGGCTTCGTGTCCTTTTGCATACATCATGTGAAATCAACATACTAGGTCGCCATCAAACTCTAGACTTCACCATCAAACTGATCATGACACATGAACATTTTATTTGTAAGACTGGTCTTGGGTTAACTTTCTTTCTTCTGGAATCAACATTTGAATCAACATTTGTTTGTCACACATGTAACGAAGTAGCAAACGTAACTGTTCAGGACGCGAAATAGCACAATACTACTTACCCGCTATTTTTTGCAATTGCCTCATTATATGGCCCCTGCTCTAAAGTGGCTCCACCAGCCATGTCACAAATATTGGGTTCCATTGCTGCACATTTGAAATTCATGCCAAAAAAGAAAGAAAGTAAAATGCAAGCCGAGGGTGGTGCATGTAACCACATGAAAGAGGACACGAAAGCGAGACATAAAAGTATATTCCAACTACAACTATAAAGGACACATCGAAATCTTGTCATATTTGGATCGATAATAGACAAGATTAGCCCAGCTCAAGAATGGTTTCGAATGACCACTGAACGACCTTTTATTGGTGACCGGTAAGAGGTAAGGTAAGTAACAAAAGAGGACACCATGCGTTCCACGAGCGACCTGAATTTTGAGGGTTTCATGCATCCAGAACCTGCATTTAAGGGTGACTGATATGAAATAAACTAAAAAAAATTGAAAGACGTGCGCCAGATCGATACTTTAAGATGTTTTATTAGTCAAATTTATTAGCAATTCATGCACACAGTGCAAACAAAAGCATCAATGTTTGCAATGTTACATTTTTGGGGTCCGTGGGTGTCCTCATATGCTGACACCGATGGTCCTCTAAAAGTTATGGCCACACATATAACTAAGATGTTATCTTATGTATATCTACTTGTATCTGGAATTAAATAGGAATAAATGTCTTTCAAATTAGTGTAATATTTTACAAAATTCACTGGTTTTAAGTTTGAATGCTTAGTGGTGACCCCATTTCATGGAATGACCCAAATATAAGAATAGTAGAATGACACAAGTAAAGAGTTCAGAATGAACTTTTATTCGCCCAGAACATATGTCTCACATTTCAACCACTTGCAATCAACAATGAACATCACCTTCAAAAATGTTGAATAAACCATGTATAATACATAACGAGTGAAGGAATAACAGTTCTGCGCATCCTTTTAGTAATCCATATTGTGTCCATACCAACAAATGAATTTTCTGCGAGAACATTAAATTTCAATTATTCACCACGAAAATTTATTCCCCCTTTCCAATTTATATGGAATGATAACCCCCGTCTACAGTACCTAAACCTGTAACCAAACTTAACAACATTATATAACAACTCGATTGATGTCATGTTTTCCTGATTCTCGGGAGTTGTAAGTTTGTGGAGATTGTGGTGTTAAACATGTTTTCTGAAGTGGATGTTGATTCGTCAGTGAGCATGCGCAGTGGAACAGCAAGGCTGACCATGACGAGAAGATGACAAAGTGAAGCTTGAGCTCTATAGTTTTGTGTCTGTTACTTCTGTTTGCAGTAAGTTGAAGACTTCGTATGTACTCAAACACAGACGCTGGGAGTCGAACTAACGGTGTACCACATTATTAAGGGGCGAGCTGAAGGTCGGGGTTGTGCTCTGGCGTGTTTTTTTGCGTGCAAATTCTCGGACATCATTCTCGTTATAATGCTAACTTGCTTGTCTATTGTGGTTATGTTATAGCTACAGTTCACTTCATGTTGACGTCATCATGCGAATTGGCTCAGTGGAACAGGGATGCATTGATAAATTCTCAACTGCCTAGGAATAACAAACTTGCATCACGCATGCATATGGTCACAGAGCAGAAGCCTATCGAAAGTTGACAAGATTGATCCATTTTCCAGTGTTCATTTCATTTTTTCGTCAGTTGAGGAATGACTTGCCAGGGTTTTCATAGTGTCATTTGGTGGTGATATTTTCAAGGAGCTGTTTGAATGTTCCTGTAAGCATTTGAAGTAGTGTATAATATCTGTCGGGGTTGCCATGCTGTTTTTGGAATTGGGAGTTGTGAATAAACGGTGATATCTTCAGAATGAGGGAAGATTGAGCATTGCAAGTTGGTAGAAAGACCAATTTGGAGCAAAACAAGATATATTTCATTACCATTTGCTACGGTTTTATTTCGAGCTGCAACTCGAATATTACTGGTACGCATTGTCTGTTAAAGAAAACTTTCAAAGGATGAAATAGAAAGGGAAGATAACCCAGAATAACTTAGCCCTTCAGCTGAGAACTTCAAGATTTAATATATTCGATCAACTTCAACCAGTTGTATAGAACAAACTATATCTTCATCGGTGAATGGTGTGAAGTAGTTTATTAAATAGAAAAGTCATTTGGTGTGTATCTGGATCTAGTTTCATTAAACTACTTTTATTGACAAGTATAATTTTACTGCAGTAGCAGTGCTAAACAGACTTTTATTTGAAACTAGCCTCATCTCAAGAATATACAGGAGATGCAGCAACAAACATGTTGAATAAAACCGTCGTGGAATCAACCTTATATTTGTCACTATATTAAAATGTCAATTTGCAAGCCTGGAAATAAGCACCTGTCATAACTACTTGTCACCCTTATTTGGAAAATGTTCTGTACCATGACCTTTTTACTTTTGTGAATGGAGATTCAAGCTGGAATAGTTCATCATGATCTGCAGGGATGTTTTAATATTTGGCAGGTTCCTATTTCCAGCCTTGATTTGTCACCAATCGCTTGCAATTAACTGCTTGTTCTTCAACCAGGACCCTATTTAAATACCTAGGAATTGTACTTCTTGTAACCTACAGGTTAGCCTTTGTTTGATGTGAAGGTTGAACTTGTCTTGCAGTTCAGGGCTTCGTGTTTAGAATTAGTGCGCGAGCTAAAAATAGCTCACGTCAAAATATTTAGGAGAGCGTATGAATGTCAGGCGAGTGGTTGCAATATAATACAACATAAAATATGACAGTTTACGTGAGCTAAAAATCACTCTCATGACATGAATTTACACGAGTGTTTGCGTGCAGGTGAGCTATCACTCGCGCTAAACACGAAGCCCTCCAGTTATGTTAAATCACCAATATATCATAGGCTACCATTTCAATCTGACTCTCCCGGCAGTGTTTATACCAGTCACCATAGTAATCCTGTCTATTGTAATACATTTGTATTGACATCTCTAGTCTAGTCAATCATTGGCTACTGGAGTAGAGTGGGTGTGGCCATGAGCCTTGTGACATTGCTTTGTTTACATGAGTCACTTGAATGCTGACGACACTGAGGGATCCCCAGTTCATTTATATTGATCTGTACTACCTAAGTGCGTAAAACATGTTGACAACTGAAGAGGAAGTTCTATATGGGTCAGACTCTGGATGATTTTTCCCTATTATTAATTTATCCATTTCTGGGTCTTTTGAAACCCAATCATATTTATTATTAAATCTTCCTGCCATGGTGTAAAGTAGGTTGACATGATTGGTGAAATTAATTATAACCTTGCGCTTACTGAGTAAGATTGAAATACATCTCAAGATAAGGAATTAAATCAAATTTTGACGACCTAAAATAACAAGCGAAGTGTGACGGTGACATTTAAAATATAATGTAGGTTTGCAGTTTCCAAGTTGTCGATCAAGAAGAATGAGCTTAATAAATGGCACATTTTATTACCATCATCTAATAAAGGAGCCTTTCATTAGAAGTTTTACACCATCATGACAATCGGTATATTTTTCTAAATTTGCTTCGATGTTCGTGTGGTCAATATTTGAATATTCAAAACCATGTAGCTTAGCTATATTCATCTAGTTGATTGTGGAAACTGGAAATGACCGTCAATCGGGAGTCTAAAGCCCTCTGCACACGAGAGCTATCCCCTGACAGTGCTCGAAATGTCTAACTGTTTGCCGGACATGTCGGGCAAAAAAAACATACTGTCTGCTAAAATTGGTTTGTCCTTCGAATTGTCCGACACAGTTTATCAGCCCTGAATCTCTAGAAAATACAAAACCTGCTATGAGATCGCTTATAAAGGCAACCGCTTCATCTTAGTTTTATTCCCCGAATTCATGTGCAAGTTTCAACGAAAGTCAACTCGCCATGCTTGATGTTGTTGTTGTTGTGGAATGGAATGTTGAAAGGGCATTCCTCGTGACCTACATTTTGATTGGTCTGAATTATCGACGTCATCCTTCTACATTTACCATGTGTCTTTGAGCACTTTACATCTCGGCTGCTTGTCAGGCAGTTGAAAGTATTTATAGGCCGTCGGATCACACGGAATGAGGTCTACAAAATGGCGGTCCTGTAAAAAAAAAGCCGGCGACCAAAGGGATTTAGAAAGACCGGCAATACTGCCCAATAGGGCAGACAAAGCCCCAAAAGCTCAGCCTGCATCACCGCCATCTAGCATGGCAGTGACATGAAATTTTAAGACAGATTTTAAGAAAAATCGACCATGGTACCATATGATTACAGCTATGGACGTTAATATGTGAGCGATAAACCAAAAGTAAAAGGCGAAGGTCGCTTGAGAAATTCATTTGTGACTGGTTCAGCAAATCTCAGAAATAGTTCAAAGAAGCAAAACACATCAGTTTGTCTGACAATAACTTTTGTCCTGACAAAGATGAAAATGTCAGGCAACTTTTTTGACCAGCAGGACTGCTGATGATTTTGAATATTTGTACCCCCCCTGACAGTGCTCGAAATGTCTAACTGTTTGCCGGAGCCAAAAAAAACATACTGTCTGGTAAAATTGGTTTGTCCTTCGAATTGTCCGACACAGTTTATCAGCCCTGAATCTCTAGAAAATACAAAACCTGCTATGAGATCGCTTATAAAGGCAACCGCTTCATCTTAGTTTTATTCCCCGAATTCATGTGCAAGTTTCAACGAAAGTCAACTCGCCATGCTTGATGTTGTTGTTGTTGTGGAATGGAATGTTGAAAGGGCATTCCTCGTGACCTACATTTTGATTGGTCTGAATTATCGACGTCATCCTTCTACATTTACCATGTGTCTTTGAGCACTTTACATCTCGGCTGCTTGTCAGGCAGTTGAAAGTATTTATAGGCCGTCGGATCACACGGAATGAGGTCTACAAAATGGCGGTCCTGTATTTTAGAAAGACCGGCAATACTGCCCAATAGGGCAGACAAAGCCCCAAAAGCTCAGCCTGCATCACCGCCATCTAGCATGGCAGTGACATGAAATTTTAAGACAGATTTTAAGAAAAATCGACCATGGTACCATATGATTACAGCTATGGACGTTAATATGTGAGCGATAAACCAAAAGTAAAAGGCGAAGGTCGCTTGAGAAATTCATTTGTGACTGGTTCAGCAAATCTCAGAAATAGTTCAAAGAAGCAAAACACATCAGTTTGTCTGACAATAACTTTTGTCCTGACAGATGAAAATGTCAGGCAACTTTTTTGACCAGCAGGACTGCTGATGATTTTGAATATTTGTACCCCTGCCTGAGCAAGTAGCCTCAATAGCCTGTTAGCTCAGGGGCTAGCTCTCTTGTGGTTTCAGCGCACACGGTGAGCAAAAGGTTCACCGAATTGATTTAAAGTCCTGCGGAACACTTTCTTCAAGATCATGTGATCTTTCATGTGACCGGGCTCGCGTCAAAAAACGGCCATTTTGAAGTCTTACATATAAATCACGTGAAAATAAAATGCGTTTCAATGGCAGGTCGAATGGAACGGCTGACCTGTTAGCTACGTTCGCCGCACACAGTGAGAATTTTGCATCGCCAGGCAGAATTATCAAACAAGTTTGATATTTTTCTCCCAGCCTCGTGAGGCGAAAATCTCAACAAAAACTGCCTACACACAAGAGCTAGCCCCTGAGCTAACAGGCAATCGAGGCCGGTTGCTTGGGGTATAGCTCTCGTGTGCGCCGGGTTTAAATGAAGTCTAGCATGCCTTTACATGCAGGGCTGTTGATCTCCCTAATCTAGGTACACCCTCTGTTTGGTGTGGCAACTTCTTTTCAGAGTGAGGTGTGAGCACAAATATGAGAAAATCTTGAAAACCATTGTATTTGGACTATATATATATATATATTGGTGCATCTTTAATTTGGGTACGACATAAAACATCTTGTTTGGTGTGCTGTGTAATCAAAACTAATGCCCTGCCATGTAGTGCTTGAAAACTAGTTATTTGTTTGGGCGCCCCATGGGGCTTCGGGATTGACATGGGATGTCGTTATGCACAGGTCATGGTAAGAATAGGCCTCAGCTCCTCCGACAGCTTGTCATAAGAGGCGACTAACTGGGGCACCTGTCGGAGCCGTGTGGTTCCTGGGTGTGAAAAGGAGTAGGACCCAACTTTGTGATATGACTGAAATATAGTTGTAAGCGACGTTAAATCATATTCACTCGCTCCCTATTTGTTTGGGCTCCATTATGAGAATGATGATGAAAATCTAGTGGCCAAATTTTTATACTCGGCAACATGTTCTTCGCAGGAATGTTGAAATGCAGAACAGTTGTCTCCCATGTAGTATGTTTGTCAGAGTAGCTGGCATCACTCCAGTATAGTATGCCATCCAACGTGTAATGCAAGTTGACCACAATATGGATATTTTCAAGTATAGTTTGTGGTTGTAGAAATAGCAATGAACCATTCATCCAAAGTATTTTCCTTGTTCTTCAAGCAGTCCTTGACAATGATAAAATAGTGCAAATAATAATCTAGGAAACTGTGGAAAACTGTTCACATATGACTTCTCTGCTTCATCTTTAATTGGTTGAATTTGTCCAACAAAACTTTTTTTTAAGTTCACCTGTTATTTTTGCTGGAAAGTTCAGTAATAATCAAATTTTATCATTCCTGCAATTTTATTCATGCTGTGTTTTTAATTAAACTTTTTTAAATTGGGTAAATTGTAATTAGACATGGCTGTAGATCTCTAACTCTGCTGTTATACACATATGTAATGTTTATTCTTGAAGAAATGATGCATTCTGGCTAACATGTGTTTGTCTGAAGTTACTGTTTTAAGTGCTACACATTTTGTGTACTATACTGCACTGTTCATCTGTTCATCAATTTATACAAAGACAAACTGGTGCAAGTTGTGCATTAAACAACTGCGATTTTCTTTTTTAAGAAATCTGTTCTTCTGATGTTTGAATATCATCAATAATGTTTACAGGTTCTTGGAACACATGGTGAGAGAAAATCCTGATCGGAGAAAACACTCGTTTCAGCAATCATTATAACATGCATGTACTGATGTACTCCACCACAATATACAGAATGTTTTAAATTGGGGCTAAGGATGTCCAGTTTTCCTGACACAAATACACGGAATACACGTTATCGCATAGAAATGTGTAACTGGCTATAATGCAGTAGTGGTCACCGTAGGTGCAGTGCATCGAATATCCATTGCGTTGTTGCTGTGCAGTGTGAATCGAATTGAAAGTTCTAAAATTTTTATTGCACTGCACACATAATAGCATGAATTTTGAAGATGTAATCCGCCTCAAACCTGGAGAAAATTTTCAACTCTCAACTGCACCGTCCACAGCAAGGTCAATATACACTGTAAAAACATGAATATGACAAAAATTTGAACAAAAAACTCCCTTAATTTCGACGAACTTCAGTCTCGCTATGGCATGCACAACCACAATATTTGGAATAGCGATGCGAGCTGTACGGCACTCTACATTATGATGTCATTCCACCAGTAGTGATGATGCTCACTTTCAATTGTGATGTTGCAGTGTTGACAACGAAGCCACACGGTGCGCTACGCCGTGGCCGTCAAAATAATAAATGGACCCACTCTTTTCTAATACCAAGAACACGATCCTTTTGCATTGGTGTGACCAATAAAATGGAAAGCGCAAGCATTAACGCATGGCCATAGCCGTATACCAATTAGGAATGCAACAAGTTGTTACAAAACAAATATGTGATTTTGTTTCTTCAGCATTCACACGCCTGTAGGTTCTCTTGAGAGGTCTATAAATGTCAAACATGATTTATATTTTCAGCCCTAGGCCTCGATGACACGGGAGGTTTAGATGATGACTGCTACGGGCCTGATGATCACCTGTCTCCTCTTCAGAAACTAGAAAAATATATGGACAGTGATAATATATTTAGTAGGTAGGTACATTTCATCACCTTGGTAATGGTAAACTGTAGAATTCATGATGCAGTTTTATTGACAGGAATCCGAATGGAAATGTGCATTCATAATAGCAGTGTCTGAATTTTAGGTCTAATCACTATCACATGGACCATATGTGCAGGCCTTGCGTTTCGACGGGTATCCGGGTATCCGATACTCGTGGAGATACCCGTTCATTCGCTTCACGGGAATCTGTTTGGATACCCGTAAAATAATGTCTGGGGAAAATTTTGTCTATCAAAAAAACCATATTCGGCTTTAATAAACGATAGTTTACCTAGAAATCATCGATAGGCTTTACAAATGGCGGAAGTTCATATTTTTACGACGTCTAAGTGGGCGACGAATTATGGCAGCTGCGTGCATTCTCTTGTACTGGGCGATTTTCGTCGTATCATCTGTAGCTACGGGCATTTACACAAACAACCGTGCATAGGAGAATGCAATTGCAGAAACTATCGTGTTATGGTCGATGTTTACAAACGGTAAACATGGAGGACACGAGAGGGCTTGATTCCAATCTGCTTGAAAATGTTGAAAGGAAAGACAATATCTGTACAGGCTTACAACGGATGGCCAGATAATGTAAAGGATGGTTTTGTCTTCATACAGAACGACGAAAACACGAAATTAACTCATTATAATCCCTGAAGTTAGTGCTGTGGAATTGGAATTGTTCGTAATTTCTTGACTTACATCACTCAATTTTAAGTTCATATTGTGTGTTTGTTCAATTCATCAACATATTTAAGTTATATGCTAGGTGTCATGAAGATGGTATTACTATATATGCAGCACTTAAGTATAAACATTCGTAATGAATGAAGTCGGAATGAGCTGGTGACCCGTGACATTCATAGTGAGAGACAGAGCTATTTTTTAGTCCATAATGAGAATATAATCAAGGTCCATAACCTTAAATCGAAAATTTTCAAGTGACTCCAAATTACAGCTCCAAATTAAATTAATTCAAGGAGACAATCCTTGACACAATTTCATAAATCATGCTGCATGTTATTGTGGTTGCTCAAGAGAAAGTTTATCCACTCATCCTATCACAGTAAAATTGACAGTTGATTGAACGGTCAAATATCAGCTCAGTGAATCGAATGGCTACACAGGGTGGGGAACAACATGATGTGAGAATCAATTATCCTATTAACAACAGTAAACATGAAAAGAGTACATAAATGTTTATTCCACTTTAATCTCCACACTTCAATTTTTCGTCACTTCAGTGGATACTGGTAGATACCCGTAAACTGAAATTGCGGGTATCCGTTTGGATACCCGTGAATTTCGACGAAAAGCAAGGGCTGATGTGCCAGTGATTAGATATAAAATTCGGACACTGTCATATGCATTATGGATGCACAGTTCCATTCAGATTGGTGATTTTGGAAGTTACCTGTTCCCATGTTCTTTTTCCATGATATTTTTGTTTTTAATAAATTTGATAAAGAAAACAGTTTTGTGATTGATTTGAACATATATACAAAGGAAGTGACAATGCAGCTGTGGTAATAAATACCTGTAATACTATCCTCTTAGCTGTATTGGCTTGGCTGATCAGAGTCCAGGATAATAGGAACTGTGGAGACACCCATATTTTGGCACATGTGGGCACTGGAAAAATGTTGAAAACGACATTAAATCCTACTCAATCACTCTCTCACTCTTAGCTAGCTTTAACTTCATTCTTTACTGGTATATTATAACACTACCGTTTCTTTGTTTTACCATTAATTGGATATGGATTATTTTACTCTGCAGACAAATGGTTGCTAAGAGTATGTTAGACACGTTAAGAGCGGTGGGGGATGAGCAGGATGAATGCGACGCTGTCCTCAAGGCTATGGTCAGATTGTCAGATGATGCAGGTGAGCCAATCAGGATTTAAAGCTGATTGTCATTTGATCTGGATTTTTTGGTTTTGAAAATTTGATGAGGCATATTATGAATATAGCTTGACTGGTCCAATGTGTCAGCTTCATGTTCCCCCAGATTTTATGGTGGACAGCATGACCGGGGTTCATAGAAGTCACATCTTACTACTGTTAATAGGCTGTAAAATTCACTCAAAAACTCAATAGAGAAGCCAAGAATCACGGTAAACTTCAGAAAAACTCAATTCTGGCAAAAATGCTAGTGCTAAAGTATTGGAATATTACACATGAAGGGTGTAAAATTATAGAAAAACTGAATATTGAAATTGAAAAAACTCCAGCATCGTTCTTCCATCAATTTTACTTGGCAGTTGCATGACTAAAATTGATGTGCAATCATAATTGGCCCACATTTCATTGTGAAAATCTTTTTGTTTTCAGAGCCCTCTGTCCGTTCAGAACTGATGGAACAAGTGCCTCATGTAGCCATGTACTGTAGAGAAAATAATCACATATTTCACGACTCTGTGCCAACTTATATTTTACCCATGGTTGTGCGCTATCTCAACGATATGAACAGCCAGGTATGTTCTCAAGACCTAATTGGTATGATCAATTTCATGTGTAAGCAATGTAAGCATTGATGTGATCCTGTCATAAAGTAGGGACCAATACTAGTTTCACTGTTGAATGTTTCGTGAATTATCAATATTGTTGACTAAGTCTCATCTGCCGGTCTAATGGTGTCGAGTCCTTTCACAGGGTGTGAAATAGACAAGCAAATTCTAGTTGGCCATCGGCATGCACGGGCAACCAACACATCCAAATGCATTGCAATTCGGGCAGAATTTGGTTGCCCAAAGGAAATTTAGGTTGCCCTGGGCAACCGGCCAAAGGGCTATTTCTCACCCCGTTTCATATTGCGGAGTGGGTCAGCATTCTTATGAATTAGTCTTGTAGACTACAATATAAATAAATTAATATCCTCTCAATGCTGCCCAATTGTATAGGTTTTTTACCCCTCAGCCCATCGGGCTGCAGGGTCTTGCAATCGGCATGTACGTCTGGTCGGCCGGCCGGCCGTCTGTCAACAATTTTTTGTCCGGGCTAGATCTCAGTTACTATTTGACTGACAGCTCTGATACTCACAGTGAATATCCCTAGTATCCCAGACATGTGCACTGTCATGTTTATTTCGCGTTACGTCATTTCTTTACAGAGTTATGGCCCTTTGAAATTTTGCGTCACTAACTTTTGTCCGGGCTAGATCTCAGTTACTATTTGACCGACAGCTCTGATACTCACAGTGAATATCCCTAGTATCCCAGACATGTGCACTGTCATGTTTATTTCGTGTTACGTCATTTCTTTACAGAGTTATGGCCCTTTGAAATTTTTCGTCACTAACTTTTGTCCGGGCTAGATCTCAGTTACTATTTGACTGACAGCTCTGATACTCACAGTGAATATCCCTAGTATCCCAGACATGTGCACTGTCATGTTTATTTCTTGTTACGTCATTTCTTAACAGAGTTATGGCCCTTTGAAATTTTCCGTCACTAACTTTTGTCCGGGCCAGATCTCAGTTACTATTTGACTGACAGCTCTGATACTCACAGTGAATATCCCTAGTATCCCAGAGATGTGCACTGTCATGTTTATTTCGTGTTACGTCATTTCTGTACAGAGTTATGGCCCTTTGAAATTTTCCGTCACTAACTTTTGTCCGGGCTAGATCTCAGTTACAATTTGACTGACAGCTCTGATACTCACAGTGAATATCCCTAGTAACCCAGAGATGTGCACCGTCATGTTTATTTCGTGTTACGTCATTTCTTTACAGAGTTATGGACAGATGTGCACTATTATGTTTATTTCGTGTTATTCCAGTTTATTACGACCCTGGATTACTATTTACTACTTAACTGATACAGCCTTAGTAAAGGTGTTTAATATCCCCTATTTTAGCACTATTCGCTGGACATATTGTGCTGAGGGGTCAAAGCACCTTTTAGGTGCAGCCTCATGTCTTTCAATTGAATTAGTGTTAAATGACCTCATATCATGAATAATTTATTACCTCTGACACACATGGTCACTATCTGTTCACTTTGACTAATTGACTTGTGTGGTGGGGGGGGGGGGGGGGAGAGGGGGTGGAGAGCAGAGAATCACTGTGTCCATTTTTCACAGGGTTTTAGATAACCGAACAGTCTCTAATTGTACCTGTCTTATGGGATATGGTGGTTCTGCTGTCAAAGGATATTCTGTCAATGCGGTATGTATTAGGCTAAGCCAGTGTAAAGGCCCTGTCTTCAATGTCCTCTTCAATCCAAACAGAAACGAAATCATAATTTTTTGGATGCTCGGGTTCATGCAAGAGATAAGATCCTATAGCGACATACAAAATTGGAGAGCATTGCTAGGATATTAATTTATGAAGACTTCTTTTGACTAATGCTTCTTGAAATATTATGGGTGTTCTCATGTTGTATTTTGACAGGTGCGGAAAACTAGTCAAGCTGCTTTGTTAGTCCTGCTGGAACAGGAATTGGTAGACAAAGGTAAGGTAATGACTGCCAGTGTAGTTAAATTATCGGGTAAGCTCATGAACTTGGTGATCTGCAGGACAGATTCAAATTTTCTTTATGTAGAGTAGTATAGTCCTGCATCAAATAAACCATTCATCCCAGAGAGTAAAATGAGTTGGTTAATATTTTAGATGTTTTGAAGTTGACTGTTTCCTTGTTCATCATGCAATAATTGAGATTCTCCATTCATTTCAGACGATATAGAGGAGCAAGTGATCAGTGTGATATCAGAACTGGCTTGTCCAGACAGCCCTGATGACTTCAGAACAGAGGCAGTTGCTGTGAGTATTATCCAGCTTTCAAGTTATTCTCTCTTTTCAATAAAATGTACTACATTTGGTGAATAGATGCTTTTTTCGAAGTTTGCTCATCTGGACACTGTTGACCATCCTTCCTCTGGGAAAGAACTGAGTTTTGTGATCTGAAATCAAATATGATGAAATTGAGATGAAAACTGCACATTGTGATTGTCCATCCTTATTTCCTTCCTTCCTGTGTGAAAGACATGGGTAGTGAGATGTGTAGTTCAGACGTCTTGCTACCATGTCTTTTGCATGGCCTGGATGGCTACACATCATGGATTGTGGATGATATAAAAGCCTGGTTTTCCATGTTACTATCTAATCCGTTTTTCAACCTGGCTGGCTCTGACTTAATTGTAAAAGAGAAAGAAGAGTGTGAAAAATGGGCCACCTTCTTTCCTTGCCAATTGTGATGTAATGTTCTGGCTGTCATGGGCGTCAATGCTGGCATGTAATAGTCTGCTCATTAGCCCTATCACAGCCAGCTTTGATGAGCCAAGACTGTCAGTTGTCAACACATCAACGGGAGTCCTCCCTGGGATTGTCCTCAATGAATGGACATCTGTTCTAAAGACCTGATGCGGCACATGTACAGGGGGGAAAATGATGGACAGATCTAAAGTGATCTCTGACATAAACCTTGTGTTGCATGATTCAATAGTTAGGCTGAACTATATCTCTGCAGATGAGAATGTACTTTTCAAAAGAGATTCTCTTGTTGCACCCTGGTGAATATTCTGCTAAATACTGTGAATATGTACTTGATGAATGTGGAAATGTTCTTTCCTAGACCTATCTATGTACCTGATGTTGCTGACCAGGTGACTGTGATGTGTGCATTGATTTCATATCACAGCCTGCTTGGATCAGCATCACTAGGTATTCTACCAGCATGCTGCTAGTAATGCTTACGGAGCAAGGAACATGAATTACATTGCATTGCCTAGTCTTATAAATAATGCACTGCATACCTAAGAAAACTGCATGTTTCCACTGGAGGAGTCTGCCCTGTGGAATTTGAATCAAGAGAAAGCTGTTACTTCACGAACCCAGGGTAAGTATGTCCTATAGCTTGGAGATCACTAGTACTTGAGCATGATGGCTGCACAAACTTGGCTGGATTCTACCTGTGGCTGCTGTAGGCATCAAAGTGGTTGTGAAATGATGTCTGATTTCCCATATCACAGCCAGCTTTGATGAGCTAGGGCTGCTACACTTTCTGCAATCTCGCTTCCACGCTGTCCCCGAATTCATCCCCTCCACTTGTCATCAACTTTTATAGTATCAACCATCCATCATTCCATCGGTACTCTGAACCAACGCTTGCCTTGTGCTATACAAATACTCTTGCTTGTCAGTGCTAAACTACTCTGTGCTATTAACACTAGTCTACAGATGCAATTTCTTGTCATATTTACAAAGTCCACAGAATAGTGTGTATGGTATTAGTTACAGTCTCACTGTAGTAGAGTGTATGCACATGTATGTACCATTTTTCTATGGGAAAACTTCATTTAGTGAAGATTCATCAGTTGGGAATGAAATAGATAATATATATGGTTGTTCGCTCATTCTGAGACTTGGTAATGAAGTTTTGGAGGCATTACTGACAATCTGCATCCTCACCGCAAAGGTAACCACTTTCTGATCTCGAAGACCATCAAGATGACTGTGACATGTACTATCCAATCATATCACAGCCAGCTTTGATGAGCTTTTGGATTGGATCACATCACAAATGATGAGAAATTGGGAGAAGAGGGTCCATGTTTGTGAGATTCTATTGGTGAAGCAGTCCGCATTTTACCGCCACCAGAAATAAATGGCATGGCTGTCTGTGTCAGATGGAACTTTTGGTGTGTGGTACAACATGTACAGATGATGAAATTAATGTTTTGTTACCAGCTTTATTTGTTATTCCGATGTTTCCCTATATGTTATTATTCCAGTGTTTCCATACAGGATGAGTGACATGTTGTATATCTGGTTTCGTTGTGATGATTTGGTTTGATGAGAGAGCTGTGGGAATCTGGGTCATCAAAGTGGTGGTGATGTGTTCATATAACTCATATCACAGCCAGCTTTGATGAGCTCATATTGTTCACCTTTCCAACCCAGTCCTATAGCTTGTCTTGTATGGTCAGAATTGTCAGCTAGTCGTAGGCTCTCTGTACTGTGTCCGCGGCTGCCACATGTAGGCACTATGACTATGTTATGACTGATGAAAGTGACCTGTAACTCTACACTACCTCTGACTGTGCCATTTGGAATTGGTTTCTGCAGTAATGGATAATCTACATGGTTCAAAGTTTGTTTCTCCAGTTCTGTCAGTAGTGTGGATATTGCAGTCTTTCTTTGACATAAACTTTGTCCTCCCTCCTCATCAAAGTGACTGTGATGTGTTAATGGACCAATCATATCACAGCCTGCTTTGATGAGATGGGGTGATGGAATTTTCTCTGAGATGAAGATGGCAGCTGGGATGTCCAAGTTCGTAGCAGCTGGGGGAAGCCATGAAAGTAGACGGTGACATTTAAGTGTTTCAATTACAGGAACTATATGGAAACTAAGCGGCTGTTTCGTTCATTATAGGATGGCTACCACCTTCTAATGACATCTCCTGGCTGTATGTTACTCCAGGGCAGGAGTGGTGGTTAGTTTTGACCATTAAAATCCATCGCAATCACTTCGTATAATAGATATATTCTGTGAAGGTTCTAATTCAATCACTTGTACATAGTGACAGTATTTTGTCATCAGGGCTGCATCTAGGAATTTTGTGCAGGTTCCGATCTCAAACTTCCAGTTATCATTCGTAATTCATTATTGAGGGTCCAATTTTTATTAGTGAATTTTGGTGCAAATAGCCTGTGATCAATCACAAACTAGAGGTTTATTAGCATGAAATTCAATACCCAGCTATGCAACCAGATCGATATTGAGACTCCCAGAGACTTTCTAGGAGAGTTTCCTTCAGAAATCCTTTCGAATTCAACAACAACACTTTCTTTTCTTTACCCCTCGGCTATTTTGGCCTTGAGGTGTTGTCATTGCCATGTACGTCCGTCCATACATCCGTCCTTTACCACATTTTAGGCAAAACCGCTTGAGACACAACCACCAAATTCAACACTTATTTATCTAGTGCCAAGTCAGACGCCTATCGAAAGTGGCTCCCCTCGGCCCATATTTTACAGAGTTGTGCCCCTTTACAGATATATTAATTCCTGTTTCTGTCCTATATGCCTGAATGTAACCAACTATATCTGCAGAACTGTGTTCGGTATAGCTAAGTATATTTGGAAACTTAATTATGTTGCTGTATTCTACAAGCCAACAAAGGATTACTCGCTTCGGCTTATGGAGTTATGCCCCTTTCGAACGTAATAATCCGTGTGTTCGGTACAGCTTATTCATCTCGGTTCTTATTTCACAGAGTGCTAAGTCAGACACATATTGAAAGTGGCTCCCCTCGGCCCATATTTTACAGAGTTATGCCCCTCTACAGATTTTTCTATTTCTGTCCTATATGCCTGAATGTAACCTACTGCCGGTATATCTTGATCATGATTGACATCCCACATAGAACTATCTCTTCCCTAATTCACTCTACACATGGGTCTCAATCACTTGGGGAAAGCTGAGGGGTTAGATCAATCTCATGTTTTTTTTTTCATTTGAGTTTGGGCGTCCGATGTTTTCCGGAACTAAATTGGCTCTGGATGCAGCCCTGATCATTATAAATATTGTTTGGCTATTTCTGATTCTGTTCGGCCTTCAGCTGAGCCTGTGTTGAGAATACTGGATTTAACCCATTCTGTGTTTTGTTTCAGTTAATGAGTAAGATGGCCCCTTTGTTAGGCCAAGAATTGACAGAGCAAGAATTCCTGCCCAGGTTTTGTGAAATGTGCACAGATCCTTTATTTCATGTTAGAAAGGTATGTTTATAACCACTAGCACAAAATGTATACGGTAATTTCCCTATTAATTCGCGATGTAGTGATGAAACTCACCACTCCAAAAATTGGCTACTTTCGAATTATTTGTTGAGCCAATTCTAGAAAAACGCGAGTGTTCGAATTAAATGTCGCACCGACTTTCACGGAGAATCCAAAATGGCGGACCGCTTCGCTGTGGTCGTAGTGATCGTATTTATTACCGTGTATTAACTTTGAGATCTCGCCATAGTTTCCATAAAATGCAGTGTATGATGTCAGAAAATCTCCTCTATCCTGATAAAGGCGTCTAATTTTATTCGAGGAAGTCAAGCATATTTATCGAGTGACAAGTTCAGCACGATCATGCAGATTTTTGAGCTGACGTCCGTAAATTCGCATCCATAATAACATCGTAAAAGTAGGCCAAAACATTAACGTATTCCTTCCTTTTGTTCAGTATTAGCTATGATCTATATTATGAAACCTAACTGACATGGAATTGAATGAATATTCTGGAAATATAAAACTATACACATATTAGAGTATTCCATGTTCGAGTCGTTCGGTATGTCGACGTTGTTGTTGTGAACCCTGAAAATGAACCAACGGCAAATTTATGTAGGATTGTATCACGAAGTTTTAGACAGATTAGCGGACTGTCAGACTTTTTGGTCTTCATTGTGCATGATTTTACACACACCATCCAGGACTTGAATAAATATCCCGGACCTATGACACGAAATTAATGTAGAATTAACGGCGGATTGTACAAGAGAACCGAGTGTCAGTCATGTCAGTCGGCAATACACGTTTCGATTTGTTTGTTTCAAGTATGAGAATATCTATTACGGTACCGGTACTGTAACAGTTTACTAAAAGTAGAGGTCGAAGTATGATATCGTTCTGAATATTAATTAAATACTGGTATGTTCTCATCTTCGAAACTTTACCTAATGCCATTTAAATGTTTCTCAAATTTGTTTAGCATATAGAGTAATGGAATGGCGAGTAGCGATGTTTTGATTCTTAGTGTAAAAATGCGCGGTGTAATTCCAAAGAATTTTTGATTGCTGGAATTTTGGTAAGTTCGTGGGTATTCATAAGAAATATTTTCATTCACAATAAAATATTTAACAAAACCGGAAAGAGTAAGTCTTTATGATAACTATATTTGAACAAAACAGAGCACATGCAGAGATGATTGTTGTCGGCGCTTCACATCGCGAAATTTGTTTGTGTCCCCTTGTGGGAAAACTGACGTTTGTCAACTGTGTGATTTCCTGTCTATGTTTCATTAAACGATAGGTGTATTTTGTTAAACTTTTTCATTTTAAGTTTATCTAATTATCTAAATAAGCAGGTGTGTTTTGCCTTATGGCCAGTGTCACAGTTATTGAATTTGGTGTTATATAAGCTCAACTGAATCACAAACTCAGTATTACATATTTCTCAGACCCTAAAACACCGCCAAGTAAAATTTTATATGAGAAGTCACAATGGCTGCTGTGCCTGTTCCATCAACATATTCATTTGACTCTGTGGTTCGTGGATATCACGTTTACCGCTTCTTCTGGAACAGACCTTTCGCGGGAGAAAAGCTGCAGCTAGATATTGACATGGATTGTCCAGCTTCCAAGGACTTGCATGCTGTCGCCGTTAAGAAGAAGAATAAAACTGTTGGACATGTTCCTGCAGATATCTCGAAGATCGTGAAGTATTTCTTGATTTATGGAGGAGAGGCAGAATGCATCATCCGTGGCCAGGACGTGGAGATGATAAAAAAGTCTTTCAAGGTCACTGGCATAACGGCAGCGTTGGATGGAACCGAGGATGCCATGGTGCACAACCCCAAGACTATCCCCAAGTTTCAGTTGGTCGACTCTGACGATGAAGACTTCCTTGGATTTTCTGCAGAAGATATCCCCCCCGGAAATGAAGATCCGTTCGTTACCGACGACAGTGATAGTGACGAGTGAGACCGGTTTGTCGCCATCTGAATGTGCCGATTTGAAAACATGTAGCTTTAATCTCGGATGAATTAAAGCCAGTAAACAGTGCTTTAGTAAATTACATGTATGATGCTTTTATTTAAATGCTGTTTTGTGTTATATATTGTTATCGTAGTGCTCCTGTAATAAAATAAAGTGCTGTATTCTCATATATGCATCCGTTTTACATTTTTGTATCAAATCGTCACCACTCACTTGAGCCTGTTGCCCGCTGTTCAGTTGTTCGTATTCCACATAAACGCGATCAAGTTAGGATAAAATTACAGGACTGTGGAGTTAATTGAATCAATTTTTTTCCTTATAGACTGTAAGTAATAGTAATTCAGTCTGATTATATTGTACCATTCCCTGTTGTTTCTCTGCGCTTACAAATAATAGCATACGCCGATATACTATACGAGATTCTAGTAACATATTCACTTTACTTTCATCGGCACGAACTCCGTGGGCGAAAACGGGAGTGTTCGAATTTATTGTTTCACGGATATTGAAAATGCTCCCGTGTTCGTTTTATTAGGATGGACAAAATCACGACAGCGGAAAAATCGGCCGTTTTCGAATTAAATTTGGAAGGTGAATTAATAGGGAAATTACCGTACTCAATGATGCCAAGAGTTCTCCCCCTTGATTTGTTCAACAAATTCATTATATCCCGAGATGAACATGTGTAGAATGTTGCTTCAGTTGCCATTTTGTTCCCCAAATGTATTCTTGTTCATCAACATTTACCTGTCCAATAGTTTACTATGGAAAAAAGATGAATCATACAGTATTATGATTCATCGTTTCCAAATGAAAAGCTGTGATTCACTATTAATCTGAAATTAATCATGGATAAATCTGTAAATAATGCCCCAGGTTGGCCATAATACCATAATTATACTCATGTGGACTAACTCTTACTCATCAGTTGACATCACCATACTCTTTGTGTGACAAATAGCCTTAATTTGTAATGTGGAAATTTCTGTTGATGTGTAACACATGCATTCCAGTCATTTGGAATATCAGTCTGGCCCATACTCAATTACAAATTAATATCTACTCATTACTCCGGTTTCCTATTCCAAAGCATTTGCTGAAAAACTTGTTTAAAATTTATTTTCACTCTCAATAAAGTAAAAGTGAGATGCCAACCATTTATTTTGAAGGTTTGTGCGGCCAATTTTGGAGATATTTGTTCTGTGGTAGGCCCAGAGAATGTGGAGGAATATTTAGTAAGTACTGTATGGTGAATGCAATAAGGTTAATTCAACTGACAGAATTGAATACTATTCATATAATGGACAGCTATGAGATGTTGGGACTGACAGTTGTGCAATTTTTCCTGCATTGCCCATAGATGTTGTGATTCTTTCTCTAAGTGAGAGCTTCTTGCCAATGACAAATTTAATTATATTCTCCCACAACATTACAATTGAATTATAAACTACACAACAAAAGAAGACCTGTTTACCATGTGGGTTAATATTTTCCCTTTATATAGGTTTCAAAACTTCATGATTAGTCAATTAAAACGGCTACCAATATTATTTTTTGATTCCGCCTTGTATCATTGTATAAAATAATTGATGTGATTAGTTCATGAGCAGGGTCATCCCATCTAGATGTCAATATTATTGAATGATATAAATTTAAGGGAGGACACCTAGAAGAATTGTTCTAGGTCTCCTGATCTTGTCATCTTGGTAACAGCTACATCCAGAAGATGTATAATTGACCTTTTTTGAAAGTCTTAGCTGACGATTTTATCTGCATTCCTTCCAGCTGCCAAAGTTTTATTTTCTGTGTGAGGATGGTGTATGGGGTGTGCGGAAGGCGTGTGCAGAGTGTTTTATGGCAGTATCCCGATCAAGTCCCCCTGAGATACGAAGAAGCCAGTTGTCTAGTCTATTTGTCAGTTTACTTTGTGATTTATCCAGATGGGTAAGTAGATAACTATACAGGTTTGACTATTGGCGGATTCCACGAAAAAGTGTACCACTTTCCGTCAAATTGTCTGTCTCACCGGAAAATGACGTTTGCAACATTAAAAATGTTAAAAAACTGACTCTCTGTCTTGTACTGTGTTTGCTAAACCCACAAATGTTGTGTAATGTATGCATATCTGAATATAAACAGTTTTGCACTGCACATTTCTTATCTGCAGTATAATAAACAGACAGAAATGTAAATGTTTCTAATGTCAGTTGTTCTAATGTCATATGTCTGTCCAACTTTTTTTACAATATTCACCACAAAACAAATGTCAATTAAATTAATCAATCAACGATTTACAGTGGTACTAGCTTGACCTTATTAAGACTGCCGCGAAGCGTCGCAGTCTTATTGCATCAGCTTGGTCTCATGGGGGCCAAAATCGCTTTGTCCGCAAGATTGCGAAAAAACAAAGCAGAGTTGAGACTTATCGTCACAGTGCCAAATGTGGAGAAGATAATGAACTAGAAATTCGTACCAATTTGGGCTGTCTCAGATAAATGGAAGTCTGTTTTTCAAGCCCAAATTGTTTGTGTAACATTCTAAACCGGAAGCTGAAAATGCAATATCCCCCCGAAAAAACTGCGCGGAAATCTCTTTGCGCATACTGTCAAATGGGCTCTCGCGAGACTTTTACGACAGCTTCTTGAAAGTGATCTCCCTTTATGTAATTAATCTGCTCGTTGAGGGCGCTGTGGTTAGCGAAGCTTGAAAGGCAAAACTAATGGATAAATAAAAAGAACTGCACTAGATTGATGGCACGATCTGGCCTGTATTTCTATCAAGTGTTCATGCCTGGCAAGAGCAATTCGATAACCAGAACGAGCGGATTGATCGTTTTATGGTGGAGAATAAAAGCCGAATTAAACTTTGTCACTGAGTATTTTAATCGGAACAAAATCGTGCTTGCCAACACGGGCAGCTAACACATGAACATGAACGTTGCGTTGCCCGTGTCGATTTTGACTTGCTCCAGACACGCTAACGTAGCACTCGCGAGTTGATCTAGTGAAGGAACAACAACAACAACAACAATTATTTTGCTTGATTATTTGTCACGACATTTTCATTTGGGAACTCGACTTATCTCTTGAAGAATTCAATATTTATCCACTATAACACTCTTTTTTTTTTTGTGCGTGTTTCCCCATCGATAAAAAACAATTGTTTGGGGCAAAACTCAATTTCAAAATTTCTCAAAAATTCTATTTTTCAAATTCAAGTTTTTATTCTGGGTTTAATACTAACATAGATGAAAAAGTGGCTAACCCCCCCCCCCCCCCAACCTGCTGTTATGATATTTAAGAAAATATCGTTCCAACAAATTTAATCTCATAATTGAATCTTTTGTTGACATGTTTCACTGAACTCCCTGGTGAGAGAAATGAGCCCACCGAGTCAACATCCATCTTAGCATGCTGAGGGGATTTCACGTTTCGCTTAAGACTGTCCTTAGCTCAACGCTATGATTCGGCATGTATTCCACATGATGCCACCTCTCGGCTGCAAAGGATATATTTCTGGAGGGACATAATCCTGTTCGAAAGTTGTTCCTGAAGCATCAAGTCACATGCCCGCCGCATTTAAACGAGCCAATGAAATTATCTGTATTTAAATATTTTGACCTGGGCATTTCAGACATGTCAGTCTCACCTGAGTGCAGAGGCGCAAGACTAGGGGATTCTATGCGAGACAAAAACGAAGTTGTGCGAATCAGCTACTTTAGTTCTCACTCTAATGAAGCATGCTTATTTGTTTTTCTTAAGAAAAATCATATTACAAACGACCTTACCTATTTCAAAAAAATAAAATCGGCGACAGTTCACAGGAAAATGATATGCTTTTTATTTTGTGATGGGGGCATTTCGAGGCCCACCAAGAGATCATTTCAGTGGATGGCTTTCTGGAGGTGTGTCTTCGTTTTATGAATGTGATTGCGCCGTTGTCGGATCTCACGGGACCAATCGGATGTGACCAATTGGGAAATGCCCTAATATACTCGGATATCACCCATTACTGCATGGCTATGAGCAGAAGTTTCTACGTATGATCGTGCCATGCGTTAGGATGATGATCAAGATCATGAAGTGAGGACATTGATCTTGGCAATGCAGAGCTAGAGGAAGGAGATAAATCTGTCCGTGTCGTCAACGTCTCCCGATCGAGGGAAGAAAAACGTGTGTTCAAATTCTACAATGCATGAAAAAAATGGAGAAACTAGTTGGAATACATGACAGTATGGTGATAAAAAAAAAATTCAGAAGGGGTGACAAGCTGAAGTACCAGGAAGACAAGTAAAAAAATAGTTACTTCTGGACGGTAACTTTCAAAAACCTGAACGCAGATTTGGTATGTGGATAACGAGGATATCACTCGAGATTGCTTTCCATGCTGGGTACTGAGGTTCCAAGCCAAATCAGTAGTTTCAATGTCGGTGGACTTCAGACGCTCTGATTTTCATTAAAATTTACTCTGAAGCATCAAATTAATTAATGGGATAAATTATAAAATTATTGTGCTTCGTACCTTTCATCCTGTTATGACTGTCAAAGTTAACTAAAGCATTACACATAGCACAACCTATACACATGATCAAATTTTGGGAAATAGGAAAAACTATGTATTTCTAAAGATCAGTCAAACATCAAAACCATAAAATCACACAGATAACGGCAGTCTTTCGAAGTCCACGAGTTCTAGTTGAGATATATGTACCATTGCCAGTGTATAAAATACCAATACATCGATACTATGAGCGTTTGAAAAACGTTTCTAGTGTCATGTCTGTCCAACTCCCTTGACGGAAATGACATTAGAACGTTTTTGAAAAAGCTCAATATTACAGCATGGGCGATGACATACACTGACAATGGTACAGATACATCAATATGCTTGGCCTAATTCCACTGAGCATATGCAAGTGCTTCTGTTATAAGAAATTTCTTGTACATATACTAAATAGATTTTGACAGACAAATGACATTAGGGTTGTTCCATTTAAAAAGATGTACCCCCCACGGAAGGGAAACTTTGTACACCCCAACAACCAATATATGCAAATTAATTCTCCTTGCCTCCACCAAGCACAGCAAATAAATGTCCAGTACAACCTGGGAGAGAAGCATTTTTTTTTTTCATCATAGCAGCCCACCCACCCACATTTTTTATTTGGAAGGGAAAACAATTTTTTCTAAGGAACGATATCGGCCGGAAAACTGATTTCAGAGAAAATGGCAAATGCTTGGCTGTACACCATCGAAGTGGCGCTCTGGAGCGTAAAAACTGTAGTTTTATTCGGTTTCTACAGCCACGAGTCGTTTCTACTATTTCCTGGACAACTTGGCACGTTCAAACGATACAAAAATTGTGCATAGGCATGATTTATTGTTTTTTCACGCTTGAAACAGTTGAAGCGATGAAACAGCCGCCATTTCCTTCTGAGCCGTTGCTAAGGAAGTGACCGACCGCGCATGCCCACAGCCATCCATTGACGTCACTCGGGACGCTCCGCTATCCACGGAAGTGATATGGTAATGAGCTTTCGCCATAAAAGGATGTTTTCGAGACCCCGAGACGTATGATAATGAGCTTCTGCCATATATGGATGTTTCCGTAAGAGTTCGACTATATTTTCTCTCGGGAATACACCGGATTGAGGCGAAGATTGCCGATCTAACCCAAATTCAAGCTTGTAACTTCAGCTTTCCAACGATATGCGGCAACAACAACAACGCCAACGATCTAGACCTGGAAATGGTTGTTGTCAACGACTAAAACTTGCCGTTTTCAGCGGTTTTAGGCGAATAATGACAGAGACCGTTTAACAACACGAGTAATTAGGTATTAATTAAACTATTTTCAATGATTTTGTCAACCAATAAATTTATTTATGTGAAAATTGGGCACATTATGGACGTAAAAAATACAAAATCTCATTTTCAATTTTTTTATTGTTCAGCTCTGATATGTCAACGCGCGTCTCCCCTTAAAAAGGAATCCCTTTCCAAATAACAAAGTGCATATTGGTAGAGGGCCCACCCATAGAAGCAATATTTGTACAGGCTTAAACAATCACCAAGAGAAGCAATTTATTACCTGGAGGGACCACCAAGAGATTTCTATTCTGGACAACCCCACCCACCAATATATTATTTTTTTTTTCCCCTTCCGTGGGGGGTACATATTTTCAAATGGAACAGCCCTTAGTAACACAAATGTTACTAATGTCATTTGTGTTTTGTTCCGCTAAACTAAAAACTGTACAAATAATTCATAGGGGCACTTGTTTATTTTCATCTTATGCAATTCATTTGACACATTTTAGACAATAAGGTACAGGGAACTTTGTTTGTTTATGATGTTTTCCAAGTTATTGGTGTTTCTAATGTCTTAGAAACTCCTTGGGAGTTAGTGGTACAGTTTTGCGTGGAATCCGCCTATTCCCTTTGAGAATACACAGTTGCACACAGCCCCATGAACGTGAGGATGTCCTGTGGTTACATGTCAAGGCAGTGACATCGTCACTCTGTGAATATCTGGAAGCCTGCGCCGATGATAAAACTATCTTACTGAACTTCCCCTCCAATCCTACCTTCAGTCATTTGTTCAGCAGTGTACATTACATATACTTCAAACGCTTAATGGAACATCCAAACGGCTGATTGTAGATCTATATCTCTCCCAAACGACAATTTGAAAACACTGGTAATCCATGGTCAGACTTGAAGGACAATTGACCATCAAAACTAGAGAAGAAACCCAAAATACACATCTGCAAGTCAACAGAAAGTGACTCTATAACTAAGAGGACTTCTTTGGTGGCCCGGCTTATCGCCTCGAAATTTACCGAAAATCCTAAAGAATAGTTGATAACTCTGTCGATGTCTGTCGTCTTATTTATTCGTCTTTGTACCGGTTATGCTCAGGAGAATGACATAGAATCATTATTATCTTGTGCATAGAAGGTGTTGGTCTTGAGTTGAATTACCGTAAACTACATAAATGCTACCTTTCTACTATAGTACTATATATAAAAATTTGTTGTATTGTTGGGAAAATAATGCGATTCAAAAAGTTGTTTTGATCCTGGACAAGGGCACTGAAAACCATTAAAGAGATGTAAATGTATTTTCACACGTAAAGCTTGAAATCTACTGAACCTATATTATTCAATCTGTTTCCTTTAATTAAAAAATTGTAGAATTAAATCGGCGATCGTTATTTATTTTGGAATGAAGGCGCATTAGGAGACTGTTACCAACAAGTTCTGAGCTGACCTACTTTTGGTGAAAATTTCTGGTGATTTTTGATGAACATCACTGGCGATTCTGACTTGGCGATGCCCATCTTAATATATATAGGCAGGATTTCAACTGGGGGTGGGGATTTCCAAGAGTTCAGTTCGCGAGTCCTAATGCCTACTGTACTTCGTAGGTCCTGTGACGCTAGTCACACTGCTCATGTATTATAATATCCGACACAAAATCATGATATATCAACTGCTGTAATTTGGTAAAAAAAAAATAACCGAGTATGGCCTCAGTGAGAGTTTCTTTCAAAAGGAATAATGAAATTGGTAAAAAAAAATCTTAGAAAGGTCCGGGGAATATTTAGTCCTGCAAAAAGTTTCTAAAATCCTGGAAAGGCCTGGAATTTTGTCTTTCACCTATGATAGGAATCCTGCTGGAGAACCATAATTATTATTATGCCCCCCCCCCCCCTAATTAGAGGGGGGGCATATAGCGATTGCTTTGTCCGTCCATCCGTCCGTCTGTCGATCCATCCGTCCGTCTGTCCGTCCGAATTTCTTGTCCACACGATATCTCGGTTAATATTTGATGGACAGGATTGAAACTTGCATGGAATGTGGCCAGTGCCTCGTAGTTGTGCATCGTAGAGTTTTTTCCGAGTTCCGGTATAATTTTCAAGAGTTATGGCCCTTTTTCTGAAATCTCTGTGAATGGGACTTGTCCGGGCTGGATCTTGGTTAATATTGTCAAGGATTCATAGAAGTCCAAATTTTTACTACCCAATACAAAATATTGAGTTTTTTTTATGCTCAAATTGAGTTTTTCCAAGTTTTTACGGCCCATCCACAAGCTGATATTGAGTTTTTATTTTGGCCGAAGGGTATTGTCGTCGTCATGTACGTCTGTCGGTCTGTCCGTCCGTCCGTCTGTCCGTCACACCTTTCTCGTTATCAAGATATCTTCGGAACGACTTACCCTAGGCACACCAAACTTGCAGTGCACATCCGTATGCTTGTGACCCAGAACCCTATTGAATCTGGACCTGATTGGTTAGAAACTTTGTCGGCCATCTTTAATTTATGCGAAACCATCACAGCTTTCTTGTTACCAAGATATCTTTAGAACGACTTACCCTAGGCACCCCAAACTTGCACTGCACATCCATATGCTCATGACCCAGAACCCTATTGAATCTGGACCTGATGGGTTGGAAACTTTGGCGGCCATATTTAATTTATGCGAAATCATTAATCTTGTGTATCTTAGGTACCATTTCTCTGTTCAGTGTGAAACTTGGTATAGATCATCGATGCATCAAGAAACTTCAAAGGAATGACCAAACCAGTTTCCCTGATTCGGTGAAAACCTTGGCGGCCATCTTTAATTTATGCAAAATCTTCAATGAAATATATCTCTGATACCATTCAAGTGTTCTATACGAAACTTGGTATACAGCATCGATGTATCAAGAGATCTGCAATGTATAGCCACATCAGTTCCTCTGAGTGGCGGGAAGGATGGGCGGCCATCTTTAATTTATGCCAAATCATTAATGATCTCTATCTCTGATACTGTTCGAGTGCTCGATGTAAAATTTGGTATATATCATCGAAGCATCAATAGACTTACGATAAATGACAGTTCTGGCGTTTCTGATTGGGCGGAACCTTGGCGGCCATCTTTAATTTATGCAAAATCTTCAATGATATATATCTTTGATACCATTTCAGTGTTCTATATGAAACTTGGTATCCAGCATCGATGTATCAAGAGACTTGCAATGAATAACCACATCGGTTCCTCTGAGTGGCGGGAAGGATGGGTGGCCATCTTTAATTTATGCGAAATCATTAATGATCTATATCTCTGATACGGTTCAAGTGCTCAATGTAAAATTTGGTATACATCGTCGATGTATCAATAGACAATTCTGGTTTTTCTGCTTGGGCGGAAACCTTGGTGGCCATCTTTAATTTATGCAAAATCTTTAATGATGTTTATCTTTGATACCATTTCAGTGTTCTATATGAAACTTGGTATACAGAATCTATGTATCAAGAGACTTGCAATGAATAACCACATCAGTTTCTCTGAGTGGTGGGAAGGATGGGCGGCCATTTTTAATTTATGCGACATCATTAGGGATCTCTATCTCAGATAATTTTCAAATGTTCGATGTAAAATTTGGTATACATCGTCGATGCATCAACAGACTTATGTAATGAATACCGGTTTCTCTGATTGGACGGAAACGTTTGAGGCCATTTCTAATGGCAAAATTTTTCATAATCTGTATATTTGTTACTTGACTGCTTGGTGTTCCTGAAGTCTTGTTTTAAATTGAATACATTATGAATGGCTGGCGCCCAGAGCCGAGGGGTTTTCAGATGCGCAGCTTCGTATTGGATATTTTTACCACCCTACCAATTAAGATATTAACAAATAATTTCTGTAATACTGAAGTCAAACACCACATAAACCCACAAACTGTCAACAGGTCTGGCACACTTCACCTCTGATACATTTCACTGTAAAATCCAAATATAATTAAACGTTAATAACGCATTCAGGTGAAGCTGGTAACATGTTTTATTTAGTTCTTACGTATCATAGATATTTATAATGAAATACTGAAATAAAATTTTAAGAAGTTTTCTGTTGGTTAATGTTTAACTTGAGAAATATAATGAAGACGAGTAGGTACAAATGGAGAGTGATGAACCAGTACAGTCTCCGACTACTGGTTCACCACTCTCCACTTGTACCTACTCCTACTCAACCACCACCATAGAAGGCAGAGCCATGGCCCAACCAGCCAATAAAGCACCAGGATCGAGCAGCAGCACCTCGCTTACCTTAGAGGAACTCAACCTGAACCTCGATGAAATGGACACAGTCACGCCCATCTCATCTGTCATCGACCTCAGACAAGAGACCGATGACCAACAACGAAAACGCAGGAGGGTCGACGAAGAACCAAGCACCAGCGGGACCAACGAAGATCCCCGCAGAGGAAGCCCACGCCTTCCCGAAGATGCTATGGCCACGTACCGACTCACAAGGAACATCCTGTGTAGGACGGAGCGACACACCGCCCACCTCCATTTTCTACAGCATTGTTTCGACAAAAACAAAGCACCCACTGGTCTCTTGCTTCAATGCAAACCACAGATAGGCCTTAACAACCCTGACTTTATGCGTGAGTGGGACAGCATCCTCCAAACAGCATCCATGTCACTAACGGCCCACCTCTGTGACCAAATTTCTACACTTAAAATCAGCAGCGAACGGGACCTACTCAAGGCCTGTGCGGAACTGGCAAAACTCTTACCAGATCCCAAATCCAAATTCGAAGCCGAAGCCGCATTGTCGCAGATGGCTAATAAAACCCGTAAACTGGCCAGTATGAGGAGAAACAGAAAAACCTTGAGAAACCGCCTTTTTTAGGGGACAGGCGGCCACGCCAGAACTTGGGGAGCCGCCAGAGACAAGAACCGAGACGCCCACCCACGGGACGCCAGCCCAATGGACGCCAGCGTTTCCCACAACGCCGGAACGGCAGGAACAACAGGAACGGCCAACCGCCGAACCGAAGGAACAATCAGCTGAAATCACCCATGATCCCCAAACTTCTCCAGGCCCTGCTGGAATAAGACATTTTAACTCTACTCATAGAGACCTTTTTCACACTGCCATGCAAACCACACACACCACACCAACTTGTGTTTTTGAGATCTGGCGTTAGCCAGAGGCTCTTTAGAATGCTGTAGGGAAATGGACAAAAGTGCAAACCGACTCACGGGATAGCCTTACGCTGCATGAAAGTAGTTTCACAGAGATGAGTTTTGGGGATCCTCAATGGTTGAAAGGCTTTTGTATGTCTATATTTAGTCACTTGGCATATATTTGATCCCTTATCTGCATTAAATATTACTCTGTTCATTGTTTTCCCACAAAATATGAGATTAATACGCTCTAAAGTATGGCAGACTGGTATCGTCACTATACCAAAGCTTGGACTCTGCTGAGAAAATTATCCAGTTTAGCTGGTTAGGTGTATATGTGAGAGATGCTCTACCATAGCAGCCAATCTGGCCACCATTGTCTCATTATCACCTTTGCAGGCCACTGTTTGCTTTTCTCACAAGAGCATCTTGTAACGTATCTTATAATCTTTTCCTATCTTGCACTCCACCAGTCAACCTGTGGGATATCCAGAAAGTGTAATACATGTCTTGTCTTATCCTAACTTGTGACATAACCATCATCAACCTTGATGTCCAGCCCTTCTCACTCATAACACTAAATCAATCTCTATTTACCCCTAGGTATAATCTCTCTTATCTACCCCTAGGTACATGTATGTTCTGTACAAGCTGACCTTAATCCCCTGTGGGTATTTAGGCCTAGACTTCATTCCACTGGCCCCTTTTTCCATCGAATTCTCAACGGGTCAGTTTGCAGTTTCAACACAACACCAACAATACCATGTTAAAGAAGGTATCATATTGCTTTCTTTATGCTGGTTAAATTAACATGGTGTTCATCTAGAATCCAGAACTGACATATTGGAGGAATTATGTATCAAGATAAAGAGCAAAATTCAGCTATTTTGGTTGAGTCAAGGTTGGATGAGCACCTACTGTAGTGTCTAATTGGATGGAAATTAATTGGGTAACACATGGTTAGCGTAACGTGTCCAACTTCCCTCATTATAGGACTACCTTTCATTGTTCCCACAGATCAATTTCACATAAACTACGATAAAAGTAACTCCGAAAATGGAAGTCATTGTGATATAATATTCTATATTTCGGCTTCCATTTTCAGAGTTACTTTTATCCTAGGACTGCCTTTCTTTGGTATGTTCAACTTCATTATATCGATATCTTTTAAGAAGGGCCGTTCGCGCCATAAATCCAAACGTTTAATAAATTTAAATCTTTAACTTGCACCAACCAATCAGATGTCATGAATTGACATTTGGAAGACCTTTCCTGTCCAAAAGCAAACGTTTGCTGTTGTAACGTCCAATACTTTAGACGTTTCCTGTCAAAAGGCAAACGTTTCCAGTAGTAGTCAAGACTTTTAAACGTTTCCGGTTTAAGGGAAATCGTTACCGGTTGTGATCGTCCAGTCAGATTTTTTTATTGCTGCCGCGTGTGTTCAAACCTCAACATCAACACGTGTCCACTGGCAAAACGTTTCCGCTATGTAGTCTGTTTGAACCAATGAAAATAACCCTTACAAATATTCGTGCATATTGTATTCCTCATCCCCACCGTGCATCATGTCCTGCGCAAATTGTCCCGGTGCCAAAGATATTCTCCAAAACCTAATTTGTAAGAACGGTTTTCATTGGTTAAAACACACTACATACCGGAAACGTTTGCCAGTGGGATTTGCACGTGTTGGTGTATATGTTGGAATACACGCGGCCCAAATAAAAAATCTGATTGGACGATCACAACCAGAAACGTTACCCTTTCAACCGAAAACCTTTAAAAGACCGATTTTTTTCTTTTGACAGGAAACGTCTGAAGTCGCGAATTTACAACTGGAAACGTTTGCTTTTTAACAGGAAAATGTCAGTTCATAACATCTGATTGGTTGGTTCATGTTTAAACGTTTAAGCTTTTTAAAGCTTTACAATTTTTAAACATTTAAGAAGTTAAAATGTTTAAAGGTTATACCAAATGACTCTATACTACTTTGCATTAAAACATACCCAGTAGTGTTCCAAACAACAAATTAGATTTTTTTTTTCGAATAATGTCATCGAAGTGGGTTTTAGGACACGAATAGCACACATGTGGGGGAAAACATGTTGGAGCCGTGACCTCTGGTGCATGACGTCACAACCTGATTACGATTGCGCCGTAAATGTCATAGTCTATGACGTCGGGCGTTGTTATGGAAGATTCGCCCAACTGTGGGAGTTCTAGCGTGATGTCGCTTACGTTTTGACGTCACAACAGACATTTAAGCGAGATCGTAATCAGGTTGTGACGTCACAGGTCAAGCGGTCACAGCTTTCGTCGTTTTGTAAGGGGTATGAAATTGTCGCACTCTACTGCTGCTATTTCCAACCTTGGGCAGTTTGAAAACATACAAAAATCTAAAAACAAGTCTATATAATCACCTCTACAACAATTTAGCTAATAAAAGTAGCACATTTTGAAACCATTTTGTATAACCTTTAAAGGATGCGTTTATGGCACGAACGGCCCTTCATATACCTTGTCACAGGATGTACAGGGGTTATTTTAGACACTTTTCCTTTATATAACTCCATTTCAAAAAGATGAAAAACTCAATTTTTCGGCGCGCAAAATAAACAGCAAAACTAAATTTTTTCAGGTTTTCCATCGCATGCAGTCTGGAAACTCAATTTTTTTATCTTTTTAGTAGGACACTTACAATAAATAAATTCGCGACAATTTTTCATCGTGAATGAACATGTCAGTAATGTTATGAAGCTCATCAAGCAAAGTTGCGTGTCATACATAGCTGCATACAAGTTTGTTTGCTAAGTATACAGTGAGAATACCCTCCTGAATGTGGGAAACTTACAATAAATACATTCGCGACATTTTTTATCGCAAATGGACATGTGTATAATGAAGCCCCTGGAGCAAATTTGCCTGCCACATAACTGTATACTCAATATGCACCCTATTTTGTAGTATGTGGTGTGGGACTTGTTTACAAAACATACTGGGGTTTCAGAAATTTCCATCGGGCAGAAACAAAATTATTCATAAAAACGTATATTTTGTATGTTATAGCATATGCCCCCGCATGTAGATCCCCAGTTGCGCAGGAGAGAGTGTGGATCTTTTGTTTTTACACCAATCTGCATTGCTCACTTTGTGTATTTATTCCCAAATGGTACATCAGCTGTATTTTGGGAATGTCTGTTTTGTTCGTTTCTTGTTTCTGGGGAAACGTCTTTCAACGTCACACGCATCCAAGTGAAATGTTGACCGAGAGAGAAAATGCTTGCCCGTTGTCTTGGTTCCGAACTTAACCGAAAAACCCGGAGATTGACGGACAGCGTGTCTCGGAGACCAGACTCCTAAGCCACAGCAGTATGACAGCAGTGGTTCCCGAGTGGACTAAAAAGAGGGGACGTAACTTTGAAATATCAAAATGGCGGACTAGTTCGATCGTCGAAAACGTCGCCGAACAATTTGCTTTGAAATGAGAAACGTTCAGGACAATGTCTTTATCGGACCTATACGACTGAAATGAGAACAGTTCAAGACCAGACGTCCTTATCGGAGCTATACGATTGAATAATAAAGGTACACAAGTTATCTGTCTGCACATCAGTTACAAATCCTGAGTGCTTATCTCGACTCGAGTGGCGTGGCTGGTCACACGTTTTTTTTTTCTTTCTCGCGGGGGTTTTGGGGGAGGGGGACGGGATAACAGACGACGAAACTCAGTTTAGATTTCTCAGAAACTCAATTTATTTCGTAGAAACTCAATTTTTCGCGCGCCTTCGGCGCGTAAATTCTCAAAATTTTAGAAAACTCAATTTTTGGCAATAAAACTCAATTTACAAAATTTTGCAAAAACTCCATTTGTAATTGTTTTTCATCGTGGTTACCACGATGAAAAAAGTGTCTAGAAAAACCCCTGATGTAACTTGTGATTGCGTTTTAGCCACATACATTCGTGCCTGGTGCCACCTGTGCCTAACTTGAAATTAAATATATAATTGTGCATTTATTTCATTGCAAACTTATACCCCAATAACCCAGCTACCAGATCTCATTAACCCTTTCGCCGATTAATTCCCTTGACAAAAGTGACCTGCTGACGATCAATTCCCTGAGAACTGTTAAAATTTGTATATGTTGTCTTTGGAATGCTAGAAATTGCGTTTGCGTCCGAGATTTGCAGAAAAACATAAGAAACCTGTCTCCACAATACACACTCCAGTGTTGTTTGCTCTAGTTTTATAGCAAAATAAATAAAATAGCATACAAAATTAGATTTTACTACGAGAGAATGCGCTTTTCCCCTGCTTTCTCGACTTAAAATCCTACGGAGAAATCGTCTTTTTTCGATCGCATTTGACAGCGTTTTTCTCGAGTTTTACTCTGCCAATTTTCATGTTTGACCTCTCATTGGAAAGCGTAACCTTTCACCTTTCTACACAGGAAATAACATGGAATGGATGGCAAAATAAAACGGAGGATACGATTGGATTATAAAATGATGTCATTCCATCATTCCAGCCACTGTCTACGCTCGTCTCAAATCTGTTGGCTGATAGAGGTCACGTGGGCAAAATTACGCATACCGATTGGCTCATCGGCCGGCGGTCGAATCCATCTTGAATGAAATGGATAACTGTATGACAAACGTTGCGGATCAAGACTCGTAAAAATATGGAAATAAACTTCATCGATCATCGTTGGCAGTTTTAATCGTCTGGGGAATATTCACCACACTTTACCAGTCGTGTAAGTTCAAAAATACAGGAGTTAGGAAGAGGTTTTCGATGATTTTTTCCATTTCTGCGGCTTGCTGCCGACAGGCCCGTCACACGGTATGTGGGGAAAAATGCATTTTTCGCTCCGATTTTTTTCGTTCATCTAATTTTGCTTTATTTCTTTTGCAAACAAACAACTTCAAGAATCCAATTGATCAAGGTTTTGGCTTTCCAGAAGTATACAGTGTTTGATTTCCGTTAAAACGGATGCAAAAAAATACAATTGCTGTACCCATCGTGATGGCGAACAGGTTTAAAGCTAACCCGGTCTACCGGGGATGGTCGTACGGGTGGCACTCGCGTTATCCCCGTGTACCGGGTTTAATCGGTGAAAGGGTTAAAGCCCATAGGCTCTAGTTTCTAATAAAGGAGGTCCACAAAACCTCTCTATTGCAACTTATAACTCTGAGTTCGTTGTCAATTTATCCGAGCATACTCTCACACCGAGTGAGAAGTCTGTGCTCGCATATGGTCTCAACTTCTGTCCCACCACGAGGGAATATGAAGTTAAGGCCATACGTGATGGTTTAGAAGGTTTCTTCCGTCGACTCACTGCAACTGTATTTCTCACAGCCTGACCCGGGGTTTACACCAACTCCTATGGACGAGCTTACCCGCCAATTCAAGCCGAAAAGCACATGGGAGCCACCATGCTCCGATGCATGCCTTAATGCTTTTATCAAGAAAACCCGACTTGACCTTCTGGGCTCTAAACAAACCCGCCTTTTCTCTAGCAATATCACACAGGACGAGAAGAAGGCTCTTGATACCCTCCAGGCGAACCCTCACATCGTCATCAAAAAGGCCGACAGGTTCGGCCGTTGTTGTCCTCAACACTAAGGACTATATCAGTGAAGCCTCCCGTCAACTTTCGGACACTAATTTCTACGTCAAAACAGACGAGAATCGCAATGATCACCATAGTTATCTGATCAACACTGAACTTCAAAAACTTCTCCTTAAAGAAGAAATTGATGTCAAAGTCTACAACGGACTTTATGTTGACAAAGCTAGAACCTCCAAATTCTATCTATTACCGAAAATACACAAAAATCGAGACCACAACAATGTCCCGGGCAGACCAATCATTAGCGGGAATGGTTGCCCGACTGAGAAAATCAGCAGCTTTGTTGATGCACACATTAAACCATTAGTCCCACTGGTACCCTCCTACATTAGAGATACCACTGACTTTATCCGTAAAGTGGAGGCACTACATCCTTTACCTGAATCCTTCTTTCTGGTCACCATGGATGTAACTTCACTTTACACCAACATCCCCAACCACGAAGGTTTAGTTTCTGTTGCGCGCTGCCTCACCAGACACCGCCCATCCTCTAAAATCTCCTACCCCGGCCTGCTATCACTACTCAGGCTGGTTCTACATTGCAACAACTTCAGTTTCAATGGGCAACACTACCTACAAGTTGGTGGTACTGCTATGGGCACACGAGTAGCCCCGTCTCATGCCAATATCTTCATGGGAGAATTGGAAAATAGACTATTACCACTCGCACCACACCAACCCCTGGCATACTTCAGGTTCATTGACGACATCTTTCTGATTTGGCCACACAACGAACAAGCACTGCTTGAATTCATTAACTACATGAATCATGCACACCCTACTATCAAGTTTACAGCCGATTACTCATGAGAATCAGTCTGTTTCCTTGATACTCGCGTCATCTTTGACCATGCCCACCACTGCATCAAATTTGATCTCTACACGAAGCCTACTGACACACACAGTTATCTCCACTACACTAGTGACCATCCTTCTAACTGTAAGAAGGCTGGACCCTATGGACAATTCTTACGCATCAGAAGGATTTGTTCAGACACCACTGACTTCCTTACTCACGCAGAAGCAATGACCCGGTTTTACACTATTAGGGGTTATCCTGTAAAACCCTTAAACGACAGCCTCCAACGGGCACTTCAACAAGATCGCTTCATCATCCTCCAACCCAAAACAGCGAAGGAGAACTCTTTCAACAGGATCCCACTTATCATTCCATACAGCCAATATGCTTTGAAGATCCACAATATCGTCAAGAACGAATGGCCAATACTACAAGCATCTGAAGCTTGTAGGAATGCCTTCGGAGACCATGCACCTACCGGAAATGCGCCTATTGCCCCAACCTGACCAAAAAGCGCTTTTTCACCAGCAGCCATACTGGTTTACGCTACCGTGTCAACCTGATGGCCAACTGCTGCACTCAGAATGTGATCTACCTTATCACGTGCTCCCTCTGCTCCAAACAATATGTTGGAGAAACCAAACGCACATTTCATGAGCGAATCCGAGAACACTTCAACGACACTCGGAATCGCAGTGATAACCCTGCACCAAGACATTTCTGGTCGCATGGTCACTCTGTCGACAACATCAACTATCAAATCATTGAAGTTCTTAAGACAGACCCGTCTCTTGAATCCAGCACCACCGAGCGCCGTTTGCGCGAGGTTTACTCGATTTACCAGCTGCACACCAGAGCTCCATTCGGCTTAAATGAAAAGGAATAATCACACATTGTTATTTTCTCTCTTTGCCAAATATAATGAAGACATTAAATTTGGACATAAATTAAAAACATTGTGTGATGGAAAAGAATCTAGTCCAATGGTACAGGCCATGACATTAGAGATAATTGCGTAACCCCCAAAAAGGTTACGGGTACTGCAGGTGCGTAACCTATTGGTTAGGTTACGCCAAACTTGACTGCGTTACCCAAAGGTTACGTGAAAAGGTTACGCAGAATTTAACAAAATGCTGGATGTCATCAATGTAAGCAACCGCCAGAACCTGGGTTAAATGGACTCTGTCGCCACTTTATTCAAGATTCCTGTTTTCGTCCTTACAACGATTAAAAAAGTTTTATAATTATAATAAAACAGTGTATTTTTTATTATTAAATCATTTTGGTCCAGGCATTTAGCAATATTTCGACCATAATCTGAATATAGTTTGTGTGATGGTGAATACTGACAGGTCAGTCTTTGGAGATTCACAAATTACGAAAGTATAAAAACGAAAACTGGACTCCGCATAAGCTCCTTCTGTCATGTACGTCAATGAAAAGAGCTTTCTTTTCAAATTTTAACTTTACAACACAGCCGGTAGTTTTATTTCAAAAGTGTATCTCACTACTATCAGCGAAGAAAACCACATGGTAAATTTGTTCTCGTATTCCCGTCGTCCCGCCAACTGAAACAGAAAGCACGTGGAGTTTGTCGTGTCTATGTAGTCTCTTGCTCAAGTTCATGTTGGGCTGCAGAGTTGCTCTTCACAGGTTGTACAGATCTCCTGTCAATCAGCGACCAATGGGAGCGCTTGATTTGGTGTTAGCCAATCTTCTGTTGTAAAGCACGTGTCGCAGACTGTGTGCGCGCTATGACTGTAGTCGAGACCCTGTCGTTATATCGTCGTCATCGTGATCTGCGCATGTCTCACACCTGAGTTTACTTCCGCTTTCTGTATCAAGCGTGTTATTGGCAAAACTTTGGCAATTATTTCTAGAACTGAAAATCCCCAAACATTCGAAGCCAGATTGTCGAAGGATCGGCGATGGATTTCACATCATTGAAATAATTTGCACCATTTCGAGGATTGAGTTTTCGTCAAAAATATTGAGTATTTCTTGCCCAAAACGTAGTGTATTCAGTTTTTGACATTTTCTTACTACCGTTTAACGGTAGTAAGAATGGACGTCTATGAATCCCTGATTGTATGGACAAGTATGAAATTTGCATGATATGTGGTCAGTGCCCCACAGTTGTGCAGCGTTAAGTTTCTCCCCGTTTCGTTTATATTTGCAAGAGTTATGGCCCTTTGTTCATCAAGTCTTTGTGAATTGGGACTTGTCTGGGCTGGATCTCGGTTAATATTGTATGGACAAGTATGGAATTTGCAGGATATGTGGTCAATGCCCTGTAGTTGTGCAGCGTGAAGTTTCTCCGCGTTTCGCGTATATTTTCAAGAGTTATGGCCCTTTTGTTCTTGAAATCTTTGAGTTGGGACTTGTCCGGGCTGGATCTCGGTTAATATTGTATGGACAAGTATGGAATTTGCATGATATGTGGTCAATACCCCATAGTTGTGCAGCGTGAAGTTTCTCTGCTTTCGGTTATATTTTCAAGAGTTATGGCCCTAGTTATGGTTCATCAAACCTAAGTGAATGGGATATATTTATTTGTCCAGGCTGGATCTCTGTCCATAACCGATTTGAACTGGGAAAATGGCTATGAAATTGTTATTCTCCATTCCAAAGCAGACCACATAGGTCCTGAAGTATGAAATTGCCCCCAAAAAAGTGAATTGGGTGCAAAATTCAAAGTTCACGATCGCTTCATAATTTCACCACAATACACTCTCAAGGAATGTAGGTCTCCTAACCAGGTCACATTTTTGGATTTTGCGAAAGCACCCGGGCGACCATTTTGCATCAAAAAATTGTATTATTACTTGGAATATGTATTATTGCGAGGCATGCCGAAAAAAGTGACAAACAAATTTTTATAATTATCCTAATTAGGCCTCCACAGACCAATACAGAACAGAACAGTGGCGGGGCAGATTAAAGCGGAAAGGGGTGTGGGGGGGCATACAATTGCTGTGTTTTGGTGGCCTTCTGATCGTAGTAATGCCCAAAAGATACAGAAATTCGCAATTTTATCCTTCTGCTTCATCAGGTGCGAATGGCAGCATTTCAGGCATTGGGTCCATTCATTTCTACCTATGCAGACCCTGAAATCATGGAGTTGTTGATACGAGAAGGAATTGCTGCAATGGAAGGACAGGAAAATGGGTAAGGACACTTAAAAATAAAATACATGTACAGGGGAATTGCTTTCAATACAGCCAGGGTTCTACCACATTGGGCAGGATCATTCAGGACTACATTTGTGCGCTGGACACTGAAGCAAAACATAAGGTGAGCCTAGCAATGAAGAAATAGTAATTGCAAACCTTGGGTACACCTTGCCCATGGGTCAAAGAGGAACCCTATTCATTTTCAGGTCACAATTTCAAAGGTCAAGGTCACTGTGATTGAAAATTCAGTAAACCATTGAAAATTGTTGTTTTTATGCTAGTACAGTTCAGACTAGATGTGGGTTGTGATGGCAAAGAAGCCTTAAGCCTATGATTTTTATCCCTCTGCCAAGTTTGGCTGAATGGTATTTTCTGCTTGGTCTGTCAGTCCATCTGTCTGTCCATATTGCTTGTTAAACACAGTATATCTTGGCAGATTATAGCCATGATTTCTAAATTAATATACAGGGGTTTTTTTAGACACTTTTTCATCGGGGTAACCCCGATGAAAAACTATTGCAAACTGAGTTTTTGGGAAATTTTGAAATTGAGTTTTGATCCAAAAAATTGAGTTTTGATCCAAAAAATTGAGTCATACTAAATAAAAATTGAGTTTCTCAAGAGATAAGTCAAGTTACCAAATAAAAATGTTGGACTGTAATGACTTTAGAATTCTCGAGCAAAATCGTCTTGTTGTTGTTGTTAATTTTCAAGAACCCCGAAACCGTCTTGAGTGAATCGAAGTCGGCAGTCACAATTATAGCTAACTCACATATGCATACCGCCATGTCTGTCGATTTATAACAAAATGATTATCCATAAAATGCGTCCTTGCTGTCTCTATTTAAAAATTTATTCATCAAAGGATATAAAATCGACCGTAAATTCGATATTTCCATTGCCTTCGAACTACAAAATGGCGGTCGATATATCAAGCTTGTATTAGCGTAGAGATGGTTATCCAATGACTGACTTTGTTTCTTGCTAGTTGGACCAATCAAAATATCTCTTTTTGAGGCACTATGTTTATGCGGAACACGTGTATGTCTCCATATCCCATTTTTCAGTCATGTGGATGATTTTGCGGTAATAAAATACCAATAAATATACATTTTACTTTAAATATTGTTTAGAAAGGACCTGTAGACCAATATAAGCGGTTGTAATTCATAAAGTTGGCTTATTTGTCCCTGTCGATCCTCAAAGACGCGTATATCCCTGTCCAGTTTTCGTGATCAGTCCCATGTCATTTCCATTTTTTGACAGCTCGTTTTTGGCCTTTTACCCACGCGGGTTTGAAGATCTCTCGAGACTAAATACTTGTCCTTTATATACCATTTAAAGTAGTTTTCCAACTTGTTTTCAGTTAAATGCGTGTCCAACACAACATTTGTGATGATCATAAAAACGGGCAATTCCGCGATCCAACTGTTATTGTCTAACGTTTGCTGGTGTTGTTCTTGCTGTTATGTATACTTGGACTAGTTGGACGGGAAGTATATATATGGTCATAAGCTGTCCTGATTTGTTGCCAAATAGAAAGATTGTTTGTTCACAGAATCAGGTTGCATGAATATTATTCGAATAATAGGCCATGCAAGGCAAACATCCTATTAAATCATTGAGAACTGGAAGTCAGTCAGAACAAATCAACTCAATTCAATTTATGATAATAACTTGAACATGATGGCCAGAAGTTAGAAGATTGTACAGGAAAATATCTAGTGTTGTTGTAGCCCGAAAACATCGGCTAAGAAATCTTTTCTTTTTTTTTTTTGGCCGAATCGATAGGAATGCCTTACCCTATTTTCACCTATCACAGCGTTTCTAAGTTAGTGTTCTTGTATCTACGTCAGTGTCAATTTTAAATTGACTAAACAACTAAAGATATGAAACATAGAAACATATAGGATATTCCGATCAAATGTGTGCGTTCCCACCCCACCCCCCCCCTTCACATTCCCAAAAAGGGGGGGGGGGGATTTTTTGGGTCATTGAACGATTAAAAAATTGAGTTTTGTTCTTTGAAAGATTAAAACCTTGAAAAATTGAGTTTTTTGTTGTTTGAAAGATTAAAAACTTGGAAAATTGAGTTTTTGTACTAAAATTGAGTTTATTCAATTTCAAAAATTGAGTTCGATAAAGGAAAAGTGTCTAAAAAACCCCTGATAGCATAAGGAACTGGCAATGGGTCAGAAGACTAGTGAAGATGACTGACCTTGACCTATTTTGTCTGGGTCATATTTGAGTAATGATGATAAATTTTGAAGGATTACATTTGCGCTCTCCAAATTCATGCTACATATGCAACTGGTGATTGACTAGAAGCCTTTTTAATTTGATTGACCTTGGCCTATTTTATCAAGGCCAAATTCTAGTTATTGCAGTATCCTCAGGGAGCATGGCTCAGCTCAAATTTACAGTACTGTACTGGTAATTAATTTGAAGCCTATTCAAGTTGACTGACCTCACGGCCTGATAGAGACTTAGTTTGGGCATGCCGCATAGTGTGAACAGTTATGGTGAAATAGGCCGTTTGGGTGCCCAAATTCATGGCTCCTAAACCCGTTGTAATGGGCTCAAAAATGACCTGGATCAGGCCCTGGATCTTGACCTATTTCATCGAGGTCAAATTCTAGTTAATACAGTATGTTTAGAAAGGTATTTTTAGACGTATATTGAAACCCATAAAGCTCGTGTTTCCTCTCCAGACATTTTACTATGCTGTGACGATGAACAGTTGTATTTCAGGTGATGTTTATCTTTATATCCTTCCAGTGAAATTCTTAGAAATGCCATGGAGATGCAATCAACTTCAGATAGTCCGACCACAAAAACAACAGAAGAGCCGGAGGTAAAAACGAGCTCAGTTGAACCATCACAGGAGGACGATGGCTGTGATACGCCAAATAATTCCTTCACGGATGAAGAGTTAGATGGAGAGACAGCTGAAGACATGGACTTAGACGATGACTGTGATAACAGAGAAATAATATTAAATTCTGGTGCTAATATTGTGGAAATGAGTAGCAATACTGGTGATAGTAGTGGTGACATTTCTGTAGAAGAAGTAAGATACCAAAGATATGAACAGACCTCGAGACCTGAACCAGTTCAGTCAAAGTTGGAAGGATTGATTGACTCTGAAAATGTAACAACGCCATCTCCTGGTGATGAGATGCCTCAAGAAGCCGTCAAAAATAACAATTTAGAATCCGTTAAAGGAGATAATACAACCTGTGATGACACTGGCTCTGAACCCAGTTCTTGTGATAGCAAAGATGATGGGAGTGTTGCAGATGAGGGGAGACAACTGGAGGTTTCCAGTAATCCTACACCGGAGGTTTCAGATGGTACTTCACTTGAGGTCCCTGGTGATGACCTGTCTGAGTTGTCAGGTGGCGTTTCACTGACGGAGGTATCTGGTGTTGTCTCCAGTGATCTTCTCGATGTCAAATTTGATCATCCTGATGATGATGACGATAATTCAGTGTTTACTGAAGCGCCACATGACCAGACTACAGCAATTCAGACAGAAACTTCTAAAGATGGTCACATTCATATACATGTAGATAATGTAGCTAATTTTAATACTTTCCAATTCTGGCGGGCTCCATTGCCAGCCCTGGATCTAGATCTAGATTTAGTTAATGGTACACCAACAAATATTCACATTACGGCCAAAGTGAAAGACGAGGAGCACCAAAAAATTTATTCATCTGAAATGGACATTAGTATGTCAAGCAATCAAAATAATTCTGGTCAGCACCCCAGTTTGATCGAGACTGTGTCGAGATTAGAGATAGACAAGTCGTTCACCAAACCACTAGTCAGAAGCTCATCGGAATCAGACGTAGAAAATTCTGGGATCAAAATTCACACGGCCAGTGTGAGCACGGTCTGCCAAGCCAACGAAACGGTGTCCCACTTTGGCAGCACCCATGTGATAGGTCACAACTTGAAACAGATGACCATGCATCATGATAGTTCACTACAAGGTGAGAGAGATAAACAGAGATCAGTCCTCCTAACTATGACCTATTCAGTGAAATGTTTAATTTTCATACAGTTGAGAACTTGTCAGAAACCAACAATTGGATCCAATAATTGATGTTCAGTCTGCTAATAGAGATTTTCATTATTTCATGACAGTTGACATTTGTAGACCAAAATGAACTGAAAGAGATTTCTTCAATAATCAGCAGTGCTTGACTTAACTTTCTGACATTGGCCACAATGTGATCAGGATAGCTAACGTTTGACTGGAAATGATTATTTCAGCTTCTGCACTGGTAAATGACTGAATTTTCCTGTTTCGTTTCAGATTATACTGGTGGTAACATAGGATATATAGATAGTGAGCTGTCATCTCCAGGCTCTAGTTTACGAGACTCATTGGGCTATGATGATTCTACGCTTTCACAGCAGCAGGTAATGAACATCGGAGATCTCTTGATTCAGTAAAAAAACACATGTGGTAACTGCTAAGGCTGTATATTAAATTTGTTCCCCCGAAGGTATCTATAAAAAAGTAGTTATGCATTAGCTCATTATTTATCATCTTTGTCCCATTAGTCTTTTCGTATTATCTTCATATTATAACTGTTTTCAGGATGTGATCCCTGCCCACCTCTTGGAACATTACCTCAGTATGGTGGATCCCTCCCGTGCCCAGACTGTGGACAGTGAAATCACTCGTCATTGTGCCTACAGCTTTCCTGCCGTGGCCTTCACGCTGGGCAGGAAAAACTGGCCTTGCCTTAAAATCCTCTATGAGACTCTGGCCTCCGATATGCAGGTATGCTTTTCAACAGTGGGTTGTATAGGAGGCTCGGAGAGATTTCCAAAGCTTGTTTTTATTGTGTGGTTGTAGAATCTTCATTCATACCAATTATTGGTGTGAAGGCTTCATTCATACCGATACATATACTAGGTTTATATACTGAATATTGTTTAAGTTTCAAGTATAGAACCAGTGGCAGTCATTGTAAAGTTTGTTTTGTGTTTCTTTCTCTGTAAAAGAGTTAATAGGAACAAACCAGATTCTGAAAAGCATTCTCCTCCTGATGCATTAACGAGTTTGCAGTAATTGTACAATTTCTAGATGAAAGTTTTTATGAATAAGCTTTCAGCCAAGTAAAATACCCCATGGCTTCATATTATATCACCGTGTCATGTTTTGAGTTGGGAACTTAACTGTATCTAAATAGATTTCTTCTGAACACAGTGGAAGGTGAGGCGAACCTTGGCCTTCTCGATCCATGAGCTGGCGGTAATTGTCGGGGAGGAGATTACCCATGAGGACCTAGTGCCTGTTTTTGACGGCTTTCTCAAGGACTTGGACGAGGTCAGGATAGGGGTTCTCAAACACTTGGCTGATTTCCTTCGGGTGAGTACCCAAACACTCTACGAGAGTTTACGAGTGGGGGAGTGACTGGTGGCCCATGGTCAATGTCCCTTTGGGCGTGTCGCCAGAGGGAAGGGGAGTGGTGGGGGGAATTCCCAATGAAGATGTGAATTAGCACGAGGAGGGCAAGGATAGGCTCGCAACCATGTATAATCTAAAAAATAAAATCTAGTCTAGGGGCAAGATTCTGGTTTTGTGGGCAGGGTGCCACACCTTGTAATATTGATGAAGCTCTGGGTGTGTAGTGAGGGGTTATGAGAGTGGTTTGGGGAATCTAAATATTGCCCAGGACTGAGAATTAAAGGAAGAATTTCATTAATTTGAAGTTCATAGATGCCTAAACTACCAAGTCCAGTAGTACAGTACAATAGTATTATGATCATATACGGACTCCGTATATTGAAATGTAATATTGATGGCTTTCCTTGCAGTTGCTCAAACCGAATGTTCGTCAAAGCTATCTTCACAAAGTAAAAGATTTTCTCACAACTGATAACCAAAGGAACTGGCGTTTCAGAATGGAACTAGCAGAGTAAGTAAATAGCAGTTTATGGCCCTTTTTGCTTTCACATTTTCATCTGAAATTGCCTGATGAATATGACTACAGGTTTATTTAGCAGTTGCACGTTAGTAAAGTCAAGTATTTGAATTACCAGACATTTTGTTCTGTAAGAACTGTGCCATGAGTCGATACACTTTCCTTGAAATTTCTGTCCTTGATAGCAGTGAATAGTTCACCAAATATTTCCTGAAGGCAAGGCTGTTGAAAAATGTTCGGTTGAATCGTGTACATGTACCACTCATCTCTAGTTTGAAAATTTTTAATCAACAGATTGTGTATGATAACAGTTTGTACTAAAACTAGGAATAGTCAACCACAGTTTTTAAGACATCCCCAATACAACATAATGTTGCGTGGGTTACAGCAAAGGATCAATTGTAATAAACATGCATCGATGTTATTTTGACCATTGCAATGGAATTCCCAACTTGGACAGCATTATGTGGTTAAAACGAGCATTTCCCGTGTGACATTTAGCCATTACAGCGACAATCTGAATGGCACACCCATCAATGTTCTACCTGTTCCCCCGAGTTTTACTGTGGAGGCAAGAGTAAGCCTCTACATATTTCACAGGTTGTGAACTCTTGTGATACTCTCCTTTTCTAAACAACTTAATTGAGAATATTGTCTGGTTTCTCCAATTTTCGTAAATTTGAAGACCTGATAACCAGGCGACAATAGGGGAAGGTCAGTCACGGTGGACCTTTTATACATAAAGTGATGACTTCCAACAAATTAGGTCCCGTTGATTTTCTTATCATATACAGGACATGCGTAGGTAACTATTACTTCATTATCAGGGAGAAATTTGTCTTGTAAAAATAAATATGTTCCTCTGCACTGGCCAGTGGCATGATATAGCCATTCTCGTTATAGTGACAAATCTGATATGCTATTCTTGAAAAACCAACTTAGTCATTGTAAGGAGGGTTAGAGTACTGTATTAACTAGATTATCTTTATAATTGTTTACAGTCAGCTGATCCTGTTGTGCGAGCTGTTCACTGGTCGGGATATCTGTGAACACCTGGTCCCTATAGCTATGGCCCTGGTTGGGGATAAAGTGGCTGAAGTCCGCCAGGTTTCCAGCAGACTGGTAAGTTTACTATTCGGCAATTTAACCAAATTGGGAAGCCTGACTGCTGTAAGAGATAGCAGGATATTTGATTTTTATCGAGCTCGTAGCTTCAGCTGCGGAAAGCTCGATATAGGTGCCACAATGATGTCCGTCTGTCTGTCTATCTGTCTATCCGCAGGACCAAGTAAATGTTAAAGTTTTGGGACTTAGAAATTTTTCCCTCGGGACCAAGTAAATGTTAAAGTTTGATTCTAACACCTGCCAAACCGCCGAACCCTCATATTTCAGATGCTTACATCGGGCTACACATATTGAACCCATCCACTACCCTCGGGGAGCCTGTCCCCACCCCTGGGACCCCAAGACCAAGTAAATGTTAAAGTTTTGGACTTAGAAGATTTTCTTGCCCACAGCTTCTCAATCTCACCTATGTCTCCTAAACTAAGGCCAGCCCGACCCCCGAACTTTCATATATTTCAAATGCTTAACATCTGGCTTCACTTATTGAACCCATCCACTACCCTCGGGCAGCATGTCCCCACCCCTGGGGCACTGAGCTCCATCCTCTATCTCTCAAACTAAACTTCGCCCGACCCCATACCCTCATATAGTCTGGGAGCTTAGATCATGCTACACTTATTCAACCTATCCACTACCCTCGGGGAGCATGTCCCCACCCCTGCCCCACCCTCTATCTCTTAGACCCCATTCCCTCATATAGTCTGGGAGCTTAGATCATGCTACACTTACTCAACCTATCCACTACCCTCGGGCAGCATGTTCCCACCCCTGGGGCACTGAGCCCCACCCTCTATCTCTTAAACTAAGCTTCGCCGGTTCCCATACCATCATGTATTCAAGGAGCTTACATCATCATACACTTATTCAACCCATCCGCCATCTACATTTATTCAACCCATCCACTACCCCTGGAAGCATGTCCTCACCCCCGGGGGCACAGAGCCACACCCTCCATCTCTCATATACCCTCTCATATATTCTAGGAGCTTGCATCATTCTACACTTATTCAATGTATTGCCCGACCCCATACCCTCATATTTCAATTTCAAATTTTATATATCTTGTATGTGAAACTAACCTACTGTTAGGTTTGTGATGCAGTGTACATTGTATATATATATACACACACACAACAAATCATCTACAATATAACCTGACGGGGGAATCCCGCAGTACTGAACCTCTATCAGTTTTGAATTTCGTGTCGCCCTAAATGAAGGACAAAATTTCCTTCAATTGCTATCAAACCCGTCTATTCCACAGCCTATGATTTACGTTAAAGCTTTTACACGAACCATATTTGTGTCCTCACATTTAACTTACTATATTAATTAAAACTGAGTTTGTGGTATCCCAGTTCTACCAGTGCACATTATTATGTAGCTTACACATGTATGATTGAAAACATTTGTCATTATATTGTTTTATTTGCATACAAATGTGAGGGTTTGCTCACAAGGCTGGTGTCCCATTCCATACTGTAAATGATACCTCTACTCCAACTATTACATTGTTAATACCTCTGTCAGAAAAGGGATTATATAATTCACTTATCATGGACAAAGTTACACCAAGAACGTGGTCCAAATTGCACGGTCAATTGTTTCTAACTATACATGTACATATACGTAATGAGCTGTATATGCTTACTTTGAAAAAGAAATGTAATCTTTCTTTCAAGTTTTATAATATAGTTCCTCTTTCAATCCAACTTCAACATCACTGATATAGAAACCATATTTGTATGTTTGTCATTTCAAATATGTGCATTGCCAATGATGTGCTACCCTAAAGGGCTCGATCTTTTTGCGAAGCTGCATGTTATTTACCAAATTGCCGAATACTGAACTATTTAAGCCATATAATGAGTTACTATAATTTTCTATTGAACCTATGTTCAGATATATTTGGTTCGAGCATCTCAAGTCCTGAAATAACTTGGGTAATTTTTTGAATAGGTGGAAGTATATTAGTTGCGACAAGGGGTTTTTGCACTGAAATGCTCAGAAAATCAAATTGGAGGTTTTCTCGTGACTCATTCTTGTCTAGCATGAAGCCCCTAGATACTGCCACATAAATTCACAACATTGATAGTAGTTCAGTTGGTAAGTTTTAAAGTATAGCCAAATTGATAAAAGTACAGCACTGTCTATTTGTTGCAGTTAGCAGTGATGATGAGGCGTCTGACAGAAGATGATGATGAAAGGATGATACAGTTACTGGTGAATGATTTGATAGAACGCTTTGCTCAGAGTAATAGGTGGTGCAATCGACAGCTGTAAGTTGCCCTCAGATCATCTATTGGCTTAGGCATAGATCTGCGGTATACTGGTTCACCTAGCTCTACCTTATTGACCCAAAGACCATTGCGACAATCACTGTCAGTTAAAATGATGTTTGGCATGAGCTATCCAATCCCAAAATGACTGGGTTTGAAAACCTTCACAAAATTCTATTTGTCAAACCAGGTCGCATGCTTTCAATTTCGGATAATTTACTTTGCGACAAGTGGAGCCAGACAGTGTGTTGACATCGGGCCTTTGATGTTGTGGGCTTGTTGATTTTCTTCCAAGTGCATGCTTATACAACCACCAATTTTATTAGTTAAACAGTCCTTGTCTTTTGTAAAAAGATGGTGAGCTAAAAAAAGTGTACCTAAATTAACCGAGGAGAGCTAATACGAGAGCTGAAAATCGCTCTCCCATATTTCGTGAGGGGAGTGATTTTGTTTTAATTGTTTAACCTACCATACTATATTTTTGATTAAATTATTTTATTTTTATACGCCCGTTATATGTGATGGCGGTTTCCGTCCGTCTGTCCGTCCCCCGTGTCCGGTCTATATCTGGAACACTTTTCTATTTACAGTTCCAATTTTTGGTGAGTGGATACCCTACGGGGAGACGATGTGTCGCGTATAAAAATGAAGGTCGAGGTCAGAGGTCAAAGGTCACTGGCCTGAAAAACAGGAAATCACTTAAGTGTTCGTGTCCGGTCTATATCTCTGAATGTTTTCTATCCACAGTTGCAATTTTTTGTGAGTAGATACATCAGGTGGAGATGATGTGTCGCGTACCGAAATTCAGGTCGAGGTCAGAGGTCAAGGTCACTGTTGCCTAAAATCAGGAAATCATTGATCATTGATAGTTTTCTATCTACAGTTCTAATTTTTGGTGAGTGGATGCCCTAGGGGGAGACGATGTGTTGCATACCAAATGTAGGTCAAGGTCAAAGGTCAGTGGTACCAAAAAATTGGGAAATCATTAAAAATTTGAGTGGATTCAATAGGGGGAAATGAAGTGTTGTATACCAAACATTGGGTCAAGGTCGAAGATCAAAGGTCACTGTCCCCAAAATTAGGAAATTGTTAAAAACAACTTTTTTTGTGTCAGTAGATACATTAGGGGGACACGATGTGTCACATACCAAAATGTAGATCAAGGTCACTGTGACCCCAAAATCATGAAATTGTTAAAATCTTGATTTTTTGTGTCCATTGATATATTAAGGGGAGACGATTTTGTCATGTACCAAAATTCAGGTCAAGGTTAATAGTCAAGGTCACTGTGACCTCAGAATCAAGAAATTTTTAAAAATTACTTTTTTGTGTCAGTAGATATATTAGGGGGACATGATGTGTCACGTACCAAAATGTAGGTCAAGGTCACTGTGACCCCCAAAATTATGAAATTGTTAAAAACTATGATTTTTTTGTGTCCATTGATACACTGAGGGAAGACGATGTGTCATGTACCAAAATTCAGGTCACGGTCAAAGGTCAAGTTCACTGTGACCCCAAAATCGGGAAATCATCAAAAATAACTTTTTTCTCCCAGTAGATACATTAGAGGGACATGATGTGACCCCAAAATCAAGAAATCATTAAAAGTCACATTTTCATATGCCTGTCGAAGACGAGGTCGTGTATGTGATATCTCTAGTTTCAAGGTATGATTGGTACCAAACTTTGAGTATACCATACTCGCACGGCAAAGAGAAGCCATACATTTTGAGATCAATTTGTCAAAGGTCAACGTCACACAGTCCCCCAAAACTGAATAAAGTGTTCAGAGTTCTCTACCCTACATGTTTATGGCATTTGTCCTGTGGAGTTTGAACCAGCTACATTTAGTTGAAATATTGTGAAATAAAACCATACATTTACTAATTCGATGGGGAGAGGGGTCCTTCATGAACTTCATAACTGTTTATTAACTCAAGAACAAAGGTTTACTTCATCACTTTCTTCTTCCTTCATGAAAAGTTCTCTCGGCTGAAAGGAATCCATTTGCAGGAAAACTACTATTTTCCTGTGTTTGACTATTCTCGATTTCAGTGTGAGATTTGTGAGCTCTCGGCTCTTGCTTCAAGGTCAATTAGTTACCAAAAGTTAAGCCCATTTTAGTTTATCATTCAAAGATCTGATATATGTTACATTCTCAGAAGCACAAAATTGTAGACCTTTCTCTGGATTGCTAGCTACCAATTGGAATCAAGGCTATTAAATCACCTTGAAATTTGGACCGATGTATTTCCAGATATACGGGCGTATATTGAAGCCCCTTGGGCTCTTGTTCAATTTATTTTCAAACGAAAAATTAATGAAAATAAATTCTTCTATTTCAATTTAAACAAGTCAATATCAAAAGTGATGAAGATTTCAACAGTCACCAGTGGGTAGTACATGTACGTACCAGAAGATTGAGCAAGCTCAATCTGCATATAATACTCGTCGGAACCAATCATGCGCGAAGAGCAGTGTCCGTGGAGGTTCTCGAAAATAATCGGCCGATAGTATTTAAGTGAACGAGAAGAATGGTTGGCGAATGATCAGACGAGTCCCAGTTCAATATTGCCCAAGAGTATTGACATCCTACTGACTATAGGCTACAGGCTCTGTGTGCTGATAATGATGTGTAAATCATCTACCTTTCTTAGAAAACTTCGTCAACTGCTTCAACTTGTTCAAGGAAGATTTGCTGCAGTTACCGCCATTGTTGTCAGCTCTCCGCGCACGTGGCAAATATTGCACGATCTCATGCTAGGAATAGCCTGTGCAAGAGACTACCGATTGTCAAACAAGCGAAGAAATTATGGCCGCCCTGGAATTGACGGCGATCGTTTGCTGATTAAAATTTATTAAAGGCATTTCAGTTTATTCTCACAGTGATTTTCACTGTGGAAGAGTTCGCAAAATTAACACCAACTGTCCGTACAAGGCCGTTAGCAGACACAGCCTACTTATTTCTATATTTAATCTGCTGAATCTAGGTGCGCGAAAAACAGTGTACCTTGGATATGATTTAGGTGAGCGATGGTGCGCGAGAGCGATCGCTCACCTCCAAACGTAAGGACTGGTTAAATATTGTCATTCTGTCTGATTTGGTGATGAGTTGTGACAATGGTGTTTGGGGGCAATAAATGCAGAGCTGGGTGCGACAGTATATCCTAGGTCTTCATAGGGAAAGGTTAACCTGGCTTACTTCCCTTGCACTCTGACAGACCGGTTCTCTTTTGGATGGTATTGGTCTGCATTTAAGCAATTTATGCCTGTATGAAATAGCCCTTTCCAGAAAGTGTCTTCTCTCCCCCTGCATACTTGTTGCTTAACCTGGTTAGAGTTATGAAAAGCTGCTTCCGGGAAATAGTCACCTTGGTTTCACTTTTACCAAAGGCACCTGCAATTATTTTGATTAATATGTTGGTAAACTATTCCAAAATATTTGTTTGAAAAACTATTCTGTTTATATTTTCTACATGAACGTGTTTTCTGCATATACCTGTACATTAGAAGTCAATTTTCCAGAAAAATAGAATATTTAATTACTAAAAATAATTGTGATGGCCTTTGGTACTTATCGGAAGTTCTCTGTTCCAATATTCCCCCCAGTGGAACAAGGGAGATAAATCTCTTTCCGAATTGGGCTATAATTGTACAGATATACCTTCCAAATGATTACAGCTATGTTACTCTATCAGTGGTCCTGGTGCGGCTATATTTTTTGACAACCTCCTATATTTTCTTAAAAACTATTACAATTCGGGTCAAATGATTCAATTTCATCATAGAAGGAAACAATTCTGGGACAGTACCCCCCATCCTCCCTTTTCAGGCTCCTCTCTCCCTGATTCCCTGGCCGGCTCCAGTCGATATTCCATTTTGTCGAGAAAGGCTGTCCATTTTTCAAAAGCTGCCTGTGTAAAGTGTTCTAGTTGATGCCTAGTGTTTTTATGTATGGTAATCTGTCAACGGTCTTTACACAACCAGGCTATCATTTCTTCCTATAAATTCTTATAATTCAAGAAAAATATTCCAGTATTTCTCCTATATTTTCACAAAAGAACTACATTTATTCCTTGCTCTGTGCTCCCCATGGCCCAGCTGTAGAGCTTCATATTCTACGTTCGTGGTCCACAGGGTAGTCAAGTTGGTGCCCTTCCATATCTGTCAATGTAAATTATTGATGTACGAGAAATAATTTTGAGTGAAATTAATCACACTTGGAATGCAGTGCACGTACTGGTTAAACAAGGCATCAAGGTAATGCTGCTGTTAGAATCCACTGACTTTCTTGCACCAAACCCTAAGAATATATTTTTAGTGTGTATTAATATGGCCCTTACATTTCAGATTTGCCCAGTTGTGTCAGTATCTGTTAGAGGAGAATTCTATGCCTCTGGAGAAGTTTGCCAGCCTGCTCCTGCCCAGTCTCCTATCCCTCACTTCAGATGGTATTCCTAATGTCCGTATTAGTCTGGCTAAATCCTTGTCACAGGTCATTATGCCCTCAGGTGAGTAAGCACAGTGTACATGTATGGGTCTATTGTTCAGGCTCTTATATTGGCAAAGATTTGGTTTCACTAGCAAAATATAATTGTATTATCAAGGATATTACCTTTTCAATGGGACATCTTGCACCAGCTTTGACCTATTATTGGAAAGCTTTGTGCCCAGACTCATTGTTGCACACCGAAAGACTTGTTCTCCTTTGTCTGACTTTACATGAATGATGGACCACTAAGGAGCTTATACTGTAGAAATTAACTTAGATGAGCAAATGTTATATTAAATAAGATACAGATTGGAATAGCTTGTGGTTTTCCTCAGATTTTTCTCCAAAACATTTGCCTCCAGTATTTTTTTTTCCAAGCCTACATGTTGGTTATCTGCAGCTTGTGTTCTTGTTTATCATCAGCTGTTGCACCTGAATAATGGGAAATCTCTTCTATTTCATCTACAGATTATTTCACTTCTTATCAAAATCCGATGCATGAGGATCTGTTGAAAACAATACAGCTGCTGAAAGCTGACCCAGATAGAGATGTGCGATATTTCTCTTCCCTTCCACCAGAAATGATATCAGAGCATACAGACACGGTGAGTGGGAACCAAATCTTATTTGGGGGTCCTCAGTGGCTGAGTGGTATAAGGCGGATCGCTGATGATTACTAGCCTCACACCACTGAACTGACATGTGTTCGAGCCCCACTGGTGCATGTGTGAAAGTTTGCCAGTTACTTGCCGATGGGCAGTGGTTCTCTCTAGGTACTAAGGCTTCCTCCAGTATTCAAACTGGCTGCCATCATATGACTGAAGTAATCTTGAGTGTGACATTAAACCAAATTCACCCCCACTCCCAAATCTTATTATTGAATGACTGTACAAGCTGTGGTTTGGGTGGCAAAGTGGTAAAACATGTTAGCAGATCTAAATCTAGAGATAAATTTGGGGTGGTCTCCATTTATCCATTGATGCTAGTCCCAATGTGTTTTCCTCGGATCCCAATTACATTATTGATATGAAGAACTACATTGATACGGATGAAATGTTGGGTTGACGATATATTCAGGGTTTGAATATTTTTTGTCTGTTTTCCATTTTCAGATCCCTGTGTAGAATTATCCACGTGGAAACTGAAGGGATATTTGCTGTGTTCGTGTGCTGTGAATGATGTTTGGTGTCACATACAGTTATTAAGACGGGGAATACAAAGCCTTTCACCAGTTTAGCTCACAACCCAGGCTCACCAACTATATCGACTATTTCCGATGTCATATATTTGTGTGCTGCTTACATCCCAGGGACCATAATAGTAGTAAAAAAATGCCTGTGATTCATATATTTTCAAAATCTGTTGTATTTCATAGTTCGAACTTTACTGCACTTGGCCATCGGAGCGGTCACTTTGAGAGAAACTGAATTTTAGATCTTTTATTTTGTTGAATTATCCAGTATACCCATGGCACTGCAATGGTGTGACAGAAGATGCCGAAGAGCAGACGGTATCAGTTGATAGATCTGTTATCGTAATGCTTCAAATGAATGTCAAATGGCAGTATATGTATGTTTGTTCTTACCCTAATGAAGGACGCAAATTTTCAGTTGTATAGCTAGTTTTACAGGACAAGGGTGACTCATAAAATATTAGCAAAAAGCATTTTGTAGATCACTATTTCTACATATATTTATTTATTCATGTCATCATCAGGAATGGACTGACTCATCTTGGACAGGAGCTTGTTGTCATACTAATTAACCTAAACCAGGATCACATGTAGCCGCTGCTGTGATGTAGATTAAGTTCCAAAAGATGACGCCTCAATGAAGATTTGTGATATCAAATGCAACACTATATTTGGGGCCAAAATTGTGAATAGAATTCTCTGATCAGATGAATTGTATTGCCTGGTTGTGTACGATGTCTGTCGCAGATGTTTTCAACAGTGTGAGCAGATGCCTGCCTTGACCAGAAATGAAATATGACAATTGGCATTGTCGACTAAAATGAGACGGCTACCAGGACCGTCTGTTGTGGGAGTACCCTGTTGTCAGAAGCTGGGAACTGCCCTGTAATGAAACCCATTTCTACAGGTGTTCTTTCTGTATCCGGGAATGCTGATATCATCCCACATAGTGTTAGTCAGCTATGTGTCCAGGTGTCCACATATACACCCTGTGACCAATTTAGTCCTAAATTGACATTGTTGCAGTTACTCAGGAGTCGTAATAACACAGAATGTTTGAAATGATACGTCAACAATGGAAATGATGTTATCGCCAAGACATCAGATGGTGCATTTCGATAAAAAAGTATCATTTGTAGTGATGCAACAAACTGGAAGTCACATGATAACTTGCATGGTGATTTGATTTGGACCTGGAAATAATTTGGATAAAAAAGTTGAAAACATTGTCTTGTTTATCTTACTAGCAATGGAATATACTATCTATATACAGCGGGCCCCAGACCCCCTGCCAAATAAATTTTTCGCCTCGCCATGCTCGGCAAAACTAAAAAGGCACCCAAATTAAAAAGCTGTATCTGCCCCTGATATATTGCAGGCAGTATTAAAAGAAGGTATCTTAGACTAATTATCAATAAAAAAGTTCTCTTCATAACTGAAGTTGAAGACTACTTGTCCTTGATCTATCGTAGCTGGTGAAAACTTATACGCCTTTGTAAATGTGGTCAAAGTCTTGAAAACAGACATTGCCTACTTGAACAAATCCATCTTTGTCTGACTTGGATCTCCCCGAAATATGTTTGAGACAACTGTGCCTGTCAAACTTGGACTTCACTCGAAAAAAAAATTTTGATTGGTTAGTCTCGAAAAAATGTTATTTGAAGAGTTTTACTTGCAGCGATAAATCAAGGCAAAGAATAAAATGTGTGTGCATGAATATGCAGAGTTATTTGGATGCCTGTGTATAACCTACTGAATGCTTGGGCATTCTCTGGCAGTATATTTCAGTTATGTGAAGTTCTGATATTATATTGATGTATAGGAATATGCATTGCTGGCCAAAATTTATAATATTGTATATAATTGTTATTCCTGGAGGAAATGTCAAAGATAACCAAAGAAATGTTGCTGTTTTTGGAGAAGCAGAGTATTATGGTGCGGTAAACTAAAGCTAGGCTGTGACGACTTTTATGCAATTTCGTTTCCTTATGTATTTAACAATAATGTTACCATATATATATATATTTATTATTACCTTGAATTTGTATATTTTGGAGTTTATCCTGTGTATCTAACGAATGTGTAAATAAGTCCAACCGAGAATCGCTTGTATATCTAGGACTGTAGGGAGATTGGTTTAGTATCAACCGGTCAATCACATTATAATTTGTATACTTGCGACAGTTTGAAGCCTGAAGCAAATTTCCCAGGGCAATTTATAATTACAGAAACGAAGAAAAGAAATACATAAAAAGGTAGACATTATACTCGTTAATTCTTGGTGGGGGGAGATGGATTGGCAGAGGAAATTGTCAAATTCAAAGTAGTCCGATATATTTGCTCAAACCCATTCCTGTGGTTGCATTGATGCAAAGTTTGTGACTGATTGCAGTGTTTTCCCATTCAGTTTCTGTTTTATGTGGAATGCCAAAGCAAATTACAATGTTGGATGAACACTTCTAGTGATATAAGTATTAGCATGTCAAAATGTTAAAAATTATTGATACTGTCTCTTTTGTTCATAGAAGAGATATGTGTCCTCTAGTGCCAAAATTGATGTCCCTAATTTCTGAATATGCCTTCAGATGGTTAATCTCGAGCAATTATAATTATTGGAGTGGGGGACATTCAAGTACGATCAAGTACATGTATAGCGGTCTAATTCTGGCACCCCTGGTAAATAAAATTAAGGTTCATATGTTGGTAATACATGAGACCACCTATGTACATGTAGGTACACAAATGGTAATGATGCTGGTCAATTCTTGTATATATTAAGACATGTAATTTTGACACCTTTTGAATGGGAATGCAGAACCCTTTTTCTCCCTGGATATAATACTTGAATGCCTCTCTGTCGAGCATTCTCTTAATAATTAAGTTTTCAGAGAAACCTGTAAAGATTAGGTGTACAGTTGAATGGTTGCGCTGTTAATATTGTACATTATGCATAAAATGCGTTTGTGATCTTATCAAGATGCCCTCATGTTCTTGTCAAAGCCAATAATGTCTTTCAAGTAATGTTGCATGTACCACGGTATGGAAAATATGCTCATGTTTAATACCCATAATAATAATAATAATAATAAAAAGCTAAGGCTGAATACACAATCAGAAAAAGTTTGCATTGACAGATACAACAATTTGTAGCAGAACATATTTATGCAGAATTTTTGAGACCATATTAAGATGGTCAGTTTTGTGGCCACTGAGAAATATTTTAGCTATGTCTATGTACTCCACTGATGAGGGGAATAAAAGATGTTTTAAATGACGTTTTAGAGTTCAAGGCACTTGTTTCATAACAGTTCGTTCTAACTAATGCACTGAAAGTTCAAACAAATATCAGAAATGTCATGTCTTTTCAAAATAACTTTAACCAAAGAATTCCAACCATCCTGTAAGAGAATTGGATCAAATAGCAATCAGATGTTTTGCGATGTGCTCGCAAGATTATGGACTGTCAATGTATATTGTGTTGCTTGCTTACACATTTCTCTTGTCTCCAGCTGTTCACATGGATATATAGTGAAATCAAGGTAAAAACTTTAAGGCCCTGCAGAGTAGTGTTGATGAATGGGCTATGCAATTAAGTTATCATCCCATAGAAGGTCCATTTCTGGCAATATAGATACACTAATTGTCCTCAAAAGATAATCTGTATCTTTCATATATTCTAATACGTAATATTTGTCATCATCTCTAGTTTGTAATGTTTGCCATCTCCTGGAGTTGATTTCAGTGTCCAGAGATTGCTGGATATAATTGCTATCTCCCGAAGATTCCATATTTGCCTAGCTCGTTTCCACGAACAATGATAATTTCCGTTCCCAACCGATAGTAATTTCCAACTCCCAGATAGTTCAAACTGATAACCAATAACTGGTTGTAATAATTACCAGATAGCCTGTATCTTAGATTGCTTGTAACATCCTGGATTGGCTCAATTAATTAGCATCTCCCATGTAGTCCGTCCATGATCCTGGATCAGTTGTAAGCATTACCATCTTTCTGGGAGTCCATATCCTGAATCCGTTGTAAGCAGTTCTATCTCCCGGGAAGTCCATATCCCAGATCATTTGAAAGCATTACCATCTCTCGGAGTCCATATCCTGAATCGTTTGTAAGCATTACCGTCTTCCAGAGTTCATATCCTGGAGGAGTTGTAAGCATTACCATCTTCGAGAGAGTTCATATCTTGGATCGGTTGTAAGCATTACTGTCTCTCAGAGAGTCCATATCCTGGATCAGTTGTAAGCGTTACCATCTCTCGGGGATCCTGGATCGGTTGTAAGCATTATCATATCCAAGAGTCTATAATCCTGGAGCAGTTGTCATAATTACCATCTCCCAAGAAATCCATATCCTGGATTGGTTGTAATCATTAACATCTCGTAGAGAGTCCATATACTGGATCACTTGTAATAATTCTCATCTCCCAGAGAGTCCATATCCGGGATTGGTTGTAAGCATTACTGTCTTCCAGAGAGTCCATATCGTGTGTCAGTTGTAGGCATCACCATCTCCCAGGGATTCCATATCCTGGATCGGATGTAAGCATTACCATATCCCAGATGATCAATATCCTGGATCGTCTGTAATAATTTCTGTCTCCCAGGGAGTCCATCATCTTGATTATATGTAAGCATTACCATCTCCCAGAGAGTCCATATCCTGGATCAGGTGTAAGCATACCATCTCCCAGGGAGTCCCAACTTCTGGATTGGTTGTAAGCATTACCATCTTCCAGAGACTCCATATCCTGGATCGGCTGTAATAACGGTCTCCAAGGAGTCCATCTTCTGGATTGGTTGTAAGCATTACCATATTCCAGAGAGTCCATATCCTGGATCAGATGTAAGCATTGTAATAATTCCTGTGTCCACGCGAGTCCATATCCTGGATCGCTTGAATGCGAGACTTGCACAATACAGGGTTCCGGACTCGGCCGCTAGGATCGCCTTTGTCTTTATTTCCGTTTTATCCCACTTCTATCGTCTGCTAGGCAAAGCTGAGTAGGCTGGCCGATCATTTCGCTTGGACGCGTAGCGGGCAATAACTCTCCGTAATAACCACCGCCCAGCCGCCAGGATCGCGGCGAACAACATTTCGGGTTTATCGAGAAAAAGCAGCCGACCTGGAAATGGATGTGAAAATAGCAGCTACTGCGTGTTTGCTTTAAGGTATGCGGTTGATTTATATGATTTTAAGTTCAATACTTGATATAATCGATAGAAACCTGTCGTAGTTTATTCGATTGTGCTGCTATATGAAAGACAAATATGCCGAATATAAAACCAGCCCGCGGGATGATTGAAATAGTATAAATGTTTCCGTTCCGGGTCCTTTATATTTGGAAACATTTAAGGAATTCCCGTAGGTAAGCAAACCCAATATCGCGAAATATCATGCAGGTAGTTGTCATTTAAACTCCGCTAAAGTCAATAAATACCGCGACGTCGGCATTAGCTGACAATGGGTTTAAATGTGTATTCATGCCAGCATGCTGTACAGGAGAGCTTCAACTGTTAGATCTCGGCGGGAATGGAGCTTTCAAAGCCGCTATGAAAGACCAGCTCAGTGCCTAGCAGACGATATATGGAAGTGGGATAAAACGGAAATAAAGACCAAGGCGATTCTAGCTGCCGGAGCCGGAACCCTGTATTGTACAAGTCCCGCATTAATTACTGTCTCCCAGATAGTCCATATCCTATATCAGTTATAAGCATTACCGTCTTTGAGAGAGTTCATATCCAGGATTGGTTTCAAGCATTACTGTTTCCCAGAGAATTCATATCCTGGATCAGTTGCAAGCATTACCATATCCCTGAGGATCCATAGTCTGGATCGTCTGTAATAATACTCCTAGAGAGCACATATCCTGGATCGCTTGAATTACTGTCTCCCAGATAGTTCATGTCCGGAATCGCTTGTAATAATGACCGTCTCCTAGAGAGTCCATATCCTGGATTGCTGGTAATAATTACCGGCCCCCACAGATTCCATATCGTGGATCACTTATAAAATTGATGGTAATAAATGTGAAAAAAACCAATGCATGAGTGAAGTAGGGATTGACTTTAGAGCAAAAATCCGGAAGCCTGACCAGGTTGGACCTCTTCAGAGGCTGAGGAATGAGGTTTCGGTTGCTCCATTTATACTAGAGGTGGCGGGTAGCTGTATCCAAGTTCCAAGCATCGACAAGAAGTGGGCTTGCATTGGCTGGTAGGTGTAGAAATCAGCCGGCAGTTAAAAAATTCCACTTTGCACGTGTAGGGTGGACATAGAGAGGCGGCTTGGCTAAGCAAGTGGTTCTGTTGTAGCTTATTTATTGATATGCGTAAAACAGGCTTGGGATGACCTTCAAGGAAAGAGGACAGGGGGCTGTATTATGAACAATGTGGAATTTATTGCTCAAATCTTCACCTGCTATTGCTATGCCTATATCTTCCATAGGAGATTCCATTTGCAGAATAAAAGTTATCTCCCCTTAGGGAGCTCAGTCGGGTTACTCTGCACATGCGCTCACATGAAAATCTCTTTCTTCCTGCATTTGCTCGCGTGCAGTTGTGTTTTGACAGAGTTCCTAACTTTGCTAGTTTGAGACGTAACCTAGGGTTATTTTCTAAAGCTAACTACTTGCAGTTTACTTGGATCACAATGTCTGATCTTACAGTCCCTGAAAATTCTAAATCTTGCCGTTCTTGTCGGCATTTTTGGTCTGTTTTGGACTCTCACTCGTTCTGTTTCTCGTGCAAAGGACATCTTTGCTATCGGCAGGCCACGTGTCTGGAGTGCCTGAACTGGGATGATGCTACCTGGAAGAATTATGCCCAGGCTAAGGCGTGCGTTCTTGTTACGGGCTTCTGAGGACCTTGTGTATCTGCCGACGAGATACATTAAAATGAAATTGCTCTCATCGGGGATTTTAAATTTAATGAAGATCTTCCTAGTTCACATTTGGAAGTATCTCATCTTCTCAGTCCAACCATGTCACTGTCCTTGTCTATTAGAGTTCCCCCTAGTGGTGTAGTTAGACAGGTTGATATTGACAAATTTCCAGACAGTCTGGGTCGTGGTGGTAAGAACTCATCTGGCAGTTCGGGGACTAAGTCCATTTCTTTGTTTGGGACAACAAAGGATCCTGTCTCAAAGCGACCGTTTTTTTCTGAGCGATCTTTTGTTATTGACGAACAAAAGATTTCAGCTTCGCGGGTTACTACATCACCCAATCTATTGTTTGGACGTCCTTTCACAATCTAGTACTATGAAAAAGATGTCTTCAGGTTCGGCTTCAGTAGATTTCTTACAAAGCGTTCTTGTGCACCACAACGTCGTTCCCGCTCACCTAAGTGACGTTCTCGTACAACACAACGCCGTTCCCGTTCTCCGTAACGCTATTCTCGTTCGCCATTACGTCGTTCTATTACTTCACAACGACGTTCATATACGCCGTCATGTCATTCTCATACACCTGTACGCCGTTCTCGTTCGCCACTACGCCTTTCTCATACGTCGGCATGTCATTCTCTCATACTCCTGTTCGTCATTCCCGTACGCCTCAACACCGTTGCCGTGCATTGGCACGTCGTTCGCTTGCATCTGTACGTCATTCTCGTACACCACAACGCCATTCCCGTACGCCGGCACATCGTCCTCATACACCTGTTCGTCGTTTCCGTACGCCACAACGCCGTTCTCCACGTCGTTCTTTTACACCTCCTTGTCAAGGTCGTCAAGTTCGACATTCCCGGACTCCATTTCTGGATCATTCTTTTGATCGTTTGTTGTCTGCTTCTCATCGAGGCCCCAATGACTGTTCGCCTGAACGTCGCTCGACTTCGGCGTCTTCGTGTAATTCGGTATTCTTCACCACCTTCTGACAATTCTGTAGATGCGTCTTCATTATCGTTTGCGGACAAGATGGCGGCTCTTTTAGCTCTCGTTGCTGAGATGCCCGAACCTACTACTACTGCTGTCTCTTCATCTTCTCGTTCTAGAGTTAAGTGTGCGACAGCGGCTTCTTCCGCCTTCTCGTCTGATTCGCCGACGACATCCCTTACTTGTTCACCGGCTTGGGCGTCTAATTGTGTTATCTTTCATCGTCAGCTGGAGGACGACAACAAGTTTAAGAAACCCACTTTTTCTTTTTATCAACTCCATGATGGCGTTCCTCCAGACAAACCTCCTAGATGTGATCGGGATTTGGTTCAAGTTTTGAAGATTTCTAAATTGTCTTCCCTTGGGTTCCCCGTCAAAGTTGTTGATAATCTTCTGGAGATGTTGCTTGCAATTCAACGTATTACGTCGTACACCGACTGGTTTCTATTTGCTACATCTCGTCTTACATTAGATCCTGCCATACTCCAACCTAATGATTCGGCTCTTTTGTCTCCTGGTCGCCTCACCTATTTACGAGTTTTTATTGACACACTCAACAAGTCTAATCATCATGTCATTGAGGCAGGCACTTTTTCTTATGTCTCGCTTCTTCAGGCACAGCGAAAAGCATTGCTTCGCGACACCAAGTCCGAAGTTCCGGTTTTTGCTAAAAAACCAACTGTTGCATCAGCCGTTAATTTCTAAGTTTGTCTTCAACAACGCAATCGAATCCGTCATGCCTGGTATTCGTGAGGAGAGGACTTCTAGACTCCTTTCCGCAGCGGCTCGGCGTCCAGAGTTTTTCTTTGACCAGAGGTCAAATCGGAATCCAGCATCCAGGCCTTCCCAGCGAGAGGGTAATTTTCGTGCCTTCGACAAGTCTTCACGTTCCCGTGGTCGTTGCGCCACGCGTGGGAAGTCTTTCAGAGGGAGAGGTGCTTCCAACATCTCCCATCCTCGTATCATAGACTTTCATCTGCCCGCCTTCCGTCCTTTCAGTCATCAGGTCATCGGCGGCCGTTTGCAACACTTCTGGGAGAATAGGCAGCTCATTACAGACGACGTCTGGGTACTCGAGACATTAAAAAACGGATTCCTCTTCGACTTCCAGTCCCAACCCAGACTCATCTCTCGACCTCGTCCTTCTCTGCTGCCAGTTCCCGCAGGACACGTTCAGACGCTTCTTTCCTCTGTCGCCACGCTCATCGCCAAGGGTGCCACCAGAGAGTTGCTTTAAGCCGAGGACAGCGTCGGTTTCTAGTGTCATGTCTTCCTTGTTCCGAAGAAAGATTCCGATCAAAAGCGTATGATCATCGACCTCCGGCGGTTCAACAAACTTCACCTGTCACCACCGCCTCATTTCAAGATGACGTCAGTTTCATCGATCCGGGCCCGCATACATCACCCGGATTGGTTGGCCGCCATCGATTTGCAAGACGCATATCTCCATATACCCATTCATCCTCGTCATCGGCGTTTCCTACGATTTACCATCGATGGTCGTCGGTTCGAGTGACAAGTCCTCCCGTTCGGAGTCAACATCGCCCCATGGCGATCGCCCCATCTCTCTCAAAAGAGATGATTACAATTTCGACATCGTAAACTATCCCTTTCTGGATAGTAATATTCCAGTGGGACCTGCATATGGCGTATACATATCTCGCTTAGTAGCATTTGCTAGATCCTGTGTTAAATGTGATGATTTTAATCAACGTCACAAAACATTGTTGCAGAAACTTATAAAACAGGGCTATTCCACCAAGCGCCTCCACTCAAAGTTTCTCAAATTTGGCGATACATATCGCATGCTGATAACAAAATACGAACGTAGCGTGCAAGATCTATGGCGCTACGTTTCGTAACATGTGTCTAATTCCGCTTAACCCGGGGCTAGGGGCCGTATGAGCCCATGTACTTCAAGATCCTCATGGTACTCATATGAACAGTCACAATCAAAGCGTGACTGAGGTACATCATTTTTAGATGACGACTCTATAACGAATATTATGGATTAAGAATACTGATCAGCGATACGGATTTGATATTTTGGAACATCATGATGTCTTGCCGGCATCATTGAAAACTGTTGACCGCTTCTCTCTTGCAGGAAACAAGCCTATGTTTAGGTATACTTTTGTCTTTTTGAATTTGGTGCTAATACTGTTATATGGAAATGGAATAGGTCTTTGGATTATGGACGCGGATATTCTCTAATGGACGACGGCTGGATTATGAATGACGGACTAGACGCTTGTAATTTCACCCGTATCACTTCTCCAGTCATGGCGTTGCTCCATCTATGGGGCATTCACATCGAGATTTACATAGACGACATCCTCATGTGGGCAGCGGACAAGTCTCTTCTCAACGCTCAGATCCGGTTCACTCTGCTCGTTCTGCGACATCTCGGGTTCATTCCTCACCCTCAGAAGTCAGAGCTGGTACCAGCACAACTTCGACGTTACATTGGGGCAGTTCTCGACACTCTCCATCAAGTGGTTCGTCCCCCGGAAGACCGTTGGACCAAAATTCAGACGTTGGTACTAAGGTGTTAGTCATCAACTTATCAGCCTCTTCAGCTTTGGCAAAGCCTTCTAGGGCTACTCACATCCACGCCGTCCCTTCTCATCGCAACGGACAACTCTACTGTCATTGCTCACATCAACAAGATGGGTACCACCCGATCTTTCTCAACGTTTCGTCTGGTGTGGGATCTTTTCGACTGGTCCCTGATACATCACTGCCATCTCACTGCTCGCCATGTTCCGGGTCGGCTCAATGTCTTAGCGGATCGCCTTTCTCGTCCCGACACCTTGCTTCAGACCGAATGGCAGCTTCATCCGGAGGTCTTCCATCGTATCAGCAGCATCTAGGAGACTCCCTTGATCGACCTGTTTGCGACGAGGAACAATGCGCAGCTCGCCCTCTTCGTCAGCCCGATTCTGGACCCTCGAGCCTTCGCCATCGATGCTCTATCGATCAGCTGGGACAACTTCCTTGCATATGCCTACCTTCCCATTGCCCTGCTTCAGGAAGTTCTTCAAAAGATTGCTCAGCACGACTGCGTCATCCTGCTCGTGGTTCCGTGGTGGCCTCCTCGTCCGTGGTTTCCGGCTCTGGTTCCTCTTCTCACCGGCCCTCCACGACGCCTTTCAGTTTGGCCCAGCCTGTTGCGTCAACCTCACGGGATAATCCATCACAACCCGCGGTGGCTCAACTTACACGTCTGCAGACTATCCAGAGTGCACTCACAGTCCAAGGATTTTCAGCAGAAGTTGCAGAGACGATGTTTTCAGCCACATCGCAGCTCTATCAATCTAAATGGGCTTATTTCGTCTCCTGGTGACAACGTGACACCGATCCCGACACTGCCTCTCTTTTCTTAGTAGCTGACTTCCTCCTTCACCTACATCGAGATAAGAGGTTTCAAATCAGCACCATTGAGGGGTACCGGTCAGCTTTGGCTAGGGTTTTACGTCTTTCGACCGGCATCGACATTAGTCTGAATGACAACATCTCTGCTCTCCTACGTGCCTTCGCATTACAGTCTCGCCGTACTCGACAACTGTTACCGAAGTGGGATATTGGAGTGGTTCTTCGTCCACCTTTCGAACCTCTACAGTCAGCCTCTATTAAAGCTGTTTCCTACAAGACTGCTTTCCTGTCGGCCTTCGCTTTGGCTTCTAGAGTATCCAGGCTTCACGCCTTGGAGAGAAAGTCGTTGACCTGGACGGCAGATTGGTCTCGCATCTCTTTCCGTCCCGTTCCAGAGTTCATCGCCAAAAATGAGGCTGTGCGCCAAGGCCCTTGTGCTCAACGTTTGTACTCTATCCCTGCATTAGCAGACTTTGTTCGTGGCTTTGATGACGACATCCTGTTATGTCCCGTACGGGCTATACGTCACTACCTCACTCGTACCGACCCTGGTCGGGGATTTCGTCGACTATTATTTCTGTCTCTTCAGCCAGCTGCGGTTCGTGACGTCATCAAGAATACTGTGGCTTCTTGATTGAAGAAGATCATTAAGTGGACATATCAACTCGCCCTTGACGCTCCCCCACTTCTGGCCTCTGCTTCTTCCCATGAAATTCGTGCCATAGCGCTACATCATGGCCTTTATGGAAGAACTTATCCTTGGATGACATTGTTCAATCCTGTGCTTGGATTGCCAATTCAACTTTTACCGACTTCTATCTGAAAGACATGTCAGTACAATCAGACAGAGTGACCATACTTGGGACCCTGGTGGCTGCCCAGTATGTGGTCCAGTAGCTTTTCCAAACGGGGGGGGGACACCGATCATTGCAGCCAGTCAGCCAACTTACAGCATCATCGCAGCTAGTCAGCCAACTCATATGTCCACCACAGTACATGGTCACCTCAGCAGGTCAGCCAGCAGCCAACTCACAAGACATCTTACAAGACCTGACACAACGGTGAGTATTTGCTTTTAGGTATATTTGTGTCAGTATCAAGGTTAAAGTACAGAGAGTTGGCGTAAGACGGCAATTAAGACCAACTTACATGATCGTCACAGAAAGTCAGCTGCAGCCAACTTACAAGACCTGACACATCCGTGAGTGTTATTTTAGGTATATTCGTGTCAGTAACAAGGGACTAAGTACAGAGAGTTGGCGCAAGACGGCAATTAAGACTAGGTGGTATAAGATGGTCACCTTGTATACGAAGTTGCCTGGTATGTACCTTCTTTCCCTTATACATTGCTTACCACACGAGTACCCATAGCGCCCCCGGCCCGGGTTCCCTCGTCGGTTAATATTGTGCACCACATCCACGATCACGGTTTCAAAGGACAAGTAATTAGTGGCCACATAATCTGTTACTGATTTACTGCATGAGTACCCACAGCGCCTCAGACCCGGGTTCTCTCTGTTGAGTACTTAGTGTGCCACGTCCGTGATCATCTCAGCGGTTACTCTGCTAAACTACAGGAACTACAACAAGGCCGAGGTCCCTACCTCCATCTGTTGGTAGTGTGGCATAGCAATAGCAGGTGAAGATTTGAGCAATAAATATTAAACATTTATAATCAATGTTACTATTTATTATCAAATCAAACCTGCTATTGATTTGATTGCCCACCCATCCTATCCCTCACTCTACGGCCTTGCATAGACACACACTACAGGCTGCAGTAGTAAGAAAGAGGAGGTTTTCATGTGAGCGCATGTGCAAAGTAACCCGACTGAGCTTCCTAAGGGGAGATAACTTTTATTCTGCAAATGGAATCTCCTACGGAAGATATAGGCATAGCAATAGCAGGTTTGATTTGATACTAAATAGTAACATTGATTATAAATGTTTAATTTTTATTGTTCACAGGGCTGGAATTACATGTGTCAATCATGTGCTGATCATGGAAGGACTCCCAGTTGAAATTGAAGGCAAATTGTGTGTGCTCATTCGATCCAATCTGTGAGATTTAGGTCGTCACATCTTACCGCTTCTCCCAGAGTGTACCAAGGGGCGTACTTGCCTCTGAGCTACGCCTAGCGTCAAGGCACCTGGTGTGGTTTGCTGGACGGAAGGTCGTGTTATCTTCAATGGAGGAGTTGTCCTTTGACGAGTCCAACCGTTGTGGCTGAAGATGATGCGTGGCTGGTGGGTGCAGTAACTCGCGGTGTCGGAGATCCACAGTGGTGATGTGTTGTCACGGCCAGGTCAATGATAAAGCTTTCAAGCATTTAGCTTTGTGATTATGGAACGTTTTGCCCGCAGTATCAGGTGGTAAACCTTCGCCTGTCTTGCACAATTCTTCCATTCCGATGGAGTGCACTGCGATGAGAATAATGCTTGCCATAGGAATCGCACGGACATTTTACCATATTTGTTTGACGTGATGGCAGTGGGTCATTGTCATCAACTGGGCCATGGCATTGTAAGATGATATTGAGGTCAGGTAGATCAAATGTACGTCTAAAGTGTTTAGACCTCGGCCGACGTCATAGTTAGACGTCTTTACGTTTCAAGTGTTTGAGACGTCGGACAGTGACGTTGGGTTTGAGACCATTACCCTCTCAATGAGGCGGTACAAGTTTAAGGTTATATGGAAAACAGAGAGAAACAAGGTGGCACTAATCCTTTTTATACGCCCGCCAAAAAGGCGGACGTATTATGTGATGGCGGTTTCTGTCCGTCTGTCCGTCCCCCGTGTCCGGTCTATATCTGGAACATTTTTCTATTTACAGTTTCAATTTGGTGAGTGGATACCCTACGGGGAGACGATGTGTCGCGTACAAAAATGAAGGTCGAGGTCAGAGATCAAAGGTCACTGGCCTGAAAAACAGGAAATCACTGAAGTGTTCGTGTCCGGTCTATATCCACAGTTGCAATTTTTTTGTGAGTGGATACATCAGGTGGAGACGATGTGTCGCGTACCGAAATTCAGATCGAGGTCAAAGGTCACTGTTGCCTAAAATCAGGAAATCATTGATAGTTTTCTATCTACAGTTATAATTTTTGGTGAGTGGATGCCCTAGAGGAAACGATGTGTTGCATACCAAATGTAGGTCGAGGTCAAAAGTCAGTGGTACCGAAAAATCAGGAAATCATAAAAAATTTCTAATTTTTTGTCAGTGGATTCAATAGCGGGAAATGAAGTGTTGCATACCAAACATTGAGTCATGGTCAAAGGTCACTGTGTCCCCAAAATTAGGAAATTATTAAAAATAACTTTTTTTGTGTCAGTAGATACATTAGGGGGACACGATGATGTAGGTCAAGGTCAAAGGTCAAGGTCACTGTTACCCCAAAATCATGAAATTGTTAAAAATCATGATTTTTGTGTCCATTGATATATTAAGGGGAGACGATTTTGTCATGTACCAAAATTTAGGTCAAGGTTAATAGTCAAGGTCACTGTGACCCCAGAATCAAGAAATTTTTCAAAATTACTTTTTTTTTTGTGTCAGTAGATACATTAGGGGGACATGATGTGTCACGTACCAAAATGTAGGTCAAGGTCACTGTTACCCCCAAAATTGTGAAATTGTTAAAAATCATGAGTTTTTTGTCCATTGATACACTGGTGGAAGACGATGTGTCCTGTACCAAAATTCAGGTCAAGGTCAAAGGCCAAGGTCACTGTGACCCCAAAATCAGGAAATCATTAAAAATAACTTTTTTGGGGTGGCAGATACATCAAGGGACACGATGTGTTACATACCAAAATGTGGGTCAAAGGTCGAGGTCATTGTGACCCCAAAATCAAGAAATCATTAGAAGAAACATTTTCATATGCCATGCAAGAGGTCATGCAATGCGATATTGCGTTCTGTCCAGTCATCCATTAACGTTTGTTGTCCATGCGATATCTCGGGTTTCAAGGTATGGATTGGTACCAAACTTTGGGTATACCTTACTTGCATGGCAAAGAGGAGCCATATTCAGTTTGAGATCAATTTGTCAAAGGTCAAGGTCACAGTCCCCCAAAACCGAATCAAGTTTAGCTAACTATATGCGTTAGGTTGGAATATTCAGAGTTGTCTCCCCTACATGTATATGGCACTTGTCCTGTGGAGTTGTCTCCTATGTTTGATACATGTAAGAAACAGCTACATTCCGTTAAACTGTTGTGAAATAAAAACCGTACATTTACTAATTTAACGAGGAGAGGAGTCCTTTATGAACTTATACCTGTTTATTATCTCAAGAACAAAGGTTTACTTCATCACTTTCTTCACATTTTTCTTCCTTCATGAACAATTTTCTCGCCTGAAAGGAATTCATTTAAAGGGAAACTACTATTTTCTTGTGTTTGACTAATGTCGATTTCAGTGTGGGATATGTGAGCTCTCGGCTCTTGTTTCAAGGTCACCTAGTTACCAAGAGTTAAGACCATTTTAGTTTATCATTCAATATAAGATGTGAAATATGTTACATTCTCAGAAGCACAAAATCGTAGACCGTTCTCTGGATTGCTAGCTAGCAATTGGGATCAAGTCCATTAAACAACCTAGAAATTCTGACCAGTGTAATTTCAGATATATGGGCGTATATTGAAGGCCCTTGGGCTTGTTATTCATGTCTATGTGCTTTAGTGTGTAGTTTCCTGGTCCTGGCGACATTAGGAACTGATGTCCATGTCTGAATCTGATGCCATAACTTCGAGGATTTGAAAGCTGATGTTAGCCAGGCTTCGGCCAGCTGACCAGAGATGGCTGGGGCTGGGTTGGGGGCTATGATTCAATGTGTCGTTGAAGTGTTCACGGATACGTTCGTGGGATGTGCAGAACCTACACCGATGAATACAGACACAGATCAAAGGGGTGTTATGCTCGTACATGTATCGAATCACTCATTCTCATTTTCGTATATTTGTAGATTTTCAGTGAATCTCGTTTGGATTTTTGTAGTGTGGTTTCGTAAACGTGTCGTCCAACTGCGAAATTCTGTTCTTGCATTTTGTGAATTTGTTATGCTGTGAACGTTGAAAGCGTTCAGTTTTGTTGATATTTTGAGTTCGATCTGGTCATTACGCACTGCCTTGTGTACCTGTTTTGCGCTCATTAATATTCATCGTATCTGTGACATCAGTTTGCATATTGGCCTTTTGATTTTACGTGTGCTGACTTACCTGTGTGTATCACCTGTACTCTTCGTGTCGTCTATCATGCCAGTTAACCGTGACTGCTTAGCAACAACAGTGGGGCTTTCAAGCAAAGGTCCTTCTCGTTCGGTGGGCTAAAAAAACACGGAATCGGAGTAGAAGGAATAGAGGCATTGGCAGATGTCGATTTTCCATGAATGGTTCTCGACATTCTTTTTTGTTAGCAGTTACGGACAGAGTTATATGGTGTGATGTTTTGACCATTGACGAGTTGATGGTAGAATTGTCCCCGTTTGTTGCTCGTCGAGTTACAGTGGAGCTCCGCTGTGAATTTAGTTGAGAGTGGATGTGGAGAAGTGATGGGGAGCGAGCGGGTGAGTGCACCATTCTTCGAGTTTAAAAAAAATATGCGAATTTTTTTGGGGCAGATACGGATCAGCTGGATGCTTTGCCTTATCAAACAAAATTTGACAAGTGCAAAGAGCTGATTCTTGTTCCCGGATCTGCGATGATATGCTTCCGATGTCATTCATTTGGACATTCGCGCTGTCTTTCGAAGTCGTATGCTGTTGGAGATGCCGTGTTTGGCATGAGCCTGCTGTGGTGTGTGACAGTCGTGTGGAGAAGATGGAGATTGAAAATGATACATGTACTATGCAGAGAGATGAGGTGGCTGTGATTGGAAGTGAAATCTGTTGAAAGTATGAAAGGTGAGAAGGTACAGACTTGGCGAAGTTGTTATGGTCAGAAGGCGCGTACTGGAAGTAATGGAGGGGAGAAGGTGGAGACTTCAAGTACTTTAGGTGGTGAATGTTGTGCATAAAGGTCAGAAAGTTGTCATTCGCGAGGCTGTCAAAGTTGTGCAGGACAGCAAAGGAGGTGATTGCGTGAAACTTGGTCATGTAAGTGTCTGGTTTGGACCCACCAGACCCTCCCGAAGGGATAGAGCATGTGGATTCGAAATGGATGTGTCGGGGATCCCGTCCGTTTATTGGATCATGTGCGGACTCCTCGTTCAAAGAAGACGATCTCTCCTCCCAAGAACATGAACAATGAGATTCTTCAGATGTTGAGACCATATCGCTGTAAATTCAAGGAGAAATCTAAAAAAAAACCCAAAAAACCCCCATGGTTGTGTACAGTGATGATGGTGTGATGGTGGAAAGAGATTTTGTTATGGGTATTTATAAAGTACCCGCGTCTGAAAAACATGAAAGAGTTGTTTGGGACTTTGAGACCGAATTTGCAGTCCCGTCTGCTATTTGAACATGGTAGTTGAAATCGAGGGACACCTGCTGAAAGCATTGGAGAAAGTCTCGTGGGAGAATGTTAACATGGAAACCACAAGCAATGGCGGGAATGTCCCATAAGAAATATGGTTATAGATAGTTTGACAGCGATTGGTTTGTGATGCAATTTGGTTGTTAGATATTTGATCTTAGATAGAGATTCATGTTGTTCATCGTTATATAGATGTAATATTGCTGAACGCGACGTTAAATAAAAGTATCTCCGTCACAGACCAACAGAAAAGCACCCAGACCCCCAGCAGTTCAACAGAAAACGGTTGTAAACCTCAACAAGAAAGCCCCCATAAAAGACCAAGGATCCCCATCGACCAAGTGGCTAAAATTTGTACCGAAACCTCTCCCCAAGGACAACGACGGCTTCATAACAAATATAGAGGTAGACCTGCAACTGTTAGCAAAAGGGGGGAAAATCGACTACCTACGCCTCTTAATAATTGACATTCTTCGACGTACCTCTTCACAACGAGACCATCTCACGAATGGGGAACGCCTAGCCATCAGAGAACTTAAATTTGATAAGACGATTACCTTAGTTCCAGGTGACAAGGGGCAGGCCACAGTCATTTTGGACAGGTTCAAGTACCAGGAGATGGTTTAAACTCAGATGCTGGGAGACACCACAACATACAACGTCCGAGAGATAAAGACCCGACTTCCATTGCTTATAAAGACCATCAAGTGGAACAATACAAGCCAATAAAATAGTCCTAGACCCATACCAGAAAACTTGTGAATCCCACCCATAACCCCCATACACACGCCAACGGTCAATATTCACAAAGACCCCATCAAATTTAGGTTGTTGGCCTGCAGTAGAGATAACGTATATTATATCAAGGCCCAGCACCTTAACCGCCTGCTAGCACCACTGGAGGGGACTGCCAACTCCTTTATTAGAGATTCGACAAGATTATTGTGAGAAATTTGAGCGATATGCAAGAGGTGGGAAAAATTGACGACGTCTGGCGACTAAAAAGCAACCATATGACTCTACAGGAAAGAAATCGTCGACACCCGACATTCAGACCCGAGAATACGGAGGAACCTTGGACGTAGCCTTAGTATCTCAGCCGCGCTTTTATTGCAGCTGTTCATGTGGAGAATATGAAGTATCCACACGGCCCCTAGCACTGGCTTAAGCGGAATTAGATACGCTAGCTCGGGAGCTGTGATGACCGATCATCTCGAACAACTCATCTGATGTTAATGGATGAGCATCATGGACGTCTGATGGAGTAAACGCCCTAACATGGGGAAACCTGGTAAATGGAAGAATACCTAAGAAAACTAACCTGTAAAAACCTGCCCATATCACTTCTTGCAATCAACGTCACAAGGCATTGCTACAAAAAAAACTTGTAAAGCAAGGTTATAAAATCGAACGTCTGCATTCCAAGTTCTTAATTTCGGTGAGATAATCATAATGTTGAAGATCTTTGGCGCTATGTTTGTAATTTGTATTTAATTCCGCTTAACCCGGGGCTAGGGGCCTCCTCCCTGCCCCCATTAAGCCACTGTTTTGGCACAAAGTTAATTTCCATTATTCCAGACGGTGATGAACCGACCATACGCCTCTATCACCTGAATGCTTAGCATCCCCGAGGAGACCTGAGCTAACGGAACATTCCCATTCCCAGACATCCTAGTCTATAGGCAAAACCAAACCCTGAAAACCAATGTTTATAGGAAACTCAATCTCATCGCCGAGTATATCCATATCAATGAAGTTAAAGCCGGCATCATATCTACGTTAACCAGACGAACCAAAAAATTGTATTCAACAAAAAGCCTGCCAAGTGAAATTAGCTACCTAAATACAGTCTTCACCGATAACAAATACCTGAAAGCCCTGGTGGACAAAACACTGCAACCCCAACAACACAATCGAATTCCCCAGCCCTGTATTCCTCATGGTGCTCATATGAAGTCACAATGAAAGCGTGACTGAGATACATCATTCTCTAGATGACGACCTTACAATGATTATTATGGATTAAGAATACTGATCAGCGATACGGATTTTATATTTTTGGAACATCATGATGTCTTGTCGGCATCACTGAAAACTGTTGACCGCTTCTCTCTTGCAGGAAACTAGTGAGACTTAACCGCGAGAGACAACAATTCAATGCTATAAATATGAAACCTCGACGTAAAGACCACACTTAAAAAACGAAACCACAAGAGACAAGGACAAATCGGAAGAAAGTATCGACAAACCGAAAGACGAAATCTTGTAAAGCGCAGTCAAGACAAAAAGTAAAAAGAAACATCTGCCAAGAAGAAATCCATCAGAAAAAAAAATCGACGAAACAAAACTATTTCAGTAAGGATAATGTCTTTCATATCAACGCGTCTCTCTTGCAGGAAACTAGCCTATGTTTATGTATACTATGATTGTCTTTTTTTAATTTGATGCTAATACTGTTATATGGATATGGAATAGGTCTTTGGATTATGGACGCGGATATTCTTTAATGGACGACGGCTGAATTATGAATGACGGACTAGACGCTTGTATTTGAGATATTACACAACCGTCAAAACTTCCATTATTCACCCTTTCACCTAGGCAAACGGCTATCGAGCGAATATATTACGTTCCTTATAGACGCGAAACCTACGCAACATATGGAGGATCGGTCGAGTTTTGCATTCGTAACCATGGATATGATTATATCGGACTTAAACGAATCAGATTGCATATGAAATATAAGATAGTGCACGAAGATGACAGCCTACTCAAGAAAGATGTTAACGTTGATCTTTTAATGCATATCATGTGGTCGCAAATTGATATCTAAATAGGGGGAATTTAATTATCACGACTCCTAATAATCATCCATATTAATCATATCTACAGACTGTTCTTCAATTTGGAAGCGATCCATGTTAAATATGCAGAAAAATAGATAAATTCGCACTCACTGGCGTCACACCGTTGAGCTGGAGAGACAATTCATACAGGATGCTTTCCACCAATCGTGCTTCCTGTTGAATAACCTCCGAGTTCATTCACTCTGTCATCAGTGGAGTCCCTCATGCATAAAATCCAATGAGAACGTTAACATGGAAACCACAAGCAATGACGGGAAAGTCTCATAAGAAATATGGTTATAGATAGTTTTACAGCAATTGGTTTGTGATGCAATTTTGTTGTGAGATATTTGATCTTAGATAGAGATTCATGTTGTTCATCGTTATATAGATGTAATATTGCTGAACGCGACGTTGAATTAAAGTCTCTCCCTCAGAGACCAAGAGAAAAGCACCCAGACACCAGCAGTTCAACAAAAAACGGCTGTAAACCTCAACAAGAAAGCCCCCATATAAGACCAAGGATCTCCATCGACCAATTGGCTAAAATTTGTACCGAGACCTTTCTCCCCAAGGACAACGACGGCTTCATAACAAATATAGAGGTAGACCTGCAACTGCAACAGGGGGAAAAATCGACTACCTACGCCTCTTAATAGTTGACATTCTACGAAGGACCTCTCCACAACGAGACAATCTCACGAATGAGAAACGCCTAGCCATCAGAGAACTTAAATTTGATAAGACGATTACCTTAGTTTCAGCTGACAAGGGGCAGGCCACAGTCATTTAAAGTTGGACAGGTTCAAGTACCAGGAGATGGTTTAAACTCAGATGCTGGAAGACATCACAACATACAATGTCCGAGAGATAAAGACCCTACTTCCATTGTTTATAAAGTCCATCAAGTGAAACAACTACAAGCCAACAAAATAGTCCTAGACCCACACCAGAAAAAACTTGTGAACCCCACCCATAATCCCCATACGCACGCCAACGGTCAATATTCATAAAGACCCCATCAAATTTAGGTTGTTGGGCTGCAGTAGAGATAACGTATATTATATCAAGGCCCAGCCAAGTCCTTTATTAGAGATTCGACAACATTATTGTGAGAAATTGGAGCGATATGCAAGAGGTGGGAACAATTGACGACGCCTGGCGACTAAAAAGCAACCATATGACTCTACAGGAAAGAAATCGTCGACAACCGGCATTCAGACCCGAGAATACGGAGAACATTCTATTCTTTTTAGTCACACAAATATCGTGACATCAAATGGTTAGCTACGACGTGGTAGATATCTTCACCAACATGCCTAGAGAGCGTGCCATGGACATCATCAGGACAAGAAAGACAGAATGCCAACACACCATGGAAACCTCCGTAACCATTGACAGTATCATGAATGATGGAATTCTGTATCAACACCAACTATTTCACATGGGGAGACCAGTTTTATGATCAGATTCATGGATTGCCTAAGGGATCCCCTCTATCTCAGGTGATCACTGGATTCTAATTCTATATTACCACACATATAAGGGAAGTGGGAAGAGTTGCCGACATACTGACTGCGTCATATGACTTCACAGAATAGTCTTCTGGTAAACCTTTTCTAAAGCACATACCAAGAATCTAACGATTCGTGATATGTGTTGTATCTCAGGTACGCTTTTATTGTACCTGTTCATGTGGCAACATGGACGATATGACCACACGGCCCCTAGCACCGGCATAAGCATAGATACAAATCTAGAGAGCTATGATGGAAATGCTCTGACAACTCGTATACTGGTAATTGGTGAGCTGTTTCGCTGTGACAACTCGCACATTGGCGATTGGTGAGGTGTATCGTCGTCAGATATAAATGACGGCAATTAACACAAAAGACTAGTCTGTAAGGCCCGATGTCGACCCAGCATCAACTTCCCACAAATGCCAACATATATCAAAGACCAAAAGGTCTGTACAGGGGGCGGGCCTCGGGGACGAAACGTCCACTAGCAGAATCTCGCCATATACAGGTAAAAATTACAACACATATAAGGGAAGTGGGAAGAGGTGCCGACATACTGACTGCGTCATATGACTTCACAGAATAGCCTTCTGGTAAATCTATTCTAAAGCACATAACAAGAATCTAACGATAACGATATGACTGAACTGGAAGAAAGCGCCCTCCTCACTGATCCCATTAAGCCAATGTTTTGGCACAAAGTTAATTTCCATTATTGCAGACGGTGATCATCCGACCATCCGCCTCTACCACCTGAATGCTAAACATCCCCATGGAGACCTGAGCTAACGGAACACTCACATTCCCAGACATCCTAGTCCATAGGCAAAACCAAACCCTGAAAACCAATGTTAAAAGGAAACTCAATCGCATCGCCGACTATATCCATTACCAATCAAGTTAAGGCCGGCATCATATCTACGTTAACCAGACGAACCAAAAGTATTTGTTCAACAGAAAGCCTCCCAGTGAAATTAACCACCTAAATACAGTCTTCATCGATCACGAGTACCATGAATGCCATGGTGGACAGAGACTCTGCAACCCCAAGAACACAATCGAATTCCCCAGCCCTGTATTCATCACTATACCATACACAGGCCAAGCCAGTCACCACATCAGTCGACCCCTCGAAGAACAAGCCAGCATCGATGTAGTATTCACCAGCAGCAGACCCTTAAGCCCATCTTAACGCTACAGGACGATCACCTCCAACCGACCCTCCCAGCCCATGGGAACTACTATATATAAAATTGAATGTTTCTGTTAGACAACGTACATAGGACCCCTGCGAACCATGCGACACTTCAACGTCCGAATGCAGGGACACACTGACCGCTTGAAGTTGAAGGATCACCCAGGGCACCAGATAGATTGGGACGACATTCGAAAACTCTATTCACCAAAACTAAACTTCCCGAACATCATTTAAAATACGTTTTTATTTCAAGTGCGGTTTTCAAGGGAGGTCCGACCACACTTGAACTCAAGTGCGATTTCGGGTTCAAGTGAACGGTCATGAAAAGCAAAAACTCAAGTCAAGGGAGATTTTCAAGTGCACTTCAACTTTCGAGTGCGAAAATTGCCTCAAGTGAGGTTTCATGAAATCGGCCCATGGGTGCAGGCAACTCATCCGGTGAAATGTCTCTAGGTCCTCTGGTTCTCGGTATAAGAGAAAAGGGGGTTCTCCATTTGCCATCATGCTGGACACATTTTGTGACGTCACAACCTTCCTGTTCCGAAAGGGGACGTAGATACATAGACCACGAAAATGGTAAAACTGGATGTGGAGAACAGCATCAGCTGGAAGTTGTTCACGCAACAGGTAGAGGTGCTCGGTTGATGTTCGATCTGGAAGATGCTGTAGCTGTCTTAGGATTTGCTTATGATGTTTTCCAGTAGATGCATATCTGAGACGTTGAGGGGGACGTACTCTAGACCATAGTGTAGCCTTGGTAGAACGCTTACATGTGTTCCAAATCTTTATTCCGTCCATGGGGTTTATTACAACACGTATAATGGAAGTGGGAAGAGGTGCCGACATACTGGCAGAGCCACATGACTTCACAGTATAGTCTTCCGGTTAACCTATTCTAAAGCACATACCATTTATGCCATTGTGGCCATGGAGACTGATCGGCTCTCATTAGAGTTTATGCGGTACGCCTTGCTGTCTGTATTCTGGCTTCTACATTGGTGGTGTTAATTGCGGTGGTTTTCGGTTCCCTGATCATTTCGACATGCTGGTACTCGGGCGCGGTTAATATTTCCTTTCCATTCAACCTCATGTGAAGGTCGACATTTGTGCCCCTGTGTTGGTTTGAGTGCTGTTACCTTGGTTTTTGAGTCACTAACGATATGTCTTTCTAAGTTGGCATATGTTTCTTGAAAATCGGTTGTTGTATTTGACAGGAAAACGAAATCATCAGCGAGGGCTATGGCCACGCAGGGAATTGATCCGATTTTTAGTCCTATACTATTGCTTGTTATTGTATCAATAAGGCTTTATATGAGGTAGGGGACCTCACTCCTCACTGACGAATACCTTCGCTTTCGTGGAAGCTTGATGAGATTGATCCATCCCATTTTACGGAAGATAAAAGGTCTGTTTTGATTATCAGTTCCCATGATATATAGCTTTTTGAGTATGCTGTCATGTCAGACGATGTCAAACGCTTTTGATGCATCGATTAAAAGGCAGCAGGTTTTGTTGTCGACCGCCTCAGCTATACTTCCCGTTAGTAGAAGTGCAGCATTGGTGGAGGAAGTATGTTTGGTAAATCCCCTTTGTATTGGGTATTTTTGTTTGTTGCATAAGGTCTTCACACTGTATGCAGCTTCTCATTTTTCATGTGATACTATATAGTTACTGTGATACGACAGTATGTTGCTGATTGGTTTCCCTTCTTTTTAGTTCGGAGTTACTTATTTGAGCTGATCTGTCGTCACAGCTCCCGAGCTAGCGTATCTAATTCCACTTAAGTCGGTAGCACCGGCCGGATGGTTACATCATAGTTTCTACGTGAACGCTTGCAATAAAAGTACGGTTAAGATACCAAGCCTACGTCTTAGAATCCTCCGTATTCTAGTCTGAAAGTGAGGTGCCGAGAGAGGCTTTCCTGTGAAGTCATATGGTTGCTTTTTAGTAGCCAGACTTCGTCAATTTTCTCCACCTCTTACATATCTGGATATGGTAGGATTCTGCTGGTGGATTGTTAATCCCCGATGCCCGCCCTCTGTTCACGTCGTTTGGCAAATATAGATAGATTATTGTCTTGGTGGGAAATTTACCGCACTACATCAGGTTAGCTTTTCTGGGTATTCTGACATTTACCATGTTTACCCCATGTTGATGCGTTTACTCCATCAGACGCCCTCGATTCTCATCCATTTTCAGAGTTACTTATTTGAGCTGATCTATCATCACAGCTCCCGTGTGGAGTATCCTCAAGAAGAGCTACAATGAAAGCGCGGCCGAAATACCAAGGCCACGACTTAAAATCCTCACTATTCTAGTCTGAATGTGGTGGCAGAGGGTGGCTCTCCTGTAAAGTCATATGGTTGGTCTTTCCAACAAAGTAGGCTCTTATTTGCAAATTGTTCTTTAATGAGTGAGTGAGTCAGTCAGTCCATCTGAATCCTTTCTCCGGCAAAATAAGGAGAGCCGTTGACATTAAAACCTTGATTTTTGGCATGAACGTACATTAGGGGACTGTTACCAGCAAGTTCTGAGCTGACCTACTTTTGATGGAAATTTGACCTACTTAGGTGACCTATAAACCTCGAAATTGGCAAAAACATGTCCTAATGCTCCCTAAGATCATGGAAATGCGCTTAATTAGGTCATTGTCAGTGTGATCTGATCTAATTGGGTCAAGGTCAATGTCACCTACTTTCTGACTCAATTTCTGACTTAATTAGGTGACCTAGAAACCTCGAAATAAGGTGACCTCAAAATTGGCAAAAACATGTTCTGATGCCTCCTAAGACCATGGAAATGCGCTTAATTAGGTCAATGTCAGTGTGACCTGATCTAGTTGGGTCAAGGTCAATGTGACCTACTTTCTGAACTAACTAGGTGACATAGAAACCTCGAAATTGGCAAAAACATGTCTCAATGCCTCCTATGACCATGGAAATGGTCAGTCTTAGGTCAGGTTACGATATTTTCTAATGAGCACTCTGTCAAGTTGGATATCGTTCCAGTTATCTTGATTGAACTTCTGCGGGAGTTGTGCCAGACTCTCAAAGTAGCCATGCATTCCATCCTTCGCGGACATCTGTGGAATTGGAGAGGTGGTCATCGCCGATAGTCAGTCCTCCTAACGTGAGTTTTCCTGGGCTTCTCTGTTTTTTTTTTCTCAGATAGTGAAATAGTTGTTCGCTATCTGTTGAGGTCAATTAGTGTGACTAATTATCACAAAGTTACCACAAAGTACAACATAGTGACCGCTGTTGATGCTTAAATACCGCTGGTGATGGTTAAACACCACTAGTAGTAGGGTCTACTGATATTCGGTATCATTTTGCCGGGGGAGGTAACTCTTGCATCCACCAGGGGGCGCTGTCCCGTATGACGTCACTTCCGGTCTGGGTGGATGGAGAGTGACCTCTGTATGACGTCACTTCCGGTTTGGGTGAATGGAGCGTGACTTGTGAGGATGATAGGAGATGTACTGACCTGTCTGTGGGGATGTCGTTCATCTCCGTGTCTTTTCGGTGAGAGGAACATGTACTGGGGCTTTTCCCCACAATGTCGTTCACCTCCGTATTTCTTCGGTCAGGTCCGTGGGAGCTTGTACTGATCTGTCTGTGGGGTTTTTCCCACAATGTCGTTCACCTCCGTGTCTTTTCGGTGAGGTCCGTGAAGATGTGGCGGGAGGTACCCAGAGATGTGACGGAGGTGTGCGAAGAGACACGGAGATGACCGAAGAGGCACGGCGAGTTCGTTGAGGTCCGTGAAGATGTGCCGGAGGTGACCGAAAAGACCCAGAGGTGACCGGAGAGTGCCGGAGGTGACCGAAAATACCCGAATGTGATCACCGGAGAGAGCCGGAGGTGACCGAAAAGGCCCGGAGGTGACCGAAGACACACGGAGGTGACCGAAAAGACCCGAATGTGATCACCGGAGAGTGACGGAGGTGACCGAAAATACCCGGAGAATACCGAAAAGACACACGGAGAATACCGAAAACACCCGAATGTCACGAAAAAACGTATAAAAGGGGGAAATTTTTAGGGAGTTGGTGCATTCATCGGCCTGCCGAACGGAGCTATCTCACCTGCCTGCCTGACCAACCTGCCTGACCAGCCTGCCTGACCAACCTACCTGACCAGCCTGAACCACTCTGACGAGAGGAGCTATTTGCCGGGGCCTCACTGCAGCATGAGCCGTGGAGAAGATTTTCATTTTACCAGTGGAACTTCACCAGCCTATCTCACCATAGCAGCTACTCACCAGCCTGAGCCCACAGTCATGGAGTCATCCCACCGAGCTAAGCTTCTACAGCACCGTGTTCGCCTCATTGATGGATGCAGCATGTGGCCGAACTATGTGATCTGCTTATGGTGGAAAATATAATCCTTAAACCCGGTGTCGAAGATATCATGGCGCAGAAGACCACTTCACGACAAAACCGAGGCCTCATCGACGATCTACTGCACCGGGGCCACCTTAGTCATGGACATGGACATCGCCGAAGGGTGTACAGCTATCAAACGTACGCACCAAGAGTACGGTCTACCTGCCAAATCCGGTCCACCTACCAAACGTCCCCGACTAACACCTTTAGAAATATCTCAGCAAGTGCTTCAGCCAGTGCCCCAGCAAGTGCCTGAGCAAGCGAAGGAAGAGGTGCTACTTCCTATGTCTGTGCAGGAGATCAATGACATTATCCAGCAGGCCTACCAGGCGGCCCAGACGAACACTTGGGAGCTCTCTCCCTATTTAACTGTGAGTGTCAAAGAACATGAAGAAGAGGAAGTGCATTTTAACGCACCGGCCTGGGACGACAAACCACCTAAGCATATCGCCTTGACGTTGGACACCTGGATAAGAGTACAGGCCATTTATTACGTCATCGATGCGGTCATTGACCACCAGGGGAGCGACGAAGCGAAATTTTATGTGGGTGACGACATCTTTCTCACCTGTTCTATGTTCAACAACATGCTGCTGGTGCATATTCGCAAATGGAAGTTGAGGGCAGATACGCAAAAGCGTATTCCTTTACCTCAGGGTGTCACCCTGCAAATAGCTGCGTGGCGGAAGCTGCAGAGTCTCACAGCTGAAATTCATGAAGTCCTGTCTGACCAGGTGACTGAGTATATTTATAAGAAGTACATCGACACATTCCTGGATCATCTCAGACCCCGCATTCGACACTTGCGTATCCAGCAATGTGCAGGCTGTGGGAACAAGAACGGGCTCTTCAACACGCATACGTGTGTGGACAATAGTATACCATCAGACGCGCTAATGACTGAGGGACTACAGGGCGTGAACGAGGTGCAAATTGCCGAGGCATTGGAAGCTGCCTGTCCACCCAGAATTCCACGTGAACAGATTGCCACCTTCATCTACGTGCACCAGGGGCAGAAAGACAATGACGAGTTCAAACAAGTCTTGTTGCATAAATATTGAACATTTCACACAAGTCTTGTTGCATTGAACATTCAGACATCACCGTATTCCTACATTCTATGTTCATTCTATGTTAATTCAATGTTCATTCTATGTTCATTTAAGCGCCTTGATAGCGTATATATTAAAAAATTCAATACCAAGAGTCTACTGTGGTGAAGACCTTATGTTCATTCTACTGTGTTAATAAAAATAGTAGAAATTCAAATGTGTGTTAGTGTTCATTCTTTGCAAAGATAATTGTATTAAAAAATTCAACACTAAGAGTCTACTGTGGTGAAGACCGTATGTTTTCATATTGGTGAGGGAGCTGGTGTTTTTTGTGTTTTTATTTAGAAAGTTTCCCCCTTTCGGGTGTAAATAGGTGGCCCTAAAAAGGGACTTTGAAAAGAACAGCGTCATCACACTGTTACGGGCGGAATATTTTTTTCACGCCTGATACCCACGTCCGACACACAGGGCATCGTATCTTCAAATGAAGCTCCTCTGTCTCGGCGCACTGGCACGAACCCCCTATACATGTTAGGGATAGCAAGCATACGCCACATAGGCACAGGTGACCGCAAGGAAAAAAGGCGTACATCGTCTCTTCGTCTTGACACACGGTACAGGTGGATCTTTGCTGTTCCTTAGTCAGTTGTACACGTAGCCCTCTTCTAATTCATCAATCTGTTCGTTCAGGCGGACGATCTCTGCTAGAGGTGGTGGTGGTGTTGTCATTCCTGTTGCGGTAGCCGTCGTTGTGGTAGCCGTCGTTGTGGTAGCCATCGAAGCTGTAGTTGCTGGGGGTCTACTACTGTTTAACCACTCCACCTCTGGTAGATCTTCATCGTCTGTTGCTTCATCATCATCCTGTTCTCCCATAGCGCCCTTATTTCTCTATCTTGTTGTGCGCCTCTCCGCCTCAAAGCTTCAGCAATATGAGCTTCATGAACACGCTGCAAGCTCGTAATGATTGTAACATGTTCGTTGTCTTCTCCACTGGGGCGAATCCGTTCTCTATGTTCTCTAGGATCTTGTTGGTTCATCGTGTTGAATAGCGTCCGTCTAGTAGGATTAGCCATGATGCATGGATAGCAGACGAGATACTGCGCGCTTTTTATAGTCTAACCGTAGAGTGCCCGTATGAGCGCGCGGACGTCAGCGAAATCTTCCCATCGAAACATTGTGCTTGCTCAGGCCCGCTGAAATTTTGTGTTTCTTTTCCATCTTTAAACCGGTCTCATTTTGCAATAAATGCGAGTTGACGTGTAAAACTTATTTCAACTTGAACTTTGGGAACTTATAGTGTATCGTTGAAAAATTCAGAAGGCTAGCGGCAGGCTAACCCTATATTTTTAATGATTTTGTCGATTTTAGACCCGTATGGTTATGGAAGTGGTAGTGTGGAAAACCCGGTAAATTTGAAATAAATCGGTTTACCTCCGTAAAAACACGTTAGGTGTGTTCCTCACATCCTTATAATGTCACCCTAAAAATTGGAGCCGGTTTAACGAAGAAAAAGTAGGACTTTTTGTCCTATCACTCTGGCTACGGTAACACAGCACTATACAATATGGAGCCGAATGCGTGTACAGCTATGCGTGTCAAGGGCTGAGGGGCGCGGACGTCATCGAAATCTTCTCGCTGCACTCTACAATATGAAGCCGAATGCGTGTACAGCTATGCGTGTCAATGGCTGTGTTACCGTAGCCAGAGTGATAGGACAAAAATTCCTACTTTTTCTTCGTTAAACCGGCTCCAATTTTCAGGGTGACATTATAAGGATGTGAGGAACACACCTAAAGTGTTTTTACGGAGGTAAACCGATTTATTTCAAATTTACTGGGTTTTCCACACCACCACTCCCATAACCATACGGGTCTAAAATCGACAAAATCATTAAAAATATAGGGTTAGCCTGCCGCTAGCCTTCTAAATTTTTCAACGATACACTATAAGTTCCCAAAGTTCAAGTTGAAATAAGTTTTACACGTCAACTCGCATTTATTGCAAAATGAGACCGGTTTGAAGATGGAAAAGAAACACAAAATTTTCAGCGGACCTGGGCCAGCACAAGGCTTGAGGGAGAAGATTTCGCTGACGTCCGCGCGCTCATACGGGCACTCTACGGTTAGACTATAAAAAGCGCGCAGTGTCTATCCATTCATTTTGAACTACATCATGGCTCAACACATGGATATTGATGGAGCGCACAATATTATTAACGAGTCATGGCTTGACAACATATTAGAAGAGCTATTCAAAGATGATGAACAAGAACACCAACCGGTAGAGGGCGGCGAGACTTTCACCCCAGTTTCACAACAAAAGCGACAGTATCTTGACCATGTTATGGGTGAATTCATCGATATTGAAGACGACGAAGAAGGAGAAGAAGAAGAGGCAGCGGATGGAGATGTCACCGCCAATAGTACTCCCAACACGAACGGTTTGAACGAGTCCTACAAGATGTGTTCAAACAACATCAAGAACAAGCCCAAGACCAAGAAGCAACCGGTGAATTCATGGATGGAGTGGACAATAGTCCCTACGTTAGTCCCTACGTCTATCCTACCGAGGACGAACAGATTGCTCAATTCCTACAAGATGAGTTGGAAGAAGACCAAGAAACAGAAAGAGAAAAAAAAGAACAAGAAAAAGAACAGATGGCTATTTTACAGCAGCAATTACAAGATGAGTTGGAAGAAGACCAAGAAACAGAAAGAGAAAAAAAAGAACAAGAAAAAGAAGAGATGGCTATTTTACAGCAGCAATATCTTGAGTACTACTGTACCGAAATAAAAAGATTGGAGCGAGACACAACATGGGAAGCGGCACAGTACTTACCCTGTGTCCAATGCAGTAGTCGCTACGCCAAATACGCTATATTTCCATGTGGACACCAAGCGTTATGTATTCGCTGTATTAACAGACATGCAGGAACACCAGTACCTACGCCCACTTACAAGCCCATAGCGTGTACACTCGTCGCGCTGAAATGTCCCGTGTGTACCCAGAGGCGAGAAAACCTGTTCCGATCGATGTAACCCCTTACAACTTCCTAACGGTCCTTATGAGGACCCCCAATTATATTCGAAAGAGCAAGCTTCTAATTAAAAGCACAAAAAAATCCCACCAACTCCTGCACATGCACACACCTAGGTAACAATAGGTAAATAACACTTAGTAAATGGGAACTTCCTACTAACAGCGCCCAGGTAAAATAAAAAAACACTATTAGTATGAATGTACGGTAATAATATACCGAATAGTGCCGGAAAAAGCCGAGTGTAAAATTTTTTGTTGTTGTGAGGTGTGGGAGATTGGTAATCATAGAGGCGAGGAGATTGAGAAATACCGAGTAGTCCCGGAAAAAGGCGAGTGTGAATTTTGTTGTTGTTGTGGTGAGGTGTGGGAAATTGGTAATCATAGAGGAGAGGAGATTTTGCATTGGTAGGCTAGGGGTTGGCCCTGAAAACTAAAAAAAGGGTCTTTTTGTTTGGAAGGTTAGGGGTTGGCCCTGAACACTGAAAAGGGTCTTTTGTGTTTGGAAGGCTAGGGGTTGGCCCTGAACACTGAAAAAGGGTCTTATGTGTTTGGAAGGCTAGGGGTTGGCCCTGAAAAGGACCGTTGATGGCGGGGATTTTTTGGGGGTTGGAGATTGGTAATCATAGAATATAGAGGAGAGGAGATTCACCCATGTAGGACCTGAATTTAATTGAATGTGCCACGTTAGAAGTTCCCCTTTCGTAAGATTGGGGTGGCCCTGACAAGGGCCGTTAAGGTCAATTTGTTTACCCTGTTTTATTCAGGGGGAGTTTGCCTGTCTACTCCAAACTGGTGGAAAAGTACCGACCAGGCTGCAAAAAGTACCGCCCAGGCTGTTGTTGTTGTTCAGCGTCGTCTGGTACTGAGGGTAGATCATCCAGGAATGTCGGTGGTGGTATTCTCGGCAATTCGTCAATGTTGACGAATTCCGGCTGGCTTTGTTGTTGTTGTTGGATCTGTCTCTCTTCCTCGTTCAGGGCATCTCGCAGACACGAAATCCAATTTTCCCCGTCGAACGTGGTCAGTGCACGTGTGACGGCGTAGTCCAACGCTGCCCACGACAGCGGCGTAAAATTCACGTTCGTCCGCGTCCACATCTGGATCTCTCCCATCCAAAAAGCTTCGATATTTCTCCCTAGCCTCTCCCTCTGTCTTCTCTCTTTTCTTTGCACCTTGGCCTTTGCCGCTAACTTGCCCCCTCCCGTCGACATCTTCGCCACTCTATTCATGATTCTTGGATCTGTTTGATACGGTCTTGTCAGCTTGAGAAAAGGGTTTGAATGAAGCTTTCCCCCACGCGTCCCTGGGTTTTATACTGAATATAGAGTAGATTTTCATTGGCTGTTTAAATGGGGCGAACCTCGTTCATTGGTTCTGTCTCCGGCTTCACCATTGGTTGATATACGCGTCGCTGATTGGCCCAATAAGGCCCGGGCCATGCCCCCTGGGTTAACTTACAATCCTCTCTTTTTGCACAAAATTGGTATAGCAAATTCCTAGGTTAAATCAATTCGTATCTCTATAACATTACACCCCCGAATGATCACGGACTTTGACGAAGTGATAAAAACTATAACGTATACGGGTACGGACTAGCATAGAGAGGCACGAAAAAAATAAAACTATAACGTGTACGGCTACGGACTAGGGGTTAATTTAACATGACACTACCGAGTGATCACGGACCTTCACGAAGGGTGAAGGGAGATGGAAAAATAAAACCAGAACGTGTACAGGTACGGATTAGGATAGAGAGACACGAACACATAAAAAACTGTAACGTGTACGGCTACGGACTAGGAGTTCATTATACCCATAGGGGTACATTATAGTATAAAAAATTACCCAACCCTATGTTTGCGGGGGAGTATAGTCCACTAGGCACTGACAGGGTGTAGTATAAGCCCCTGCACAGCGATATATACAGGCCTCCCTAGTCGGTGTTTTGTCATTCACCACCATGGGAGCGCACGGAGCAGATGGAGAGCTTGCGTTGTTCCAACTGACCACCCACGTCACCCTGATCGTCTATGACAATCACCTGCAGCTCATCGAAGAACAACCCCGAGAGGTGAAGCTATGTTTAACCCTAGCAGGATGGACTCTATTGACACGGTTGTTACAGGGAAAAGAGCCCGAAGTCGATTTCATGCACGTGGGAGTGGGTGTCTACCTACGAAGTGGTAGAGATGATTCTTTTTTTCCCCGGTTAGAACAGCGTGGTGGTCCCCATATCGTACTCCGTCCTGCATTATGGCAGGCGCTGAAAACTATTATCCCCGACGTCCACGACTTACTGCACCCCGACGCGAACTCTGTGGCTACCCGGACTCTTACACCTGGCTGCACCCTATTGTTGTACCCCAAACGAGTGGACCTCATCGATAGCGGACGTAGGTGTTGGTGTACGCCTGAACCCAAAGCGCGCGTCTCTTTGTCACCGGAAGGCTGGACTACCTTGAAACGCGTGTTGTTGGGTGACCTCGACGGTGATAGCATTCACCTGTGTGACGACGTCTACATTTTCCGCGGCGCCTTTTTTGCTCGACTCCTCTGTCTGAACGAAGGTGGTTTTACCCTGGACCCTGATCTATGGACGGCCTTGGAAAAAGTAGTCCCCATTGTCGATGAAGTACTATATCTATAGGGTGCACACAGGCTAGAGTGTCATTGTCTACTCATGAAGCGAACACACAACAGCGCAACCCAGAGGGGGACGCAGAGGGGGACCCGAAAGGGAATCCGAAAGGGCAGCCAGTGGAGTACCCACAAGGCCGGGCGGCAGGAATCCACGTGGCGTAAGACTGTGAACAAGGTGTTAACAGATTTGTATTACAACCCAACCAGTCCAGCCGCTTATAGCGCTGTGGGAGCGCTCGCTCGAGCTGCACATTCCCAAGGCATCAGTCGAACTGAAGTTCGAGAGTGGTTAAAAACCCAAGACACTTATAGCTTACATCGAGCAGCCCGACGACATTTTCGCCGTAACCGAGTCATCGTAGGAGGCGTAGACGCACAATGGCAGGCCGATTTGGTCGATATGAGTCGATTTGCTGCCCACAATGATGGACATCGATACATGTTGACCTGTATCGATATTTTATCCAAGTACGCGTGGGTGCTACCCATCCGGACCAAAACAGGAGAGAATCTGGTACGAGCGTTCCAGCAGATTTTCAAGACGGGACGCAAACCCCTCTATTTGCAAACGGATGAAGGCACAGAATTTCTCAACCGCCACTTTCAAGCCTTTCTTAAGAAACAGAAGGTGTTTTTCTTCCATACGTACAACGAGACCAAAGCCTCTGTGGTGGAACGATTCAATCGAACCTTCAAAGGACGGATGTACAAGTATTTTACCGCCAAAAACACCCGACGGTACGTCGATGTGCTACCTCAACTGGTCCAAAGGTACAAACGAGCCTATCATCGCAGTATCCAACGGGCTCCCCTCGATGTGACGGAAAGCAACGAACATCAAGCGCGCCGTACGCTGTACTCGATAGAACCAAGTCCAGTCACGTCACCCCGTTACAAACGCGGGGATGTGGTACGGATCAGTATTTGAGAAAAGTTACTTGCCCAACTGGAGTGACGAGCACTTTGTCATCGTTCGCCATAACCCTCGACACCCACACGTCTATCAACTGGAAGATCTACAAGGAGAAACACTGCAAGGCACGTTTTACGAGGCAGAATTACAACCGGTGGTAAAACACGGAAAGACTACTACACGGTGGAAAAGATTTTGAAAACGGAACGTCGACGTGGCATCCCCTATCATTTCGTCAAATGGCAAGGTTGGCCCAGTTCGTTTAATTCCTGGGTCTCAGCCCGTGACATGAAACGGCTATAAATTCTACCTCACATCGCCTACAGCCTTCCGTCTAGGGTTGTACCATGGATAGTGCACATCTGCCCTTACTGTTGCGCGCTCGAAAAGGACAAGTCGGTACCGTCGTGTGTCTACTAGTGCTTCTGGGTACCTTATTTGGAGGAGTCTTCTACGATTTGGCGTACCTGATATCCTGTTTCAACCTACCCGCCATTCGTCCAAGTCCTGCCCCCCAACGTCAAGTGCAATCACCCTACACCACCACCACCACCACCACCACACCCTCTCCTACTACGCTGCGGAACATTACCAGATCACCACGTTCTACAACCCATCCCACTACGCGGTCTAGTCCTCCGCCACCTCTACGGAACTTCACCCGGGATCCCCCCGTGTACCTGCCTAGTCCTACCCTCAGAAGCGAACCACCCGCATCATCTTCCACAGCACCCAGGGCAAAACCACGGCAACATAGAACACCCACCACCACCACCACCACGACGCTAACACCTAGAGTGGGACGAGTACCACGTTTACCACGGCAACGGTACCCGCACGACTACGACCCCCGGTGGGATCCACGACAACGGTGGTGGGCCTCTGAACGCTGGGCGCAAATCACCAAATAAAAAACCCTATGGATCCTCGGTGGCAGAATCCCTTCACGTGTCTCATCGCTGGACCGACCGGGTCGGGAAAAACACACTTCGTTCAACGGCTCATCCAACACGGGTCAGCCCTCATTTCACCACCCGTGGCTCGCATCCTGTGGTGTTATGGAGCTTGGCAGCTTGCGTACGAGGAACTGGCACGCATCCCTGGACTCACCTTGGTGGAAGGATTACCCCAGAGGATACCCCAGAAGACACGTTGGTCGTGGTAGACGATCTGATGACCGAAACGGACAGTCGGGTGACGCGTCTCTTTACGAAAGGGAGCCATCATCGTCGGTTGAGCATCATCTACATCGTCCAGAATCTCTTCAGTAAGAACAAAGAGCACAGGAACCTCAGTTTGAATGCTCAGTATGTGGTCTTGTTTAAAAACCCCAGAGACGCATCACAAATTATGCACCTGGCGAAACAGATGTACCCTAAAAACACGGCCTTTGTGCGGGAAGCCTTTGAAGATGCCACCCAAGGGGCCCACGGGTATCTACTCATCAACTTGAAACAAGGAACACCCTCGGCACTTCGATTGCGCACCCACATTTTTCCCGGAGAGTTCCAGACGGTGTACACACCCAAATAAAAGAAGAAGACACAACCCCTCTAGCATTCACTTTCTCATCATGTCTGCACGGATACGGAAGCACGCGCCGGCCCTCCGCGTATTACGCAGCTCGCCACTGGAGGTGGGCCGGGCCCTGGTGTGCGGCGCGGACGCAGAATTGGTACGGTGTTTGTGTGAAGTCGCTCATAATGTGTTAAAAGGGAATGTTCCTCTCAGTCCCCTGCAGAAAGGGAAATTGCAACGGCACAAGACGGGTCTCCGAACGCTGGTGAAGAAGACGGGCAGTTTAAAGAAAAAGAAACAGGTGTTACAGCGAGGTGGATTTCTCGGGGCACTCCTCGCACCCTTAGCCGCTTCCGTACTGGGACCGTTAGTAGGATCCATCTTGGGACGCTAACGTCATGGAACATACGAAAAAATGATGCTGGTCGAACCTCGGCTGTTACAGAGTTTGCAATCACCCTATCCCGTGCCTGCCACGGTGCAACAACTCCAGTCTCTCGACGAAGAGATGAATAGTATACTCCAACGTCGACTACCCGATCACGAGAAAATTCAACTCTACCATCAGACGCTGAACCGGGACAAGACGTTTATGGATCAATATAGGGGTAGTACACCACCAGCAGCGCCAGCACCCACACCGCCATCATCACCTCAGCTGGAAGAGGAAGTGTTGGCCAGTGTCCCTAAGGTATTCAAGACCAAGGCTCGTTTATTGTTGGGCCGGGTGAAACAGAATCCCGATATGGGTTGGAGCGATCAGGGGAAACTGCTTATTCGAAACCGAGTGGTGCCGGGGTCTCATATCACCGATTTGATCAACGATACGGTACGCTCTCCCAAACACTCTAATCCACCGGGCTGGGAAGCCTTTGCTCAGGGGTTGAAATTACAAGCGTCTAGTCCGTCATTCATAATCCAGCCGTCGTCCATTAGAGAATATCCGCGTCCATAATCCAAAGACCTATTCCATTTCCATATAACAGTATTAGCACCAAATTCAAAAAGACAAAAGTATACATAAACATAGGCTTGTTTCCTGCAAGAGAGAAGCGGTCAACAATTTTCAATGATGCCGGCAAGACATCATGATGTTCCAAAATATCAAATCCGTATCGCTGATCAGTATTCTTAATCCATAATATTCGTTATAGAGTCGTCATCTAAAAATGATGTACCCCAGCCACGCTTTGATTGTGACTGTTCATATGAGTACCATGAGGATCTTGAAGTACATGGGCTCATACGGCCCCTAGCCCCGGGTTAAGCGGAACCAGACACATGTTACGAAACGTAGCGCCATAGATCTCGCACGCTACGTCCGTATTTTGCTATCAGCATGCGATATGTATCGCCAAATTTGAGAAACTTTGAGTGGAGGCGCTTGGTGGAATAGCCCTGTTTTATAAGTTTCTGCAACAATGTTTTGTGAACTTGATTAAAATCGTCACATTTAACACAGGATCTAGCAAATGCTACTAAGCGAGATATGTATACGCCATATGCAGGTCCCACTGGAATATTACTATCCAGAAAGGGATAGTTTACGATGTCGAAATTGTAATCATCTCTTTTGTCATAAAGTCGACGAGAGAGAATGCCCGCTTCATTTTTATAGAGATATAGATCTAAATAAGATGTGCCTGTAGGGCTATCTGTAGTTTCCTTCAAATCCAGTGAAGGTGGATATATATCCTTCACTGCGTCATTTATATAGCGATTATCCACAGCGAGAAGATCGTCTATATAGCGTTTGGTGAATGAGAAGGAACGGGCTTTGAGTGGATCGGTTTTTGAAAGCGCCAGCATATAGTCATATTCATAAGAGAACAGATACAGGTCAGCCAACAGGGGTGCACAATTAGTACCCATTGGAATACCTGTGGATATATTGCTGCTGATATATTGTGTTGCCAAATTTCACATAGATATTTTTAATGAGAAATTCAAGCAACTCTATAAACAAAGAAACATCCCATGAATGATATCTCTTGTATGTAGTAGAGCTAAAGAATGCTTTATGGCTTCTGACATTAATATATCTACGATCAGTTTTCTGAACACAGATACTATTAATGAACTTAGACGGTCAATAAGGTCCTGATGAGGGATTGTAGTATAGAGAGTCGAGAAATCCCATGTGGATACATGTCTGTACGGTATGTGACCTTTAGCATCAAGTTCTTCCGTAAGACATTTTGAGTTTTTCAATATCCACATACATTCAACGCCAGAGTTCTTGAAAATAGTGGCGCAATACCTTTCCCCAAATGCTTTTACCTCCTGAAGGGCCCTCGTCAATAGGGTTGAAAGAAGCTTGGTGGTGCAGCTTCTAGAACCAGCTATGAATCTAGCTTTGTATGGTGATTTATGCATTTTGGGAGTCCAGTATATTTTTGGTATGTCGCTATGATTGGTTGGAAGACAAATACCTCTTTCCCTGAGAAACTTTTTGTGATTGTTAAATAAATCTTCCAGAGTAAATGCAGTTTGGGAGTAAGTAGATGTATTTGATGAAGATATGTCTACACTCAATTCTTTAACCAGCACCTGGTAATAGTAATATTTACATATGAATATTATATTATTCGGAGCTTTGTCTGCTGGGACTATGACGAATTTACTCTGGAGATTTGCTAGAACTTCTTGCGAATTGAGGTTTCTCAGTACTTGTTTTGCTTGGGGAAGAGTACTTCTGTCAATATGGCGGATTGTTTCAACGACCTTGCTGTTGGTGAGGTCCAGCCAATCAGCGAGTACTGTAGGTTCAACTTTTTCTCTCTTAGACCAATCAATAACGTACTGTTCTAATGCAGTCAGGACTATCTTCTGGTCGACACACACACCCCTCAAGAATTGGTGGGGAATCCTAACCGTTGGGCCTTTATGCAGCGGACCCAGCAATCCCCGAGTAGACCACCACCACCACCACCACCACCACCACCCTGTTCTTGGGAACCGGAGTCACCCCCCAAAACACCACAACGACGGGTATCTTCTTTTCCACCCTTTAAAACACCATCCCCGGTAAAGAGGCTCCAGCGCTCGAGAGCTTTGATACAAAGCAAGTCACCGCGATGATCACGACGCCGAGGTCATCCGCCCAAGGCCTGGGAGCCCTATTAAATCCAGGTGCAGAAGCAAGAAAGTTCAGCCGTCATGTTTTACCTCACGTTGCCCAGTAAAAGTTCGCTTGCTGTGTTTCCTGACAACACCTTGGCCAAGTACGTGACCCAATTACCGCAACCGTTGCATTTACCTGGACGGTGGGAATGTGGACTGGTGGATATTCAATACCCTTACTCGTGGTACAACGTGCGAGGCAAAGAAGTATGGTACGAGGTGACCTACGAAGGCAAAATAGACCGACTGACTCTCCCCGAAGGCCAATACGATACCCCCAAGGCGTTCATAGAGGGTCTGACCACATTGTTGAATTACAAGTCTCTACGGGTGGTGACGAATAGTTCAAGACCCGTCAAAGCCTATCCCTTCAAGAATCACGTGATCTTCGATGTCAACGCACACAACGACAAGGCCTGTATCCTGCTCAGCCCCAACGTGGGTGTGGAACTCAGTCCTAGGCTACAGCAAATGTTAGATCTCCCTTACGACATCTACGCGGGTCCCACCACCGACAACGGTGACGTTGTGATAGATATGAAAGTGGGTATGTACGGACTCTACGTCTACTCGGACGCAGTGGACAGCCATATTGTGGGCGATGTGAACACACCTCTGTTACGGATGGTGCCCATTGAAAAGAAGTATGGCGACCAAGTCACCCAGAGTTTCAACCACATACTCTACCTGCCCGTACGACATACCGATATCAACACGATCACGGTGGATATAAGAGATGACACGTGACACCCGGTCGCATTCGAAAGTGGTGCTGACACTTCATTTCCGACAAGCACGTTCTCCTCACTTCGTATAATGTACGTGCCTTACCAGTGCCATACGGCCAGCTATGCCGACTACTACAAGAAACAAACGGGAGGTAGCTTGCCCATCTTTAGCGGTGCACGCATGCAACGAGGTCACGGGTTGGGTAACATACTGGGCAGCATCGTCAAAACGTTCTTGCCCTTGGTGACACGGGGAGTAAAAGCGGTGGGTAAACAAGCGGTACGCAGTGGACTGCGCGTGGCCGGTGATGTCTTGGGAGGAACGGCACCCCGACAAGCCTTGAAACGACGGGCCCAAGAAGCAGGCAGCGTCTTGATCGCCAAAGCCCTTAAAAGACAACCACGGGCACAGGGAAGAGTCATTCGACGACCGACACACCGACGACGCACACCCCGGAAGAAGAAGAAGGGTAAGAGAGACATCTTCGCATAATGGCATTCATTCACTCCGAGTCGTGTCCGTCTACCAACAGTGAATTGGATTTGTGGACTATTCCACCCACACAGACCAGTGTTGCCGAAGGACGTTGGGTAGAACATCGACCCCTGGCTAGCCTGACGGGCACGGGACCACTGGAATTTACCATTGAAAACAAAGATACGGCCTACCTGGATTTAGCCCACACGTACTTGTACGTGAAAGCCAAAATAGTGGACAGAGCCGGGGACCCCATCGGGAACGATGCGGTGGTAGGCCCGGTGAATCTTTGGCTGCACTCCTTGTTCCAACAGGTGGATATCAGTCTGAACGATAAACTCATCAGTACGTCCACCAATACGTACCCGTACCGAGCCTACATCGAGACGCTGTTGTCGTACGGAGAAGATGCCAAAAAAACACACTTGCAAGCCTCGCTGTACTACAGGGATACACCCGGAGCCATGGATGCCGTCACCGTTGCCAATAATGGGTTCGGCCATCGCAGGCAGTTTACAACCGGTAGCCGGTCCGTCGATATGATGGAACGACTGCACGCCGATCTGTTCCTGCAAGACCGCTACATGATGAACGGTGTATCCATCAAGATCAAGTTGATCCGTTCCCCACCCACTTTCGCCTTGATGGCCGGTGGAGATGCCCCCAATTACAAGATCATCATAGATGATGCAGCCCTGTTTGTCCGTACGGTGGATTTGCAACAGGGTGTGTTGGTGAGTCACATGGAAGCCTTATCGAAAAAACAGCCCTGTACCCCATCCGACGCGTACAGACCAAGGTGTTCTCTGTGCCAGCAGGTACGATGATGGCCAATCGTGAAAATTTATTTCTAGGGGATCTCCCTAAACGTCTTACCCTGGCGTGTGTCACCAACACCAGTTTCAATGGACAGTGGGATGAGAATCCGTTCCACTTTCAACATTTCAACGTCAACTTTTTGGCACTGCACGTGGCCGGCCATCAAATCCCAGCCCGTCCGTTACAACCGGATTTTGGTAACCATCACTATGTGCGGAGCTACCTGAACCTGTTTACAGCCACAGGACAAAACAATCAGGACGAAGGAAATACCATCACTCAACGAGACTTTAGCCGTGGGTACACTTTGTTCGCCTTCGACCTCACCCCAACCTTGGAACACGATCATCAACTGGCCTTGCTCAAGAAAGGAAACTTACGGTTGGAACTGCGTTTCTCGGTAGCTCTACCCCATACCATTAACGTGATTTGCTACGCCGAGTTTGATAACGTCATCACCGTGGATCAGCAAAGAAACGTGCTGTGTGACTACGCCAGCTAGAGTCATGGATACAGAGCAGCTGATGGGCATACTCCAGCGAGATCCTAGGGTACCCTTTCGAGGTGTGTTTTCACGCAATGTGTTTCCCACCATCCCAACCACCCCAGCAGCCTACATCCTGAATACAGACCCTGGTACTCGACCCGGTGAACATTGGGTGGCTGTGTACGGGGACACCCGGGGCCAAGGCGAATACTTTGATTCCTACGGACTGGCACCCCTGCATCCCGATTTGGTGAAGTTCATGGACGTATCTACTACAGTGTGGCGCTGGAATACTAAAAGATTACAAGGACCCTTGAGTAGTGTATGCGGACAGTGCTGTGTGTTTTATCTCACTCACCGGAGTAGAGGACATTCTATGCAAACGATCATACAAATGTTTGATGATTATTGTCAAGCCGAAGACCGTGATGTACTCGTATACGACTGGACTGCCTCTCGTTTTAATGTGCATGCCCCATTTCTCTGGTTGACTTAATTGATTCAATGCACCGCGCGGTGTTCTTATTGTTTTTCGTTATGACGTTGTTGTTCTGACGTTTATTGATGTTCAATAAAAAATTCATAAAAACACAAGTGATGTTTTTGACTTCTTTTATTCAAGTGAACAAGAATGTATAGAATATGTACAAAAGAATACAGGTGGTGTGTCAAAAACTGTCAGAGCGTGGGATTCGAACCCACGTCCTGCACTTAGAACTGGCGACCCTTCTGACTTTTTTACAGTACTAGTTTTAACTCGTATCATGAAAAGTATATCAAATGTCCAGGTAAGTAGTACTGATGCCATCGGGAAGGACTTTCCGCTTGGGGTAGAAGAAGGTGAAGGCGTCTCGTTTCTGGATGTACGTCCGCATCTGGTGGTCTACCACCCGAAATCCTCTGTTAGTCCCACTTGCACTGGCCTGGCTTTGCAGCACGTTCAGGTACAAGGCTTTGTCGATGGCCGGATCGCGCCGGTTCACCCCTTTGCAGCTAAACTTATTTTGGTCTCCACCGTAACAGTAATACGTCTTCGAGGAGAGAGCAATCATGGCATCCCCACTCCACTCCAACTTGAAGAGGCCCGGCGTCCGCTTGTCGTACTGGTAATGGTGACGTCGAGGTAGCCACTGGTCCCGTTCCGCCTCATACTGTGCACGTAACTCGGGTTTGACCAGGGACTCCCAATCCGCATTAGACACGGCCATGTAAGCAGAGTCTGTATCCATCTCCATGAGTTGCCAGTCTGATGGATTAAAATACACACACATGAAATCATACAGAAACTGGAGCATCCTCAGCTTGGCCACCTGGTATACCATACATCCAATCTGGAGGGGCAGGTTGTAACGGATAGTCTTTTTGGCTAAAGTGATTTCATACGTGTCGTCATCGATGACCTCCACGGACCGAAACAGAGGGGAATTGACCTTTTTGCGGGCTTGTGGGGTGGTACAGATGTTCACGTTCACGTGCTGATCTTGGTTCGTGACCGTTTTGCCATAATAGCCATTGCCCGTCAATTTCCACGATTCACCGATGATGGCCGTACTCGGATCTTGATCACCTTGACGACGGGCAGACGTCACGATGTTGGCATTCCCCGCAAAACAGACGTTGGGTACGTACTGTATCACTTGGTACACGCGTGTGACTTCCAGACCGTGGCTGATGTACCACTGTAGTAGCGGAGTGCCCAGCAAGATTTTCTCTGCCCACATACTGCCAATCAACATCAGTCGAGGTCGAGGCAAACACTCGTGTTGCTCAGCATAGGCACCCATGGTGTCTCCAATGTCATCTCGACCCACCAGTGTGTTCTTAAAGATGGGAGGGCACTGGGCGAAGAGTGGCTTGAGAGTGTCGGGAACATGCAGATCGCATTCCACAAAGCCGTAGAGGTCCCCGGAACGAATGGCGTCGAACATCTGTGGCAGACTCAGGAGTCGCCGACGACTGAGAGGGTACTCGCGCGCTTTAAGGAAACGGCGTAAATGTGGGAGGGCCTGGCACATGGTGTGAAATTCACACTCCCACATTTCGATGAGATGGTATCCCCTCTCTTTGACGTAATCGCCGTCCTCCGGCACTTCTTCCCGTAATTCTTCCGGTGTTTTTCCACGTCGTTGGTTGAAGCGTCCAGCGCTGAAATGGCATTCGTGGCCGTGCCAATAGCAGCCGTAAAACTGGAATACGGTCGGTGTTCTACCCACAAGGGCAAACCCATCGACGGGGAGTCGACGATCTCCTATGCGCTTCTCTGTGGCGTTGGTCTGATGGTGTATGGAAATTCCCCGTCGATAGGCTTCCCAATCCAACCACTGGTCAGCCAGATGCTTGTAGGGGGTGCGTTGCGGTGTGAAATGCTGGCCTTCCGCCAACCAGCGCGTATAATGACCGCTGGGCATGGGCTGGGCAAGAGACCACAGGTACAAGGCATTGGCATCGAATCCGATGATCTTAGCACAGGGTTTCCCACCGGGGAGTGTAGTGACGTCCTTCTCGTGATAACGGTGAAAAATAAGGCTAGGTCCGCCGACGATATTCTGCTTTAAACAATCATACATGTCCGCGTCTTTTTGCTGTATCAGCGAGAAGTATGTAGGACAATCTTGAAAGAGATGGCGAAGCGCCAGACCCGGTAAACTCAAGCACTCCTTGAATATGTCGACGTGCATCTCACGACGAAAGAGGTGAACCATTTTCTCGGCCGCTTCGAGGAAAGGAACCACGTCTAAGTTATTATACCATATCAGGAAATCTCGCAAGGTCTGCATATGTTGGTCGTTCCATACCTGCTGTAGTTCCCGGTACGTGTCTTCCGGACATTCCACTTGCTTCAAATCGTCAAAGAACGCGTCCCGGGGTGGCAACTGTGTTTCCTCCAAGCGGTCGAGCGTCGATATATACGTGTAAGGGAACCTCCCTTTGGTTTGTGCACAGTCATACGCCTTCACCCACTGATCATAGCTATAATTGGGAGCTAAGTAGTTCCGTACATCCAGGAAATGGAGTAACGTGGTAGTGAGGGCCATATGATTATTGATCTTCTTGATGACGGACTTGATGGTATTATCCTGGGCCAAGTAAGGGTAGAGAAATTCCTTCACCATGTTCAAGTCATATCGCCCCGAGTTGAAACCGAGCACAGGTAACTGGCCTAGGTATTGTAGGAAGCGGGCTTTCAATTTCTCCGCATACGGTTTAGGTAAAGGGACATCCTGCGACTGAATGGGTTCCGGCTCCGACTCCGACTCGGACTCTGACTCTTCATCGTCACTAAACGATACACCGGGTATAGGAATCCGATCGTCCAGTTGGTCCAGTACGTCCTGGAACTTGGACACCAACAATTCCGTACTGGCCGCACTGATTTCCTCTAAATACTCCATCATGCGGGTAATCAACTCATGGGAATCCCCCGATGACACGAAACAGACAGGCGCAGCGTCATAGCCGGGTACGTTGGTGGAAATGCTCACACTCAGGGGAATATGGCGCTGCGTCCACTGCGTTTTCGCTGAGAACATGTCCATGAGTTCCAACAGGGCCTCGAAATCGTAACACGCCCGGTAGGGAAAATAACGGTCCTCCTCCGGTATGATAAGACCCTCATCGGCCAGTTTCTCGAAGATGGTGGGCGTGTTATGATACACGCCACCAGGAAATTTTCGCTTCACAGTGTTATCACAAATCTTCTCGTGTCGATGTAAGTCCTGAGACTGTTTGAACACCCAATGACATTGGGCACAACTGTAGGATTGCGCGTACAGGCTCATATCGTGGATCAGCGAAAAATGACTCACCCCATTGTCGTCCAAGACATTGACTTTCATCGTAGAAGCATACCGTTCTGTTGAGCGATGAACCAATTCAGCCACAAATATGTCATCCTCGCATCGTAATCGGTATACAAAGATATTGATGTTGAACAGAGTTTCCACGACATCCAAATACTTGAACGGGACTCCACGGAACTGCCGCGCGTCCAAGTCTTGCTCCTGTAAATACTGTCTCCAATAGCCATTGGCCACTTTGTCACAAAACTTGGGATTACACTCGTCCACATGCACGGCCAAACACCGAAACAGACATTTCCGGTCTTTGTAGGGACCATGTGTCCCTCCCGTTAATGCATACAGTCCGTTTCGATGAAGCAGCCAAGGTGGCAGTATAACAGGAGCACCGATAGGATGATCTCTCATTTTCGTGACGAAAAATGTGACGTTGGTGACCATTTCCACAAGCCATTTGGTATTGGGGCGTTGCAACCGGGCCCATTCCAATGGGTCCAACGTAGTGAGTTGGTCGATGAGTGGCTCCAGAGAAATCGCATCCGTCACCGTGAACGGCTGATCAAACACATAGGTATTATTGCTGGGGTAATAATATCGCAACTGGTCCGTCTCTTTGTGCCGTAAGATGTAACCGAATGTCATATTCAACTTGAAAGCTGTCACCTGGTCTGTGAAAATGTTCTCGGCATAGGTAGAAAGATACGTGAGGTCCTGCAGTCGAAAGTTATACAAGTCCAATAGACGACGGTGACGGTGAAAACAATGGCGTATGGTGGTCCAGTGACGTCGATAAATGTCACTCACACGCTCGTCTTGGGGCAAGACTTCAGCCGGAGGTGCTGCTGGGTCCCCTGGAAAATCTTCTCCACGTCTCATGCTGCAGTGAGGCCCCGGCAAATAGCTCCTCTCGTCAGAGTGGTTCAGGCTGGTCAGGTAGGTTGGTCAGGCAGGCTGGTCAGGCAGGCAGGTGAGATAGCTCCGTTCGGCAGGCCGATGAATGCACCAACTCCCTAAAAATTTCCCCCTTTTATACGTTTTTTCGTGACATTCGGGTGTTTTCGGTATTCTCCGTGTGTCTTTTCGGTATTCTCCGGGTCTTTTCGGTCACCTCCGTCACTCTCCGGTGATCACATTCGGGTATTTTCGGTCACCTCCGGCACTCTCCGGTCACCTCCGGGTCTTTTCGGTCACGTCTGGCACATCTTCACGGACCTCAACGAACTCGCCGTGCCTCTTCGGTCATCTCCGTGTCTCTTCGCACACCTTCGTCACATCTCTCGGTACCTCCCGCCACATCTTCACGGACCTCACCGAAAAGACACGGAGGTGAACGACATTGTGGGAAAAACCTCACAGACAGATCAGTACAAGCTCCCACGGACCTGACCGAAGAAATACGGAGGTGAACGACATCGTGGGAAAAACCCCACAGACAGATCAGTACAAGCTCCCACGGACCTGACCGAAGAAATACGGAGGTGAACGACATTGTGGGGAAAAGCCCCAGTACATGTTCCTCTCACCGAAAAGACACGGAGATGAACGACATCCCCACAGACAGGTCAGTACATCTCCTATCATCCTCACAAGTCACGCCCCATTCACCCAAACCGGAAGTGACGTCATACAGAGGTCACGCTCCATTCACCCAGACCGGAAGTGACGTCATACGGGACAGCGCCCCCTGGTGGATGCAAGAGTTACCTCCCCCGGCAAAATGATACCGAATATCAGTAGACCCTACTACTAACACTAAGCACGGCAAAAATGACGTAAAACACCAAAACGTGCCAAAACAGCACCGAAACAGACCCTCTTAGCACCAAAACGGACCCTCTAAGGACCAAAACGGATCCTCCATGCACCAAAACGGACTTTATTTTGAATATTTTAGGAAATAGACTTGAACAAAATTTATATTTCGAATATCTGAAAATATGGGGCGAATATGTAAGGGGGGAATATGTCAACAGGGTGATATCTCTCTGCTGGAAGGCCATAAAGGTGTTCATTGTGTCTGTTTTGCTCTTCAGTGTAAGGTATTCTTCAAGAACATAATTGCATTCTCTCTGGTGGAAAGCCATACATAGGTTATTTGTGTCAGTATAGCTCGGCAGTGTAAGGTGTTCTTCATGAATGTATTTACATTCTCTCTGGTGGAAAGCCATAAAGATATTCGTTGTTTCCGTATAGCTTTTGGCAATGTAGGCCTAATGTGTCATTAAAGAACATAATTGCATTCACTCTGGTGAAAAGCCATACAGATGCTTCACATAATTACATTATAGCCGCTACACACATGATGTAATTCTTGTCAGGACCGCCACCCTTCTACCCATCTACCACCACAATTAGTGGTGATATAATATATATATATATATATATATATATATATATATATATATATATATATATATATATATATATATATATATATTGTTGACCCACAGAATAGCTTAGCATAATACATAACCGAAGTCATTCCGAATAACAAAAGAAAGCGCGTGTTGATCTGTCTCAAATTTTCAAAAATTTCTTTATTTCACACCCTACTGAATCGACAAGTATGATTGTAGGTGAATGCACCAGTCCATTTGTCATGCGACCATGAACTGTAGAGTGGATCACTTCACATTGAAGCCGGATAACAGCTGCAATGTTATAATGAGGCAACATATGATTGTATATCAGATATGTCGACAGTCCATGGTAGCTACCATTTGTCTTGGCAACAGTCCATTTGGCGAATCATTGGCCAAGGTTACACGGTTCACGTCAGTTCGGACTGACCGTATTTTGACCTACCATGGACTGTCGATCGATCCGATGATGATACCATGGACTGTCGTGATATCAGACAGACAGAGAATAAACTATTAATGGTTCATATTCCTCTTAAACACACACAAGTGAAAGGAATCGAGAGATGAATGAGTCAGTGATACATGAAGTAGGTAGTAAGTTCCCACGTGTTCATTTTGTGCTCATTTGTGCTCATCCTCACACTGTAATTGGATGCTAATACCTACCATGGACTGTCCACCAACACCTAAAAACACCTCTCGCCGCAAAAATGTTTAAAATTTTTGTTAACTTGAAATAGTAATAACCCTACATTTGGTGACAATATAGTACGATATCTCTCCATCAAAAAATGACTGGACACCAGTAACCATACCTGTCATCGATATGCTGAAAATCGTTCATTTTCGGCTGTGGTCACTGTCGTCTCGTCAGACACACGCCCACGCTTGATAACGAAAGCACCGAAAAACCTACCATTGACTGTGATTTGACACGTGACCGGCGGTGTTTACCTACAATCATACTTGTCGATTCAGTGGGGTGTTTCAGGAGAAATGAGACACATTTCTCCTGAAGATGACAAAATAAACTGTCAAAAAATAAAGCAATTGGCGAAAACTTTGAGACTGTCAACATGCGACATTTTACGTTATTCGGAGTGACTTTGCAAGCTTATGTATGTTTTATTCAACAGCTATGCACACTGGCTAAAACAAACAACAAAAACTTATTTTTAATAAGACAACATCAACCCACATCATTCAAATACACATAATTTGAATACATGTGCAATTTTATCAAGTGTTACGCCAATTATCTCGACTGCCTTCTTTATCCCATGTAATTTTTTATCTGGAACAGTTCTAAAGAAAAGTAAATTATTCCAAAAACGCGCGTTATTTTGCGCCTTAATTATTTCAGGCGTCTTTTCCCTTTTTAGCTCATCTGGGCCGAAGGCCCGATGGGCTAATGTCATGGCCTGATTGTCCGTCGTCCGTCGTCAGTCGTGTGTCGTGCATAAACATCTTCTTCTCTGAAACCGCTTGGCCGATTAAGCTGAAACTTGGTATGCATGTTCCCCCCAATATGAGTACACCAGAATTTGTTCATGTGGTGTCGATATGATTTTAAATATGGCTGCCATGGCGGCCATCTTGAATTTGCCAGTGAAATCTTGCCATCATTATTTTTCGGTAACTACTTCATGGATCTTTTTCAAATTTGGTACACCGGTTCCCCTTTGGGTCTAGTTGTACAACATGTGTACTATAGTCCAATTTGAATATCCAATATGGCCACCAGGCGGCCATCTTAGATTTCCCCATGAAACTTTGTTATCGCGATTTCTCTTTCTCAAATTTGGTACACAGATTCCCCTTGGGATCTAGTTGTGCAAGATACCTTTTGTGGTATGATTCAAAAATCCAATATGGCCACCAGGCGACCATCTTGGATTTCCCGATGAAACATTGTTAGCGCGCTTTCTCAGAAACTACTTCATGGATCTTTCTCAAATTTGGTACACAGGTTCCCCCTTGAGGTCTAGTTGTGCAAGTTACCTTTTCTGCTTCGATTCGAAATTCAACATGGCCACCAGGCGGCCATCTTGGATTTCCTCATGAAACATTTTTATCTTGATTTCTCAGAAAGTACTGAATGGATCTTTCTCAAATTTGGTACACAGGTTCCCCTTGGGTCTAGTTGTACAAGATACCTTTTTTGGTCCGATTCGAAAATCCAATATGGCCACTATGTGGCCACCTTGGATTTCCCCATGAAACTTTGTTATCGCGATTTCTCAGGAACTACTGCATGGAGCTTTCTCAAATTTGGTACACAGGTTCCCCTTGGGGTCTAGTTCTGCAGGATAGCTTTTGTGGTCTGATTCAAAAATCCAATATGGCCACCAGGCGGCCATCTTGGATTTCCTCATGAAAGATTATCGCGATTTCTCAGGAACTACTGCATGGATCTTTCTCAAATTTGGTACACAGATTCCCCTTGGGGTCTAGTTGTGCAAGATACCTTTTCTGCTGAGCTCTGATTCGAAAATCCAATATGACCACCAGGCGGCCATCTTGGATTTCCCTGTGAAACTTTGTTATCGTGATTTCTCAGGAAGCACTACATGGATCTGTCAAATTTGGTACACAGGTTCCCCTTGGGGTCTAGTTCTGCAATATACCTTTTTGATTTGATTCGAAAATCCAATATGGCCACCAGGCGGCCATCTTGGATTTCCCCATGAAACTTTGTTATCGCGATTTCTCAGGAACTACTGCGTTGATCTTTCTGAAAGTTGATACATGGGTTTCCCTTGTGGTTTAGTTGTGCAAGATACCTTTTCTGGTTCGATTCGAAAATCCAATATAGCCACCAGGCGGCCATCTTGAATTTCCCCATGAAATTTTGTTATCATGAAATCTCAGGAAATTACTGCATGGATCAGTTAGTGTTCAGGGGGGGACAACACAAGTTTGAAACTCATCTATTGCAGTTCTTTCTTACAGCTACTTTCTCCAGTTACAGCCAGATGAGCTACAGTGCCGTGTGTATCTTTGAGGTCCGTTTTGGTCCTTAGAGGGTCCGTTTTGGTGTATGGGGGGTCCCTTTCGTGCCGTTTTCGTGAGGTCAGTATGGTGAATTTTGGTCCGTTTTGGTAATTAGTCCGATCGCTAAGGACCATAAAATAACAGTGTTGTGGTAATTGGTAAGGGCAGTCATTCGCGCTCAAGATTATACACAGTTATGTAAAATAATATTGTCCTGTGTCCTTCTAACATTGTTTGCGCGGGTAAAACGTACCAGTATAGATATTTGTTAGACCCAAAGCTGTTTACAGGAGAGAATATAGTTTGTTTTCTGTCACACTAAGGAGAATTATTAGTGAGTGGGTGAGAGAGTGAGTGAATAAGATTTAACGTCGCTTTCAAAATTATTTCAGTCATATCGCGACGAACCAACTAAGCACCACCAAGTAAAGTTGCGTTCCTGTTCCTTCAAGGAAGAAATATTTGAAGCAGCTGTTGTTGTTGGTTCGGAAATGGCCTCCTTTCATCTAGGAGCACCCTCTTACAGAGGTATTTAGAAGCTTGCAGTAACCCCGCCGCTTACTAGGGTGGTCGAGACAGGGTCAGTAGCAGTCGAGGTCCCGTGCTGTGCAGGCTGTGCAAGTAACTTATTTACAGTGCATTGACAGCTCCTGACTGTACATATAGACCCGTCCCTTTTTCTGACCAGGTGTGTGTGATGTACTACTGTGAGTGGATTTATATAGCGGTCACTGAAAGACACCCAGGTACTTTATTCCCCAAGTGCCTCCGCTGGCGAAAGTCTAGCGTAGCAACTAGTTCCACCATCAGTCCATATTACCCTGGACACCGAATCAGTCCAGCGCCTTGTGAATAGGCCATTCGGCCACGACACGCTCACAAACCAGTTCGCAGCATGGAACCAGACACTTTCCATCCAGCCTACAAAACACTGAGGACAGCACACAAGGGACAGACAGGACGCTTACATGGTGCAATAAAGACACGTGTGGTGATATTACAGTGCTATTGTGTGCCCACCAAAACGTTCTCAACACGTTTGGTAGGACATACAATAGACATCACATTAATATCAAGTTCATATTGATTCTCAGCAAAATGCACTGAAGCAACAGGAACCGGCCGTGCCCACCGGACACCCATCAACCAGAATTATTATTCCAACAGAACTGTAGACAGTATATTCGCTAAAATCTAATATTTTTGGTACAAATGTCTAATAATGGTGTTTAGTCTAAACACCATTATCATTAGACATCTGCACCAAAATTAGTAGATTTTAGCGGATATACTGTAGTGGTAACCTAGCTACACTTTGTGGTACTTTGTGGTAATTAGTCACTCCGCTCAAAAGCACTGTGCTCGAGTACCTTCCCATAATGCAATACCGACGGTCACGGACATACCGGTAGAGGGCGGAGTGCAGAGGGGGTCAGATTTTAGACTGGCCGCCGTCGTCTGATAACGTTGGGCCGATTGACGACAGGCTTCTAATAATGCCGACCTTCACTGTAGCGGCGATGTCATGACCTGTTGACGTGTATTTGTGACGTTATGCAACAATCGGATTAACAATTCCATTATAACGTCGTATTGTGACGTTGTGTAAAATTCTGGTGTGACGTTACGAACTGACGCGGATCCACAGACATTCTCGTCAAGCTGTACAGTCTGTTCTTGACAAGGCTGAACTGAAGGTCAATAAAAGAAACAATCTTTTACAGAATATCAGTATATAACATCATCAGTTATCAAATCCTAAAGCAAGATGAAACAGACGCATATCTTGAGCGATAGTTTTCACATTGATCTGTAGCACTTCCTCTACGCATCGAGCCATTTCATAAACACTCCATGTTGAAGGTATGGGCTCAAATTTGGCCGCCATTACGTCTTTTCATTATTAGATACTGGTCCACAAGCTTAGCGATAGCGGGTCATGCGCAGTGGATGGGTACTAGTCTAGTCAGATTTATCCTGCAGCCATACGATAGCTCGCGACGCTACGAATATATACATTTTGATACATTTGTATTAGATTTCAGATTCAGATTTCTTTATTTGTACATATACGCCCACGTGGGGCCGGGTACAACAACAAATTAATAAGTAACTGACCTAAATACATTCAAATAGATAAAGGCTATAACTCTCAGTTATATTACAAAGACTGTTCAAGGGACAGGAGTCTTGCTTGAATGTAATACACGCTTCTTTTCAAAGCAGCAATAAACGAAGCATCCCACGGCAGGAGCAATATCAGAAGGGGGGTCCAGGAGAAGCTCGAACAGGTTACATATATCATACTGCTGTTGAGATATAATATTGACGATACCCTGCCTGAGCGCATGGTAGAAAGGGCATGACAATAAAAAATGCCGCTCATCCTCAACAGGCCCTAGAGAGCACTGTTTGCAGACCCTCTCATTAGGAGGTATGTCTTTGTATCGACCTCTCTCGATTTCAAGAGAGTGAGTACTGAGGCGTAAACTAGTTAATGCAAGGCGGTGCTGTCTATTCTTAATATGTAAGAGATAGCTAGATAGTGAAATATCATGTTTAATCGTGCCAAATGTTCTCATTTTCGATGGTGAGCTATCCGCACCTTGCGATGTGCTGTCAAGGAAGAAGTTGACAAAATTTTCTTTAAGAAAACATGTCACTTTACTGCCAATGTTTCTTGGGGGACAAGACTGTCCAGGGAGATAACCCATAGATGAGTGAACCAAATTTTCAACAGCACTAACCCATGAAAATTTAGGCTGCTGATGTATGAAGGATTTGTCTTCCATGTATGCGTCATAAAGTCGACTGTTGGTAGATGATCTTAATTTAGACCAATATTTAGCCATGCGCACTAATATCTGGACTGACATTGGGTATAAACCAAGTTCAGCCAGACAGCTGACATTATTAGTTCTCTTCGGTACTCCCAGTATACTCTTACAAGTTTGAATGGTAACTTTGTTACACACAGAACGAGACCAGTTGGAGAAGTCAAATTTCTGAGAGTTCAGAACACTGAGACCCCAGACTTCAGAAGCATAGGAACATATGGGTTCTGTTATAGAAATATACATTTTAATTGAGGTTTCAATAGGTAATGAATAATTAGTAGTTAGCCCCTGTTTGATTTTAAACCAGGAGCGCAACGCTCTGATTTTTAGGTTTGACACAGCCTTTTTGAAATTACCTTGACAGGTGAAGATAATACCAATGTGTAGAATGAGAGTATTAATGTTGAATACGAAATGAGCCTGGGCAAATTTATGGCTGCAGCCACAAACAAGGACTTTCGATTTATCGAGATTTATTTTCATTTTCCACTCAGAACAGAAAGTGGAGAGGTTATTTAGATTGGTTTGAAGACCAGATTTAGTTGTAGAGAACAGTACTAGGTCATCAGCATAGAGTAAATGAGAAACTTCATTGTCATTGAGAGTAGGGGCTTTGCCTAATGGGGAATTGAGATAATGCTGTAAATCATTCATGTAAATGTTGAATAGGGTGGGGCTGCAGACACAACCTTGTTTAACCCCCAATTCAGAGTCAATGGGTTTGGAAACACCCTGTTTGGTTCTAACTATATAAGAGGAGTGTGTATACATACTTTTCAAAACATTATAGATTTTCCCATTGATGTTGTGAGACATAAGTTTGTAGAACAGCCCATCATGCCAAATATGGTCAAATGCCTTACTGAAATCAATAAAACATATGAAGAGTTTTTTGTGAGTGGATTTATATTTCTTGATTAGTGTGTTTAACAGGAATATATTATCGACAGTTGAGAGTCCTTTCCGGAAGCCAAATTGGGCGCTATCTAAGAGTTCACTCTTTTCTAAATAGTTAGTGATGCGGCTGTTAATTATATTAAGGAAAAATTTACACAGACAACTGGCAAGGGCAATGCCTCTATAGTTGGTCGCCTCAGAGTTGTCTCCCTTCTTAAACACTGGGATGAGGAATGCACTGCTCCAACATGGTGGAAAGGATCCACTATCTAAGATAATGTTAAAGAGTTTCAGAAAGTGGTCCATTAATAAAGGAACAGAATTTTTTAACACTTCATTTAATATAAGATCAGGCCCACTGGATTTATTATTTTTAAGTTTCTTAACCGCAAATAACAATTCAGCCGCTGTAATAGGCTGATTCAAATCCTCATTAACATCTTTGGCTTGTTCATTCAAAACTACATTAGTTTTTACATTAGGCGTTTTTATGACGTTCTGTTGTGACGTTTGTTATTTGGACCGCCAACAATGGTATCGCGAGTGGCGTCATCACAATATGGATTGTTGCAACGTCATAGCGAATGATCTACGTCACAGAAGAACATACCAGATTCTTCAATTCATTTGGACTAGAAATATATATCTTACATCATACAACAAGAGCGCCTCGTGTGTCTGTCAATATGTTAGGATAGTCACTCTGCAGTACATCTGTTTTAATTTCATTTTGACCGCCCATTTATCGAATTGGAAACCGTTTTGCGTCAATTTCCTTTGATCCACCGTGTTAACAATCTTCGATCTGACCCCCAAGCAGTCACGCCCTCATTCTCAAAGAGAGCCGTGTCTACCCGCGGGAGACCAAAGCGACTCTCATGTAAACTGGTGACATTTTTGAATCTCCAATCTCAAAGCGAGGCAGCATGACATCATTCTCAAAGCGAGCCGTGTCTACCCGCGAACTACTTCCTGTATTAGATAACTTGCTTTCACGGCCAAGTACATACCGACAATAATTTGTTCGCGATTGATATGCTCCGAAACAGAAAGAGTCATTTCCCAATTATATAGCCCACGTTATGTTTAGCAATTCGCTTCTAACTCGGCGGAGTCAGCAGGTCAGTGACAAGCCAGATAATCATACGCCGCCTACTCACCCCCCAAATTTTGGGGGGATGGCTCCCATTTACGCAAGAGACTCTTTCTCGCAGTAGGGAGTCTCGCGAGACGAGAATGTCACGCCCTCTGCCGTAACGTTGGTAAAGTTGCTTCCCTTTGTACATCCGTGACCGTCGGTATTGGACGAGGGGGAAATGGCGGGTTTTGTGACTTTCATTTTCTTGTTCTCGTAACAAAACTCAAAGTTTTCAACGCATAATACTCATTACAATGGACACAACCCAGACAGCAGTACCTGGGGATGTGAAGGTGCCACCGGGGCATATTCTCATTTGTGAAAGATGGAAAAATACAGATCTGTTGGCTGAAATACAAGGTTCGATTGTCGTGGCAACAACAACAACATCTGTTAACATTGGCCGGGTTATCTGGTTATGTGGAATACAGTACCGCAAATAGCGTATAATACCTCAATAGTGGTATTCAGCGATACCTCATGGAGGGTGCGGCTCGGCGCCCTGGGGTGGGGATATGCTCTCCTTGAGGGTGGTGGTAGGTGTGCTGACATGAAAGCCATAGAAAGCTCCCTGTACATGAAACAACCACACTGACAACTGCATGCCATCATCTGTCAGTCCGAAAAACGACAAGGTGGAATTCAATTCAATTCAATTCAGGAAACTGATCATATGCACAGTGTGCACCCAAACTGTAGGAACTCAGTTGTAATTAATATAGTAAGTTACACGTGTGGACACAAATGGTTCGTGCAGAAGCTTTAGGGTAAATCATATGATGTGAGATACAATTATTTGATAGCAAAATTGAAGGAAATGTTCGTCCTTCGTTTAAGATGACACAAAATTAAAAAAAACAAAAAAAAAACGGGTTCGGTATTTCATGTTATACATCTGAAATAAAATATGGTTCGTGCAAAAGCTTTAGGGTAAATCATATGATTTGGAATACAATTATTTGATAGCAAAATTGAAGGAAATGTTGTCCTTCATTTAAGATGACACGAAATTCAAAAGCCAGGGGTTCAGTGAGGGTACTAAATAAAAAGGAATGGTCCCACATGTGCTTCCAGTGGTCAAAAAAAAATTTCCTTAGCCATTTGGCTACCAGACATACAAATTATTCGCCAATTATTCGCCAGAATTTTTTCACTCGCCGAAGGTTGAGCTATTTAGTTATCACGCAATTGCCTCAGCTGTGCTATTTCACTATGTTGGTCATTCATTATTAACCCTAGTCCTGCTCTTTGGCAGGTCTTGACATTTGACGCGAACGATCGTTTCGTTCGCGTGACGGTTATGCGAAAAAAAAATCACGAGAACGAAAAATGGGTTACGTGTGAAGCTATTATAAAAAAAAAATTACACACGAATAATTGCTAAATGGTCATAGAACGTTCCTGGTTTTTACAGTCTTAAGGCATGGGATATATTTATGTATTTGTCTTCTTCTCCATTTAGTCATCGTCTTTTAGTATCAAAAATTGTTTACTGGTTGGCGATCAACGTCGAGATTGTATTATACGGCTGTCATCTTGTAGGCGTGAGGTGAGTTGACCGGTGGAGTTCAACTATGTATGTCGAGAGCAGTGTATGCGTAACCAGTGATGAAAAGTACTTGGAATGTTTCCGTGAGCTAAATATTGCATATTGTTTTGTTATATGCAATGGACATTCGTTGCGCATTATTTATGATAAGAGATGTTCGTATATTCGTTATAGCTGTGATCGTCTTAGCAAATAAAATTGAAAACGCATGTTCAGGGCCCTCCGCCCTGAACTCGTTGTAGAGGCTGTTCTTGTGCTGACAACATTGATGGCTGACAACATTGATGGCAGATTTTTAGTTCCAGTCTATGCGCAGGCTAAAGCAGGATGCGTGGATATGTGTACCGTTTGAAAAATGGCTTCGTCAACGGGCACTGTCCACATGAAAACGTTTATGGCAATTCAACAACGATTTAATAAAACCATCTTCTGAAATTGTTTATGGCACAAGAGCACAAGATCTTACTTAAATCATTTGCTCAAATTGTGTAATCTAACTTGATATTCAATATTCTTGGCGTAACCCATTTACGTAACCTTTGGGTTACGTGATCACCAGTTGCGTAACCGAACTAAAGGTTACGCAAGTCGATTGCCCGTAACCTCTTTTTGGGTTACGTCAATGTTTCAAATGTCAAGGCCTGCTTTGGTACCGTAAAACTCACGTAAGGAATTTTCTCATGTTCAGAGTATTACCGATGGACAGCCTGTTTTGCTTCATCTCGATTTAATAACTCGTCTAAATTCTTACAGATGTCACAGTATGTATTCCTGGTGACTCGTAGGGTAACGATTATTGAATATTTATTGAATATTCCAAGTAAATCGGTAAAAATCCTTTTGTTTACGCCACGTGTGGCTTCCCTCAGCGAAACCAAGCACCATAATGACTCCGTTGAAATCGAACAGGGCGCATGAATATCAAGAATATTTTATGTTAATGAGCAGTTGGAGTAGTTTCACCAATCAGGAAGTCTGCTTACGTCAGGTGATCAGCATTTTCGCGGGTTTATTAGAGTTGAATAGAAAGGATTCGAAACACATGACCATTTCACCCAATAAAATCGATGCATTTTTACTACGTGACACGAATTAGGTTGTCTGAGAAAGAAAGCAGAGTTGTTGCCCTTCAATTTGACATCTTTAACGTGGGGAGTGGCTTCCGCGTTTTCGTTGAAGAAGCCCGTAAACAAGGTGCTTTTTGACGCGTTTCAATTAACTTTTCTGAATAAATGACGCACTGAGCAGGTGGCGATAAACGATACTGGAGGACAACAATTTATTCGACATTTTGGCAACAACTAGAATTTTCCTGTCGCCATATATGCGACTAGAGGGAATTTTATTCGTCAAGTTCTCATTTCTATTCGCCGTTGGCGACATGGCGAGCGTGATTTTCGACCCCTGGGTTCACAACTTCCAAAACTTCCAAACAGAGAGGGTCTCGTCAGACATGTATGCATTCGTCCTTCGCCTCAACTCCTTTTCAAGCCAAACGACTAACGCTCCATCTTTCGTGAGCTTCAAAGACTGTGCGCTAACATGAGCAGTATGAGAGGAGATGAAGGGTAGAGTTAAGCAACTTGCTGCCACGAGACGGCACTGTATCTTGCAGTTCGTCACAGGAAGAAGAGAGAAAATGGCGCTGCCCATGTAGAGAAATTTCTGAGATGAGAAAATGTTGAAATATTAATGTTTTGCCTTAATAACAACACTGGCGAAAGTGTAAGTGGTTTGTTTAAACGATTAGTCGGCAAAATTTTGTTAGTCTTGAAAAGGCTTGAAAAGGAGTTGGGGCGAAGGACGAATGCGTACCATGTCTGACGGGACCCTCCCTGTTTGAAAGGTTGGAAGTTGTGAACCACGTGTGGGATGATTCCTTTTTATTTAGTACCCTCGACCCCAAGTGAGGTATTGCTGAATACCCCTATTGAGGTATTATACGCTATTTGAGGTACTGTATGCCGATTGAGGTATTTCACCTAACCTGTTGGCTCTCGGCGGTTTTGATCTGCATGTAGTGTCCTCCCAAAGGAAACATGTGACAATGCGGCAGGCCTATCTATCTGCCTGCAGCATTGCCACATCTTTCCTTTGTTTCCTCCTCAGCTACTCTAGTCAGTACAGGTGTTCTACATGTTCTGAAATGCTTCAGGCTCATTCACAATACACGACTTGCTGGTCGTCTGAAAGTGGCAAAAAAGAAGAGTTGTTCCCCCTTTTTCAGGAGCAAGATTTGAATAGTAGCAATGCCTTCAACAAACTCTAATCACCGTCACAAGTTTCTTTATAGACAGTGCCAGAAGATGACAGGGACATGAAATATCACTGAATTGAAGTGAAAGAAGTCTGAAGAAATCTTGTGAACAATCCTTTGAAATAACTGTTCTCAGCAATTTTCAGTCCGTGCTTATACTTACAGCATGCGTGAAGCAAAAGTTTACTTGTGGTTCGCATTGCAGTATTAAATATAGATTCAGTTGGATGCAATAGTCAAACAAGGCTGGTATTGTGTTACTCTGCCATTTGCCTATAAAAAACCCAACTGAAACAATACAATTGCATGTGCGCACTGGCACATGTCTGTCATCCTTAATTTATTCGAGTGTAACATTAATGTTTGTAATGTGAGGGATTATATTTAACTAGCAGTAACTGGTATAGATATGGTAAAGAAATGTATCAAAGTACCATCTTATTAAAGAAAGGAGCATGCTGATCTGAATTAATATTTTGGTAACTAAATTGAAAATATATGAGTTATCCTCAACGTTATAAGATAGACAGACACTAATTTTAATGCCCCAAGAAATTATTGCTGATGGTCATGACGTGCCAGTGTGTAGAGGCGATTTTCATTGTTGCAGTAGCCCAGTGAGCAGTAGGGATTTATATAGCAATGAGCAGATTGCGGAGCCCCCAACAAAGTATGAAATACCAGAATCTAATCAGATGATGAGGCCTTTCAATGAAGCGTCCATCCAAGTTTGGTGAAATTTCGTCCAGTAATTCTCCACATATCTTGCAGATGACCTGTACTGTACATACATGTAAAAGAAGACGGATACAGGACACGGATGGAAAGATGCGCACACACCAAGACCTTATTGGGGCACGGTGAAGCTTCCATCCAAGTTTGTTGAAATGTCGTCCAGTTGTTCTCCAGATATCTTGCAGACAAGGCCTGAATATACATGTAGAAGTAGATAGGCAGACGGATGGACACCGGACACCGGACACAGATGAATGCACACACACCCACCAAAACCTAATCAGATGAGGGTGCTATCCCAATGAGGCTTCCATCCAAGTTTGGTGAAATTCTGTCCGGTAGTTCTCCAGATATTTTGCAGATGAGGCCTGTATATACATGCAGAAATAGATCTATGTGCGGATGGACACCGGATACGGACAAACGCATACATGCATATGAAAACCTAATCGGATGAGGAGGCTATTCCAATGAAGCTTCCATCCAAGTTTGGTGAAATTCTGTCCAGCACTTCTCCAGATATCTTGCAGACAAGGCCTGAATATACATGCACAATTAGATGGACAGACGGATGGACACCGGACATGGATGAACCCACGTGCACACATACACACACACACACACACACACCAAAACCTAATCAGATGAGAGAGCTACCAGTATGTTATATACACTGTGTAATATACCTACATGTATGTATACCCTATTATATTAACTACTTGTATATGTAGCAGATTACCCATAGAATGATCAGGCCCCCCCACACTTTTCTCACAGTCATGTAACCATTTCTAATATATCTCTATCCAGTAGCATGGACAGACACACATATAGGAAACTCCCTTTCTGCTCATTCACCTGTAATAAAATTATAAATTTATATAATTAAAGTTTGTTTCTATTGTACAAATACTCATACTCTAATTTTTCATTGACAGGTCATGCTAACGTTCTTTATGAGGAAGATCTAGGAGTGATAGACTTCTATCCCTCACACAATGTGGGTGTTATTTATGTGTCTGAGTCAGATATCATTGGGGGAACTTCATACAAGAGAAAACTGGTCAAACTGAGAAAGGTGAGCTGATTGACTGGTATTTATTTCTTATCATTATTACTGGTCGCTATTCCAGTGTTGAATGGTTTGGGAATTGGTCCTTCAAAAAAACTATTTATCACGTTTGTGAGTGCTGTAATCAAGTGAAATGTAATAGGGAGCTTCTTGAAATTAGGACACGGGTTCCTTAAAAGGAATGGCGTATGCCGGTTTTCCAAATCGGATACACTATGCCCAGTGTAGTGTTATGATTAGCATGGATAGGAGTTCCAATTGGAATAGCATATGCCATTCCCACTGTGCTATATGGCATGCCATATGCCATCCTTTCTTTGCCGAATTCAAAAATGGATGTCAGGGATTTCCTAGGAGTTCCAACTTGGCACATCATGCCACACCGTTTGAAATGCTCTATGCCAGTTCCTTTTATGCCCTAATTTTAAGAAGCTCCCGATGGATGCATTATCTTTTTGTCAGATTCTTTTTTTTTTTCCCCTTTGTATACTTTTATGCCTCTGTCAATCAACTTCAAATTTGTTGTACATCTCCTATAGATGTAGGGGAAGACACTTATTGTTTTTCAGCTCTGTCTGAAACTGGGAAGTTGTATTCTTGTACGATTTCTCTTCTATTCAATTTTTTCATATCAAAACCAGTAGAACAACATTATGAATTCTCTTTTGTTCCCCACCACTTACATTCAAGTTGGAGGGGACTGGAAATGCTGTTCGTCCGTCCGTTCATGTTTCCGTCCCAAATGTTGTGAATGCAGTATCTCAATAAAATAGAGGACAAGAGCCTTGATCTTTGGTGAACTGCTGTCTTATGGACTTCTCAGGGGGAATCGGAATCACTTTGTCCGTCCGCGTGTCCATATAATCAAACTTGTTTATACGATATCAGTCTTAGCTACTATTTGATGAAGAACTTTGAAACGTACCAGGAAGCTGCTTAGTGGGCTTATCTTGCAGATGTGCTCTGTCAGATTTTTTTGCAGGTTTTGATGATTTCCCCCAGAATTTTGACCTTTTTATCATCAATGTCAACATATGCATATCTTGGTTACTATTTGATGGACAACTTCGAAGGGTTACAATGACAACTGAATATATTACAATCTGCTCTTGGTTTCAGGCAAACAAATGTAAAGGTGTGGTTCTAGCTGAGAAAACCTCCACAAGTACCCAATACTATCCTGCTCTACAGAAGTTTGTCATGCTGGACCTGGGCTTTGTTCTTATCCCTGTCTCTAACCAGAATGAAGCTGCTTCACTCCTAGTTCAGATGGTGAGATGGGAATAGCGTATATTTTAGAAATAATTCTCATTGGTTCTATCTTTCTGTCATTAGTTTGTTTACTTCTGAGACATAGGGTCATAGCCAGGATATCTTGAGGGCTGGCTCGCTTTCATTTCAAAAAGGCACATACATGGTTTACAATGGTTTTTCTTCCATTTAAAAATGACATTTTTATAGAAAAACACCATTATTTTATTTCAAAAGGACTTCCCATCCCTTGACCTGTTAATAACTCCTCTAGAACCTGTCACTTCCCTGCATGACTGAAATATAGTTGGGTGGATGGTTAGTCCAGTGGTTAACATCTCGGACTCTCACCAATGCGGCCCGGGTTCGATTCCGCATGGCGTCGACTCGGTCGTATGTGAGATTGGGTTTCTGGTCCCAGACCGTGCTCGTGGGTTTCCCTCCGGGTACTCCGGCTTTCCTCCCACACCGCAAAACCAGATGTATGCTTGTGAGATATGTTTCTGTGTATGAATGTGCTCGGCCCAGTGGAAGATTGGCTTATAGCCAAACTGGCTACCGAGGGTAAAGAAAGATCATTATTATTATTAAACAGGGAAGTTTCCCTGTTTCTTGCAATGCTAGGTGAACTGGCTTATGGGTAATTTCAGAGGTGCCATCTATCCAAGCGGTATGGTTTTCATTACAACACCCCTGCGCAAAATGAGAGAATGACTGAAAGTTCCGCGTCACTCCGTTTATTGAACGCGATATGAAGTAGTTCGACCTAGTTTGGAATAATTTCTCTGAATTAATCTCACGACGAGCCGTTTCTAGGTGCAGATATTGAAAAATATGTTGGTTTCGTTTCCTGAACAACACTTCTGCTGATATCTTGGGAGATTTTCTTCGAAAGATTGTGTTTTGCCACAGGTCGTAGTCACGGAATATGACGACTTCATCTTCGGCTCTGATAGCCAATGAAATACACCGAATTGACGAAATGACGTCATGTTTTAAGATCGGCTGAACCGCACTGCCAAACTTATAGTGCAGTCCCGGAAAGAGAGTTTGAGAGAGAAGGGGGCAGTTCAGTTTTCAGTCCATGAGTCTGGAGAGTTTTGACACTGTGACACGCAAGTGCGAGCGTGGCATTCTGTCAGCTCGAAGTACGTAAAACGTTTTATACCCGTCACATGATTGATTACTTGTTTCCAGGCGCACACTTGTTAATCTTGTCAAGTAAATGAATGTTGCAAGTTTTCGCGCCACTACATGATTGGAGCACATGGCCTGCTGAAAGCCGCTATTTTGTGCGCTATTAGTTTGAAAACATTTCTTTCAAGGAAAACTTGATTTATCTCATCAAGCGAAAGCATCCTTTTAGCTCCAATTTTCAAATGGACTGATCTTATCGTCCAGGATCATTTGTCATCTAGCAAACATAATCTTCTATATTCTGACCATATCCGTAATCATGACCAGGTCAGGGTACTGGGACAAAATATCTCACAATCGATATTATTTTTATACTTCCATGATTGCAAGCGGACATATTTTGCTAGTTATCTTGTTCGTATAAAGACATACATCAGTTGTGAAATGATGGGAAATATACTGCAAACAACAACACGAAAAAATAATGCACGTAACTGTAATAACATAGAATTATTTTGGCGAAGAAAAGTCAGTAAAATTATACAATCGGATCGGCAGTTGTGAAGTTGATTGTATCCGGTTTTTGTAGTTTAGATGCCGAAATTCGCCATTGACGTTTAGTATGAAATTAGGATATATTTACTTGGATTTAATATCCTAAATGAGATATATATCACAGTTAGTCCTTTGCTCTGACCTGATGACAGCTTGTTTAAGTTGACAAAATAATTTTCCGTTTGGGCCGAGCAGTGAAGGTAAAATTAATTTTTGATGTTCATAAAGGTTTTCTGTGTCTGTAATTTGAATTTTTTTAGTAACGTTAGGGTATTTTTGCCGTGTTCAGTTGGTGAATACTTATAGTATTTTCTCATTGTCAATTGCCACACAAATAAATAATATGAATCAGATTCAGGGACTTTATTCTTGTACATGTCTACAATACAATATCATTGCACTTTTACTGCAGCTTGCAGTATGCATGAATACATAAAACATGAATGAATGCCGCTATGCATTCTGGGCTACTATGTTTACCACGATTCGGACACCTATTGCACGTTTACTGTCCATCTCTAGTTCAGAAAATATAAAAAATTTAATTTTCGGTGTTGTATTCTTTATCGGGGAACGGTAAATTCATTGGATCGTCAAACAATTGTGATAACAGTTGAACACCTCGACAAATTTGTTTCCATCTTCCACTGGTACCACATATGCAACTCTCATTTGCCCAGACTTTCTTTACAGTATTGATGAAGTCTCTTCAATAATTAGAGCTACGCTTCCCAAATTCATACCACGTATGCAACGAGAGAAACATATTGAACAGGACCAATTCCTTACCTGTTTTTTAGCAGCCTTGGATGCTTTCATTATTATTATAAAGCGACGTTAAATCATATTCACTCTCACTCACTCGCTCACCCACACACTTGCTGCATTTAGTCTAAATTCACCGAGATCTAATATTAACAATAGCCATGCTCTGTTTTCTGAGGTATTGATGCTGATTGGCTATATGCCTGTACCTATGCAGTTCTCAACTTATGGTACCACTATGTTACTGATCAGCGAGTTGAATCAGAAAATGATATGTATATTTTGGAGAGAATGGAGAATGTTGGAACTTTGTATATCACCATATTTAGTGAAAGTTGCATTCTATAATATAACAATTTCTGTGATAATGATGTACCCCATTTAGAAACCACCTGTCTTAAAAAATCTCGAGCCCAACCTTTAACATGGGAATAATTGCCCAAACTGTTCCTGTCAAAATGTCCTGTACTAAAAATGCCCCAAAAATGAGGGTGTCTTTATTTTTACCTTTTTGCTTTTATTCTTTCAAACACACCAAGTATGGTCTTCTTTTCTGGCAAACTGATGCTGTAGTTTGATACAATTTGTTACTGGAAGAGTCTGCCTTCAACAATACTGTTTCGCCAAATAAAACAAGATATTAAACATCTGTCTCACTCGATGTTCAAGAGTATTATTTTGGCAAAAGTTTGAGAGAGAAATGTGTGAAAAAAAATGAAACAAAAGAAAACAATGTAAATATTTTTTTGTACAGATGTGTTTTTTTGACATGCCGCCAAACAAATTATGCAGCAGTGCCTCTGAACCTATTTTATTCAGCATTATGTCTCCATGATTTCCCAGGTAAATGTGGAATGTAAACCCGAGCTGAACCCTTTCCATAAGAAGAGACGTCCTACACAGACAGCTGACTGTTCCCTCCTTGACAGCCTGCAGTGCATTCCCAAACTGGGAGGGGTCAAGGCCAAACTATTGCTGGAAAAATTTGGAAGTAAGAGGATCATCAAAGTAGATTACCTAGCTGGATAGGCAGCATGAGATGGAGTTTTACATGTATTACTGTATATATCATCATTTAGCTCCATGCAGGCCTTGCATTGTATGAGACTCCGAGGTTCAAAGATATCAGATACATCCGAAAGCAAGTTCAGATCAAAGTTGACATCAGGTTAGATGGACTTCTGAAGTTTATCTCAATGTGACAACTGGGCAGTTCGCAAGTCATTCTTCCTGCATCTGAGTACATTAGATAACAGATTCTGATAGATTTGCCTCAAAATACAGGTATCAGTGATGGTGCATTCAGCCTGTATCCAGGAGACTGACACATAAAGCTTTTGTTAGAATGGTAGTGATGCTCAGCTGTGTGCCCAACTAATGTGACTAAGGTTTGGAATGGATTAAGTCGATAGTCTCAAAGCCTTATGCAAGCAGACAGTTGACTTGGTTTTTCTGGGCAAATAAATTAGAGGATTTTCTCTGATGGTAGGAACTTTTTAAGAGAGAACCTGATAAAAGAAGAATATTCGCATGCATTTAAGCTACCGGAATGTCCAGTACTATGTGTTATGAATACAAGGCAGCTGTTCATAAGATGTATTGATAAGGCCACTGTTAAATAATACTGTTTTCCGTGACCGTGAGTTTTGGTGGCTAATAATTATGCATATTAATTTATGTCATCAATTTAAAAGACAATCATAAACAGGGAAAATATAGCATCTTACTTGTTCTCTCGGTCGACAAAATACATAGAGGACCTACTGTAGAATTGAGCTATACGAAGTATATCTTAGGAGCCTATCAAAATGTCAGAAATAGATGCATGACTGGCCAGAAACTTTCCTCAAAGTACATAGCGTGTGCTGGCAAATCTAAGCATCAGTATATACTTTGAACTTGAAGTACACTTCATTGTCAGAATGTCTTGCCAACAGCATCACAGTGGTAAGGTCCGAGAGGAAAAAACAGTTTCAACTTCCGATTTTGGTAACAAGACGATACCTTCAGATATGATTAACCTGGTTACATATAATGGTATTGGATTATGATATATCTCTTGCCATTACATTAAAAGATAGGGACATTTCATTTTTTTTTATTTCACCACACCACCACAAAAAGACCATCTTCTCTCATCATGGTCTTGGATCTCCATAATTAATAATTATTGCATGTAGCATGTGTCTTTTCAAAGCAAGGTTATGGGAAGCACACTATTGTGAACAGCGGCTAGGCCTAAGTAATAATGCTTTGGTTGGAAGTATAATATTACGATAGAGAACTTCATTAGCTTGAATAGTTGATGACTCTGTACCCTTGTCTATTGTTGACAATTGGTGGTGCATTATATTTGTCAGGTGACAATATATTCTTCACAGGGAGTTCTATCTAAATACCAAGAATATCAAGTTTTGTTAATGGACTGTGGTACATTACATATTAACCCTTTTGTCTTGACCAATCATTCAGGAAGGGAATATATTTTCATAGGCAAATTACTAATACTGAATTACATCTCTTGGAAGAATTCCTCCAGCTTTGACCACCAAGTACAAATGTGCCAAACATAAAAACATGATTTTTGTATTCTTAGGTATTGAAGGAGTTTTTAAAGCATCAACATCGGTAAGTGTATGTTGGAGGTTTGAATGGTCAGTCTTTCATTTAAGAATCTAATATTGTTCAGGCATCTATATTGCTGAGAAGCTTCATGTCTGGATGTGTTGTTGTACAAGATGATTGTTCGTCTTTGTCTCAGGACACGTGCATGAAAGGTAGACCTTTTCAATAGACAAGTACATATTTTTGTGCAATCTTTTGAGTTTTCTCTTTAATTTCCATCATGATATGTGATTCATTAGTATTTTAGCATTACACACTGACAGAGATACATATATTTAATATAAAGAGGAATGTAATGGTATTTATTCAATAATAGAATTTTCTTGGCAATTACGTCAATTTTAGTGTATATACTAACTGTGGATCAGTGTCGATCTTTGCAACTCACAGTGATTGTAGGTGATAGCTCATCTGATTGCATTCAAACCACAGTTCATCTACCATTATTTCTCATACTTTTGGAAAGGCTTTGAATTTAGGAGAGTTTGTATAGTGAAATCAGGTCACGCAGTCATTTACAGTGTGTTTGTTTTCAGTGTGTGCCTTTCTACACTGTATATGTTAAATCCATTTATCATTACTTCACTTTTTTCTTCACCTTCTGTTCACTGAGTAGATGTGTATACATATAGCTTCATTTTGTTTTGTCTTTATTCAAAGGAGTTGGCTCAGGTGATTGGACAAGCCAATGCAGTTCATGTGAGGAGATTTCTCTGCCAATGAGCAGTCAGTTCACCAAGACTGAAGCAGTCTGTTGTACCAGATTTCCTCTTGGATGTTTATCACCTCCCAGATTGCATCTGAATAGTGATAACAAGAGACTGGTGACCTGTGGATTTCCCTCTGCTGTCAACATAAGTGCACCCAACCCAGTTTACCAACATTGTGAAGAGGGTGGTCATCAATAGTGGAGCAGAACTTTTGCACTATTCACCAGGTGGTGATTTGAAATGTTTACTCCTTCTGGAATCATACAATGGCTTTATGTTTATATTGTCCAGAAGCAGAACCCCGGCATTAGAGGCGATGTTCACACACACCATCAAATGAACATCCTGTTTAATGTTCCTGGAGAGATTTGAAGAGGAGTAGGTGGGTGACACTAGAGGACAATTGTACTACATGTAGCTCTGCTAAATGTTTGGAATGGAAGGAAAATGACTCTCTGATGTTGACAGACAGAATTATTTTGCTGTGAAATAAGACTTGTTAGGTTGCCTGAAGTGCACGAGTTAGTCAAGTGACAGTTTCAGTGTTGTTGATTTTTTCAACTGATGTAAGCATACAGCAGAATCGGATGTTCAAAATTGTTGTAAAACATCAGATCTTTATTTTGTCTAATGCCTGTGAAGTGTTATAGATTGCAGGATAAAACAAGGCTGGGCCACATTCACCCTGCTGAAACTGCAATACTTGACAATACAGGCAATCATGCATAGAGAAGCTCAACCTTGTGGACAAATCAACTGACATTTGATAGTTAAAATAAAGACTATAATACAGGATCCCCCAAAGCCTTATGTTATTTATGGAATTATGGTAATGACACAGTTTTTGTTGCAGAACAATAGAGAGTGAACAGGAGACCAGTTTACTCAAGAATTTTATTCACAGTTGTATATATAGTCTGATATGAATTCAACTACATAAATATTGCCAGAGCAAAACATACTGTAGGACTACTCTCTACTCTACAATACACAACTATCTTCTGGAATTATAATACTGCTTATGGCATGGTTTATTCTGTCCTCCACTTCACAACTACAATCTCAACTTTCGACAATGTACTATTATACAACTACTTGTAGTATATTGATATTATAATTAGTTTGAAAACAGCTTTAAGGATGTCCGCTGGTGGTAAATCAAAGTAATTCATTTTTTAAATATATAAAATGTGTGTTGTTGTATTCATAATTGTGTAATATGAGGAAAAACAAAGAAAAAAATATAGGTTGGTGTGCATTTTTTAGCTGTAGGCAACGTCAAGTGGACTGCCCCATGCTCAATTTGATAACCCAGAAATCATAGGGAATAGCCCTAGTTTTGAAACATATTCATGAAAAAATCATATAAATAGTATTTCACTGTTTCTTATATTCTAACCGTTTGCAGATAATCACATTCATTGTCTATCAAAATTTATCAAATTGGATGGATGTTGATGTGCAAAATTCTCGGCTAGAAAGCTTTTAAAGGAAATCCCTATATCTTAACCTAGGAAAGGGAGATAATCCAATAGGAAAAACAGGCAAAATGGCTGCCAAAGCCAAAAACCACCAGCGGACATCCTTAATATTGTTCCATTATTGCAGACATTATAATATTTGTCTGCCACTTGTATGTTTACATGTGAGAATAATAAAAGACCGAAGCAGTGAACGTTCATAGTTCTCTCCTTGTGGGCATCTTCATACACAAGTCTTCTCTGTTCGCATTTAAAATTAGCTGTGATAGATCGGACTACCGAAAGCATTCAAATCCGAGGTGAAAATTTCATCTGCAAACTAGCGATACGCCTATCAGAACATACTCATCGACTGTGTGTAGGGTGATATATTCTCTCAGTGGTTCCATCATTCCTCTTAAGGATACGTAACCCCCCTGACGCAGTTTTGTATACTCCTTCATAATTTGTCTTCTGTAGCAATAAATATTCAACATAAAATTAACAATGTATATATTTTATGGAAGCGTATGTCCTGAGGAATTCACTTATGTAATTTGCATAACTTACTACTACCGTGTAGAAAATATTCAAATTTTAAAAGATGAAACAAAAACAATAGCCTCCATTTTCAATTGAAATTTCGTGAAAACTGTTTAACATATTTTCAAATTTAATATACCTTGACCAAAGATAACTAGAACTAGTAAACGGCATCTCAGTTTTTATAAGTTCGGCTTAGTTCTTGAATTATTCAACTTTTACTTAGAAAATTTTAAGTTAATCAAATGTCAATTAATTTTAGTTAAAATGCTATAAAAGTAGAACTAGGCATAAATTTTAAAAAGTGAGACGCCATTTACTAGTTCTAGTTATCTTTGATCAAGGTATACCATCAAATTTGAAATATGTTGAACAGTTTTCACGAAATTTCAATTGAAAAATGGAGGGTATTGTTTTCATTTCATTTTTTTTTTTCATTTTGAATATTTTCTACACGGTATGAGCAAAAGTTATGTAAATTATATAAGTGAATTCCTGAGAACATACACTTTCATAAAATATGTACATTATTATTGTTATGTTTAATATTTATTGCTACAGAAGACAAATTATCGAGGGGTCTACAAAACTGACTCCGGGGGGCTACATACCCATAATAAAGTGGTAGGAGTGGCCAGATACGAAGGACAGTCAATCAATAATCCACTCGTACGGTAGATTTTGAAATTCAGATAAATTCTAAAGTCAATGATGTTTCGTGTCTATTCATAAAGGTCAGAGAACAGAGCTGATTGGCTGATATATCAAGGCTGATTCGAAGTATGCAATACAAGGAAGAGAAGTATGCCTCGTAAGAATAGAATAATGAATCTTCATTACTTGGGTCCGTTAGATAACTTTCGCGTACCTGTCCTCATTCTGTTGAATATACTTGTATTAATTTTGAAAATACTTCTTTCATAGTACATGTATGGAAAAATGCATGTTTTACAGTTCATTCATTCAAAAACAATTTGTTGTTCATTATATTAAGAACGTACAGTAAACATTTGATAATAACTTGAAGAATTAAGGCCTTGCAGATCCCCTTGAGTCCACATTCACACGTGATGACACTCTATATGTCTTTGTATTGGGAGACCACAATCAATATTCATATACCTCTTTCAGAAAGATGATCTGCCTTTCTCTTTGAAGCCTCACTGTTTTTGGGGTTGAATGAAGTAAGTACTCAGTAAAAAATAGTTCCTTCTGGTTTATTCTTACTAGACTAGAGCAGTTACACTAAGTTATGTTGACAGACTTCTGCATGTCAATATAGTCATTTAACATAGATTAGATCTTGAATCTGTATTTATATTACTCATTTTATTGTTTTGCTTCAAGATGTCATATTAATATGCACTAAAGTATGGAAGACCGTAATGGCCACTTACACAGATTGACCTCAGTATAGCGAAACAGTTCCAGAGGCTACAAGTGCATGTATGAGAGACACTCTACCATACTTTGGCTTTAGTATGTGTGTAGTGAATCAAAAGACCAGGATTTGGCTAGGTCAGCTGTGCACTAATCCTCCACTGGAAATAGTGCTGTACTGGCTGGGCTGATCAGTGTCCAGAATAATAGGAACTGTGAACACTCTCGTGTTCTGGCACATGTAGGCACCGTCGTGATATGACTGAAACAATGTTGAAAACGACGTTAAATCTTACTCACTCACTCACTCACTCCACTGAAAATATTAATAGCAGTTTAACCTGACCCTAGACTTATGTCAATGTCTTGATCTCCACACCAGCATGGTAGTGATAATTGATGGGGCTCAATGAGCTCTCTTTTTCAAATTACAATGACTGGGCTGTTTAATCAGTTCCAGGCCTACAAGTGGCTCACGGTGAAAATATGAGAGAAAATATAGGAGTAAATTTGCAAAAATATAGGAGAAATATAAGAATTTTCTGAATAAAATATAGGAAATAAAGGAGTGCAAGACCGGTCTGTACTACATTGTATGTTCCAAACTTGGTAGTTTTCTGTTGTTTAATCAAATTACTTTCACTGAATACGGTCATTGTGGTGGTCTTTCAGGTGACCTGTTCTGCTGTTCGATTCAGCATAGAGAGATTGAAATATTCTCATATTTGCCGAGTGAAGCAAGGTGAAAAAACAATTCTGAAATGTATTTCCTCATGTCAGTTTGACTCCATACAGAGCATTGATGAAGGTTTTCATGAGAAAAAGTCAAAATATAGGAGATTTTGAGTAAAATATGGGAAAATATAGGAATGACTCAAAAATATGGGAAAATATAGGAAATATAGGAGGCACTTGAAGGCCTGCAGTTCAGCACAGTCTCTGATGATTAATCTATACAAACTTACTACAATGTTCCTCTTCTTGATATTCACCTTTCTTGATATGCCAATGGTCCTAGTTGGGCATTACAAATGTGAATATATTGACTGAGATTCACTCTTGTTATATGCACCTCTAATCAAACTGGATAAAGGAGGTTAAAGTTTTAACATTAAAAGTTTCCAAAACAGGACTATTTGAAAACTTGAGCCAACATTGTTACTCTACCAAGTTTTCAATCGTGCCTATTTGCAAATTTCCACTATGCATAGTTTTCAAGAATATAGAGTTTAATTTGTGACACTGTGCAGAAGGGAGAGTGGAGGAATAGATTAAACAGAAATGCATGAAATGATAGTCACGTCCCTCTTGGTCATCATGCTGGACATGTGTGAATGGTTAATTAAAAAGCTGTCTCGTGGTATTAGTCACAAATTGTTATACCATTACATGAGATTTCACAATCACAAACATGTCTTCACCAAAATTTCATGTGAAAAAGGGCGATACAATGAAATGTACAAAAATATTGTAATTTCGAACTCTCAGGGGCCTGCAAGACGTTACAGCTAGCAAATATATTGGATTTAAAGATATGATGTGTGATGTAGGTAGAGTGGCTGTAAACTTGTCCGGGCGATTCCGCTCTCCAAAATGGAGGTAAAAAAGGTAGTTTTTGCTCAATAAATCAGTTTACATAATGAATTCACCAAGAGGCGCACACATACATATAAGTGGTAGGACAAAAATAGTCCGCTATCTAATTTGCATAATAATATGCCAGATACATGTCTCTGTCATGCTATTGAAACATTGACCGGTTCTTCAAACGGCAAATTGATTTTAGGACATGGAATAATAAATAGATCCATTTTTAGAGCATTGGTTAGAAGGAAACCTAAGTTATTGAGCAAAAACGACATTTTTTACCACAATTTTAGAGAGGGAGCTCCCTAACCCGGTATTTAAGATTGAGACTATGGTTGGAATGAGACTGTTCTCCCTTGATCTAGTCAGGCACGCCCGATGTACTGCTGGAACCGTAGTAATATCTTGTCTCCATCCGCTGGATAGATGGCCTGAAGATCTGGAGATAAAACATGAGAAACTACTTCACCGTCATAGTTATGAATAAAAGAAGTATTATTTATTTCCAGGAATAACCTACTGGCATTTTAACCATGTTTAACCAGCAAACAATATGGGTGCATGGTTCATGAAAGTTCCTTAAAATCAGTACCCTACTTTAGATTTACCCTGCGAATCCCAATCCATAAAAGTGCCATAGAGACATAAGGAATGAACTTCGGTAATCTGTTTACTAGTGCTAAAAACTTAGGAATGAAGATACAAAAGTTCAGTAAACTAACAAGTTTGCGACTTTCACTTAGCACATGCATTATTTGCATTGTATTTTCTCATTTGGCCATGTGCAAAGACTAACTACATTTTATGAAAAACGTTGTCATAATGACCTTCATGACCGTATTCTCGCCGTCAGCAGATGCCTAAAAGTCACGAAAGCAGTCCTGGAGAAGTATTTGGAATTTAATGTGTACTTTGCAATAGGAGTTTAGGTCTTCCCACTCCGAAAATTGTTGGTGCACGTTTGGATTGTCAACATTTGGAATTGATATCTTCCCTATAGCAATCAATTGGAGGGAAAACTAAAAATCCCTGGAAGGAAGTGCATGTACTTCGCACAAATTTTATTTCTGAGGAATGAGCTAGAGTACATGCAATCAAGGACATGACACTGGCTATTTCTGCTTTGCACATGCAACAACCATGCATATTCGGACGTTTTCTGTGCATAGAATTCTCATCAATTAGTAAAGGACAGAAAAACTCTTAAGATCTGGCGATACTCATGACAACATTTGAAGACTGACGGCCAATGTGTTCACAAGGGCAAGTTCAGAAAATTCAGTTGGCTGTGACATCCATGTTGGATGCGGGAAGGAATATCCGCGAGAAGTCCGAAGGAAGTTGAGAATGTTCTTACCTGGTGGTTCTATGGGGAATCCTCCACTCCAGATCATCCACAGTGTTCGGTTAGCATAGTCTCCCTTTAACTCGTTAATTGACGTCAGAAACTCGCCGTACGGGGGGATCATCGTTGTTTTGTACCTGTGTGTATGATAGTATGGCATGAATTCCACCGTGAAGCCCTAGTTATTGAAAATTTATTCTCGATAAGCAGACCTTCTACGGCTTTCGCTTAGTTATACTGCTGTCAAGTTTCAATTCCCTCTGAAATATTGCAGATTTGACTAGTGTTGCTTGTCTATTTTTTTACTGCTTTTTTTTTTATCTGATTATTCTAATATGCTATCTCTGAAATACAGTACCGAAGGATGATAAAAAATTGTCCTCGTGAGAAACCAAATTTAGAAGCTGCCACCAGGTGGTGCCTCCTGTATGCGTAAGTGGACGAAACTCAATTCCAAGCGACATCTCATGACATGGTAAATGCATATCAAATTTGAGATGAATCCGATAAGCGGTTCTCAAGTTATTACATGGAAAGGTAGGATATTTCGGAGGAATTCGACAAAGCGTTTCAAAGTTATCGTTTGCAGCATTGACGGATGGAACGAAACCCAGTGGCGTCACCTTCAGGTACATATTGCTGAAACGCAATACCAGTCGACGTGTTGTCGCAAGGGATGCGTATGCCGAATTTCGGAAGAATCTGACAAAGCGTTTGGAAGTTCACGCTTGTGAAGAATTTGAACGGACATTAACCGACATTTACAGAAAGATGGAAGGAAACCCAGTGGCGCCACCTCCAAGCAGAAGATGTTGAAATGCAAAACCAACCAGCAACTTGTCGCAAGGAATGCGTATGCCGAATTTCGGAAGAATCTGACAGCGTTTGGACGGACATCAACGGACACGAAGAAGCGAGACCCATTTTAAAGTCCCCGTACCGGCCGCGTTGCGGTGGGGGGAAAAAACAACATGCTAATATATATGGTCTAACGTTGACTTCATTATAGACGAATTGTTCATGATGAAAACGCTACTGATTGAAGAGACTGGAAGATCGCCAATACAATTCTAGGCTATTAATGGATTGATTCACCACAACGTAGATTTATTTGATTTTGCATGACTGACGTGTGTTTACAAAGGCCGTGGTTTGATTGTGGAATAAATATGACCTACAGGTACTCGATGAATGTTTAATTGCTGCTCGGCCAAGCGCAGAATACACACAGGTGAAGAAATTGCATGACCAAACAGGATTGCAAAATTCTAAACTCAGCAAAAAAATCATGAAGCATTTCCAGACCTATTTTTCGTTGAGAGCACATTTTAGTTCAAAGCCTTTCCATGAAAGAGACCATATCCGTACCAATGGATGTGAAGGTACCATGCACGTTCATTATATCATGGTTGAAGGAGTAAGTTGAAAAACTGTATTGCCGAAAAAAAATACCCACGATATAACATTTATGAGTGGGAATTGGGGGTTGATTCAAACATACGTAAAGTTCCTTTCTTTGCCGGCCGCCATGAGAAGAAGATAGGCCAGTGGAAGTCTGGGCACGTGTAGATCGACGTCGTACCGGAAAGGGGGTTCTTGAATCTTGTTCTCTATTTGGATTGTCACGTTAACCCGTGACATATAACATCCCGTGGACACTAAATCACAGAAAATAACGTCAAATTTACCAGGCATGATTGAGGCAATACAGATCAAATCGTCTGGAAAATTGTATTGCTTGCTCCTACTTATCCAATTTACTCACAAATAGAATTCTGTCGACAAGAGTCAATGACATGAGCTTCTCTGTTAACATTCAACTGCGTCACTCGGTGCTTCTAATTCATTCTTATTAATTATATATTAAAGAAATGGATTGGTGAACAGCAAAGACAACACAGCATTTTTGTAAAGCAAACTGATACAGCGGCGACTAATTTGTTGATGGTATTCATCTTTCAAATTCTCTTCTGTCAATTGACGTATATGCGTAGAGTGATGGATAACATATGTCCTTAACCGTCCAAGCGAAACAATTCAGAGTTGATGGATGAAATTCCTAATACATGAGTTTTGCTTTTTGTTTCTCTTAAAGTGATATTTATTATGTTCTCTTCCACATCATAAACTACAAATATTGCAAGAAAGTTTTCTGATCAGATTTATATAAAACTGATTAAATTCTTCGAAAGTACCGTGAAGTTTTATTTATTGTTGGACTGTTTATCTACGATATCAACAACGCATTTTTTTATTTTCTTGCGAGTAAAAGTTATCCAAAGTAACCGAACCTGTTGGGTTTTTTTTTATCGTTTTCAAAATATTACATTTTTATGTATCGATGTTGACCCGGTAGGTTCAGCTCAATACATAATGTAGGGCTGTAAAGCTTGACCGGATTTGCGTCTTACTCGTTCATGCACAAGACAAAGTTCTTAGGCTACAAAAATAGTTCTAAAGCTTTTTCTTCTTGTATCCTTGTTTGTGTCTTGTATGTTTTGCTAGGTGCTTAGTTGTTATTATTCAGGTTCAAAATATTTCATCTGCTGAGCGAGAGACTGGGAGAGGTTCACTCTGATTGATTTTAGTCTGTGTCTGTTACAAATTTAATTATTATCGTACACATATTGTATGCTGTACATATATTTGTATCTCATTTTCCTCATGTCATAGTTTTCCCTATGTTTTAAAGGTTCCCTATGTTTGAAAGGAATATTGACAATTGGATTTGTCTGTTCCCCTCCTTGAGGCCGTATTCTTAGAGCAATCGTATTCAGCTAATCCAGTGTCTTGCATGCAGCAAAGCGTGGGTAAATGTAAATAGCTGACAGTGCATGCTGATCCAGTTAATATATGTAAATACATTCAACGAGCGAGGTCACCCAGACCCTGTCTTTCAATAACTTTATGTTAGCACTTTTTAATGCAATATATTTGAGATGCCATATATCAGCAATCACTGGAAATATCTTGATAAAATAAATTTAAAACACCAAATATACTCGAAATAATAGTGGCTACCACATTATGTTGTCATTAATTCACAATTTGGTTAAGAGTTAATCATCATCCGAACTTCTGCTCATAGCCATGCGGTAACGGGTGGTATCTGAGTGTAATAGGGCGTTTCCCAAATGGTCACATGCGATTGGTCCCGTGAGACCCGACATCGGCGCAATCACATTCATAAAATGAAGACACACCTCCAAAATGCGATCGATTGATATGATCTCTTGGTGGGCCTCGAAGTGCCCCCATCACAAAATAAAAATCATATCATTTTCCTGTGAGCTGCCGCCGATTTTATTTTTTTTTCTAATATGTTAGGCCGTTTGTAATAAGAAGCATGCTCCATTAGAGTGAGAAATAAAATAGCTAATTCGCACAACTTCGGTTTGGTCTCCCACAATCCATCTTCATTTTATCCAGCCAATTTCTACGTTCTCACTTCGAACTTCCCTTGATATATCTGGACCCTTCAATGTTCAAATAACTTATAAATAGACACGAGACGTCACTGACCTCGAAAATATTTGAAATTCGAAATGGGTCGCACAAGAGCGTTATTGATTGGCTGACCTAAGTAGTGGGCACCATATTAGGAGGCCGGACGCCGCTAATAGAGGATGATGTCACTCTACGTGACTTCACTCGCAATCGATGTGTACGTTCTGATTGGTTCTTCTGTCGTTAGCTGGTGAAATTTACACCTCGGATTTTGAACGCTGAAGGGGTCAGATAAATCAAGGCAGGTTCGAAGTGGGAACGTAGAAATTGGCTGGATAAGATGAAGATGCCACAGTCTTGCTCCTCGAGCACCTAAGTGCAATCGACATGTCTCACATCTGAGATTCCCAGGTCAAAATATTTGAATTCGGATAATTTCATTGGCTCGTTTAAATAGAGTCCATCGATATTAACGGAGATATATTTTTAGTACAACTGTCATAGTCGATATTTTGGATATTCTGTAACCAGCCCTCTTCGTCAAAAACCCCGAATATGAATCATGATATTAACAAATAAGGGTTATCTCATGTAGTCACACAAACACGCCAGTGAAGAATAGTTGTAAACCGTCTCAACAATATGTCGCGGCCGTAGCCAGGAATATTCCTACTGTCTGTACATGTAGATATCAAATCTGGTGAGTATTTGAAGCACCCATGATTAAGTTCTCAGCATCTCATGACTTACAGACACTCTATAGCACAAGCATCACAATAGGAATTGCCGCTGTTTGTAATCAATGTGGTAGCGTTATCTTAAAAAAAAAAATGTTTTGCTGGCCTACTGAGAAAGTGAAAATGGTGAGCAGCCAAATAATTAAAGGCTCTGGACAAGATTGCGTTAAACTACAGGGCCGCTGAAAAAATTACTTCAAATTCCCTTGTGACTTTCGGTGGAACACAAAAGACTCAAATATAGTTTACACAAAGAACGTTACCAATAAATGAGTTAGAAAACTGAACTGTATTCACCCATAACAGAGTAACTCAAGTAAATGAGGATTCTCTCCTTAATAATTATCATAATATCTCCGAGTAAGTTCTCTATTTGCCCTTCAAGAATGTTATTGATGTTACTTGTTTGCTGGGGAAAGAATGTAAGAAATTGAAAAAAAATCACATCAATAATTCACACAAGTTATTTAGGACACTTTGATGCTTCTGTATGTAATATGTTGATAAAAAGACAACACATGACTGTATAGATTTTATCCAAACCTTACCATGGTGAAGTTCACATGTATGCTGATCAGATGCGGGTATGATTTCAAGAGTAATCTTGCCCAAACATCGATACACAAAAAAGCCTATATGCTCTAGTTTTTTTTAATTGATATCGTGGTCTGTTGCAACTTAGTCCAGGGTGAGGCAAGATGGCAGCATTTTTTCTCTCATTTTTCCCTAACGATTTCTTGAAAACAATTTTAGATTCGTCAATAGTTTGTGCATTGTGAACACCTGATCTCAATACGAGCCAATAGCCAATTATTCCCGCCAAATGTTATATCCAGGCTACTTATATATATCCTTAAATATAAGCACGAGATCTATTGATGATATGTATTTTACTTAGATAAATTGTGGTGAATAAAATCAATTTAAAAAAAAAAATGCAATTCAAAAAGTTTGAGCATTTTTTTAAGGCAGAATTTTGTGCTGAATCTGAAAATGCGCGTCTTGGTGGTCAAAGCTGTTGCGTTTTGGATGAAAAATATTCCACAGAATTTATAACACAAATGTATAATAAATTCAAAACAATGTCCATGAGGGTCGTCTGAAATGTTTGTCTATTGATCACTTCACAATACCTATTGATTTTCTAAATCAATCTTCCTCACCATGTCAATAGACAAACATTTCAGACGACCCTCATGGACATTGTTTTGAATTTATTATACATTTGTGTTATCAATTTTCCACAAAATTTATAACACAAATGTATAATAAATTCAAAACAATGTCCATGAGGGTCATCTGAAATGTTTGTCTATTGATCACTTTAAAATACCTTTTGACTCTCTAAATCAATCTTCCTCACCATGTCATTGCTAATCATGCATGTTAGGCCTAAAGTTAACGTGTTTGCAAAATCTTCCGTAAAAAATCTCGTGGGGAAATCTAGTATGAATGATATGTGAGGTTATCAAACATGATCACAATGTTCCTTCACAAAATCCAGGATATACGATTTCCATACAGAAATGACAAGTTGCCACATTCAATTAACATATCAGTTTGTATGTCTGAATAGAAATAACAAAGAAATGAATGAAAAATTGAGAAAAAAATTGACGTTGAATGACCGTTAGAAATTATGACGCCACCGTGACATCATTATGAAGGTTAGTGAGGTATAAGTTATATTGTTTGATACAGCATTACCCAAATTTATGTTGTTGAATTTTTCAAATCTCTAGTCATGAAGATGAGCCAGGTGGTGGAACCATATCACCTTCTCTGCAGAAAAAGACAGTTTTTGCGGATTCTGCCAAAAAAAGGGGTAGGGGTAACTTCATGGCGATTTCGTCAAAACAGTGCCCATGGTCATTCTTGGTATGGCTGAATGCCCAATGGCTATTGTCAGTTTTCGGGATGCACGAGAATAACCAACAGGTAGAATAACGATACGAGCGAGATAATGCTGAAGTTACATGGACTTTTATCCTCATTTTGGACGAAATCAGTGCGTGAGATCATGGTAATCAGCGGTATATTTCTGTTTTTTTCAGGCCCATGCATGAACCATTTCAGCACCATTTCGCAGCCAAATTTGCAAATGAATTCTACCTTCTTGTTCCCAATTTCGTGATCCCCTCCCTCAATCACATTTTTCACCCAATACAGCACAGCAGCTTGTCCACCAAAACGCCGACATTCAGATTCGGCATAGAATTCTGATGCAAAAATGATGCTCTTTGGCCTCCGACGTACCATTAAAGTGCTCTAGCTCTTGGACTACTGGGGTGTCGTTGTACACATTCCAGGTTATCGTAAGAATTTGAGGGCCTCGGCTCCCCAGAGAGCTTGTCGTAAGAGGCAACTATCTGAGCAAAAAGGAATAGGACCCCAACCATGGGATCCCGGGTGCGAACAGTAATAGAAGCCAAACTTGGTGATATGATTGAAAGATCGTTGAAAGCGACATTAAATCATACTCACTAATTACAAGCCAGGTTTGGGTCAAAAAGTGATACACTACTACTGTTTCAGCAATGTTTCAGAATATATTGCTTGCGATATTTACCATTGGCTGCAGACAGTCTCAGTCCACATTGGACCTTCTCGGCGTAGTCACACAGCCTGTTCTCGTCATCATAGAGCTGACCGTCGTAACAACTGTAATACTTCTGTACGATACCATAGCGGCACACCAGGTACCGCTGACAATCGGCCATGTCCGGTATCATTCCAAAATCGACACTACATCGGCTGTCAGGAACACCTTGAGGGTAAACTGCAAGAAGAAAAGGACAGATAGTCGTCAGAACTTAAATCATATTGAAACCTCAAAAATAGATCTAGTTTTATACTACGATTCGTAGCGACCGCGGTATCGTGCCGATCAGCATTGTCAAAGGTTTAGGTTTAACCGGTTGAACAAGCATCACAAACCTAAAATAATTATACAGAATTATACCTACGAAAAGGTAACAAGCCCAGCACGAATATAAGTAACATAAAACTGGGGATACCTTTTTGAGAGAACAGGACGGACAACCCTTCAAAAGAACAAACCAAAAATCTCCTTCACAAGAACAAGACAGGAAGCTCCTTCACAAAACCAAGACGGACAACTCCTTCTCAAGAACCTTAAACCGGTCACAAAACCAAGGTGGACAACCCCTTAATAAGGACAATCTGAGAACATGCCTTTCCGAACGAAAAAGACAGGAACCCCTTCCCGAAACCAAGACGGACAGCCCCTTCACAAGGACAGTACAAGACGTGCTACTCTATAGAATCAAGGCTACTCCTCTACAAGAACAAGACAGGTTACTCATCTAAAAGAACAACACGGACTACTCCTCTACAAGAATACAGGCTACTCCTCTACAAGAACAAGACCTGATACTCTTCTACAATAACAAGACAGGATACTCTACTATAAGAACAAGACAGTGTACTCCTAGAACAGGACAGCATACTCCTCTACAAGAACAAGACAGGGTACTCAGGAACAAGACAATTAGAACGATCTGCAAGAGGTGGGAAAAATTAACGACGTCTGGTGACTAAAAAGCAACCACATGACTCTACAGGAAAGCATCCTCGGCACCTCACATTCAGATTCGAGAATACGATGGATTCTCGGATGTAGCCTGAGTATCTCAGTCGCGCTTTTATACTCCTCTGCAAGAACAAGACAGGAAGTTTCCCTACCTCAACGACAGTTTTGATTGATGCTCCGGTTTGTATCCTTATTCACTGACAATTCTTGTTCAATTCAATCTAATGTTTCTCAGGTGGCAACTTACCAGACAAAACCCCAACAATTGCAGAGAGTGCAGCAATCAGTAGGACAATCAGTGCCCGGTAATACGTCATGATGAACTCGTCTTATCCAAACGAGTTGTCTGTGTGTTCTACTTTCTTGAGACAAATTACTATGAGAAGCTCCTGTATACCTGCAAATATAAGGTAAAACATATGTTACTTTTGACTTTCGAGTCACAATTCCTTCACATGATGGACCATCTCTTCACATAAGCAAGACGGACAACCACTTTACAAGAACAAGACGGACAGTCCTTTCACATGAACAAGATGGGCAGTCCATTCACGTGAATAACACGGATAATCCCTTCACAAGAACAAGACGGACAATTCCATCACAAGAACAAGAGGACAATCCCATCACAAGAATAAGACGGACAATCCCTTTACAAGAACAAGACGGACAATCCCATTACAATAACAAGACGGACAATCCCATCACAAGAATAAGACGGACAATCCCTTTACAAGAACAAAAGGACAATCCATTCACAAGAACAAGACGAATAGCCCATTCACATAATCAAGACGGACAATTCATTCACATAAACAAGACGGACAACCCATTCACATGAACAAGTCGGACAATCCATTCACATGAACCAAACGGACAGCCCATTCACATAATCAAGACGGACAATTCATTCACATAAACAAGTCGAACAACCCTTTCACATGAACAAGTCGGACAATCCATTCACATAAACAAGACGGACAATTCATTCACATAAACAAGACGGACAGCCCATTCACATGAACAAGTCGGACAATGCATTCACATAAACAAGACGGACTATCCCTTCGCATGAACAAGACGGACAGTCACTGCACTTTACAAGAACAAGACGGACAGTCCTTTCATGTGAACAAGACGGACAATCCCTTTACTAGAACAACACGGACAATCTCTTCACATGAACAAGACGGACAGTCGTCCATTCACATGAGCAAGACGAGTAATTCTTTTAAAAGTAAATGACGGACAACCCCGTTACAAGATCAAGACAAGCAATAACTTCACATGAACAAAACGGATATGACGGACAATCCCAGGCAGTATTCACTAATGACAGCAAAATATCTTGATGCTTCTGTCCTGATGCTCCCTTTTTTGCTGGCAAGTATCTTTAAATTCAAACGTTTGTCCCAGTTTTTTTATGCCTCCCCCCCCCCACCCCAGTTATACTATGTGCGTAGTAGCTGCTACTGGATACCGTTAACAGTCCAGTAAAATTTGTAACCCAACAATGATACCAATTTGAGAACGAAATGTTCGCTTCGACTGTTTTGTTACTGAAAACAATAAGAATGCTCTAACCGTACTGATGTTTTGTTAATGTTTAATCTATTCATGATTGTTTATTTTCACGATTTTTTAAATACCGGTAATAGAGTGGTTTTCCATGAGCGGACCATGCAATGTTTATGTAATAACCTATTCATGTGTTCACACAACTAAGCGACAAATATAGGTATTCAATGAAGTTTCCGTTTTTTTTATTATTATTTCGATTTCCCTCAAAGTTTGGCTAATAATCCTGATGAATGAATTCAGTGAACTTTAATTAGGCCTACTTTGTATGTAAGGTTCAGTATGTGTAGAATCTTGTGATGGTCTTCTTTAAATGTTGAAATCCATCGCTTGAGATCGAAAAGATTGTCTAAAACTCTTCGTGATATCAACGAAGGAAGACATCTATAATGAATGTCAGTTCATTGTTACTGTTTTCAGTAACCCCTGTCATCATATTCAGATTGTTTTGACTTGCAGATTCGGTTCGTTATTGAAAAGTTACGATTTTTAAACATTGTATTCTGTTATTGTTTATAGTATCGGCCTTGTCGCTTGTAATAAAATTTCGTTGTTAACTGGACTGATTGTTAACCTTATGATTTTTTTTGTTCTAACTTTAAAACAGGTGAGAACGGCCGTCCCGTTCCTGGAATTCGCCTGTCACCATGTGGTTAACCCTTCAAACAATGTCATCATGTGATTAACCCTTCAAACAATCACTTTCTCAACCAACGCCGCGACAAACAAATAGCACAATCAATTCTCCTGGCATCACGTCACGTTCATTTGGACCATGTCATTTCGCGTGTCAATAATGTGTTTGTTCTCCGTAAAGTGTTAAAGGCATATCTGATTTGAAAATAAATAACGAGAAGCGCAGATCATGCCAGCTATTATAACAGACTCATGGCCTCTAATATCGTATATACGAAGCTATTTTCCCTAACGATCCGTATACAGTGTAAAACACATCATCTTGCTCAACTCAGAAAAAATAAATACTCAGTCGATTTTTTCTTTTATGTTCTAAAATATTTACTTGATTTAAAAATATTGTATAAAATAAACTTATCAACATAGAATCACTTCTAATTGACCAGCCTCGTGAAACTCCAGGGGATTGACCTCACAGCTCATGGTAAATATAAGGGCCTCTGCTTCTCAGACAGCTTATCGTAAGAGACGAGTTTATTACAGTCATCATTTTTTCGGCTGATGAAGCTGAACGCGACTGAACGCGAATGCGTTCCATTGCCTGTTATATACAACTAATTGACCACACATTGACATAAGTCTCTTGCTCATAGAAATTAAATATGATGATATATATTATGGGTATCCTGATGGCATCCATTCTTGCAACATTACCTTGAAAAGTTTTCTTCTCCGTTATAGTAACAGTAAAATATATTCAAACGAAATGTCTTGCCCATGTCAAAGTGGTATAGGATGGCAAGAAACGTCTATAATTAAAAGCTTGCAAAAACGAAGATATGTTGGATAATTCCTAAACTTTAGAAAATGCCTTTAGTTTAGTTCTCTATGGACATTACAAAACCTCATCATTTTTCATTGTTGGCGGTAAGAACACCTAGACTGGTCGAATAGTTTTTGTACACAGGATGCTTCCTGTTGTGGTCACAGACAGGATTGCCAGGTAAAACCCATACACAAGTTAATATGCAAATATTCTTTCAATGCTGGACGAAAGAACTGGCGGAATTAATACAATGGGCTTATAAATGCATTTCACCGCAATAATTCAGATTCCAATTATAAAATATGCAAATATTCCGAGCCTGCCGCCCATTTACAGGTGGTTGGGTGGGCACAGGTTCCTGTTGCTTCAGTGCATTTTGCTGAGAAGCAACAGGAACTTGATAATGTGATGTCTTGCACTGTAATATCACTTATCTTTATTGCACCATGTAAGCGTCCTGTCTGTGTCTTGCGTGCTGTCCTCAGTGTTTTATAGGGTGGATGAAGGGTGTCTGGTTCCATGCTGCTTCAAAGATTTCTTCTTTGAAGTAGCAGGAACGCAACTTGGCTGGGTGGTGCTTCGTTGGTTCGTCGAGATATAGCTGAAATATTGTTGAAAGCGACGTTACATTCTATTCACTCACTCACTCACTCACCCATTTACATTTCAAAGTCATGTTTCCTGAATAGAGTACACTCTATATAATACCTTTGGTGTATTGGACATTAAACCAAACAGGACGAATATTAAAAAAAAATAATCAAACATGCACAGTTACAAATATTGGCTGAATTATTGGATTATCGGTAGCGATTAATCATTGAAAATTGTTGCTGTCTCTTCGAAGCATTTGTTGAAAATATGTTTCAATAATTGCTATAAAAGTGGGATTTGAACTTCCATCTTTTTGTCATATTTTGCCATATTTGGAATGCCTAGATGGACGCCATCGCAATAATCTTAAATTGCGTGAAAGATAAACTGAAAAACACTCTTTCGGTATTGTTCTGAATTTAACACTCGGTCTCAACGTCGCTCCGAAGTGGCAAGTTGGGTTGGAAGCGTTGTTACACTAAGGTGACTGGTGGGTCCATCTGCAAAGTTGAAAGTCCGTTCCTTCACAAAAACTGACGATTTGTTAATTACATATAGTCTAGAAAAATAGGATGACTAAGTATGATCTAACGCCGCTTTCAACAATCATTTGGGAGGTGTGGGTACTATTACTTTTCACACCCGGTACCTCACTGGTAGAGTTCTAGTCCATTTTACACCCGGGAAGCGCACGGGTGCTCAGATTAGTCGTCTCTTATGACAAGCTGTCCGAGGAACAGAAGCTCTTAACTTCTTACCATCACCTTAGTGTGAAATAAAGAGATCGGGCATATATCCTTCATTTCACTCCTAGCCCTCCTAAGTTCTCCAAAGCAATAATGATCCCACGGATCTATGGCAATATATATATTCCTAAAAGTCTTGAATATATATTCAGATTACAAGAAAATAATCCCGGTTAGATGAAACAATGAAAAAAAATACTTCAAAATGTATTTGAACAATCCAGAAAAATAATCCGCTTATTAAAATTGATGTTTCTCACAAACTGTTCGAGTTATTGCAACTTCAAAATTACTCTCGGATTTTCATTTTTTGTGTATTTTTTTTAAATTAGAATTTCAAAATAAGGTAACTGAAGAAAATTACTCAAATTAGCATGCTATAGTTTCGAAGAGAAATATTTTTAAAACAAGGATATAACTAAAATTGAGACAGAATTTGACCATACCATGCATGTTAGAAGCATGCAAATTTCAGGCATCTATGGGCAAAATACTTGAAATAAGCACCTTAATTGAACAATGACATGACCAGGAGCTTGTTATTAAGCGAAAGTGCTTTCGATTTTTTTTGTTCATTTTCAGGAAGGATAAGAGAAATTTGATACCTACAACCAAACTTATATTTTCACTTTATGTATCAGGAAGACTATTTGGATCTGATTATTTGGAAAAACATCCGAGAGCCCTCAAGCATACCAAAATAGGTCAGGATGCACATTTCGATAAGCACATTATCGTTATTATGGTCAGGAACGTCTGTGAAATGTTGTAACAACGACTATAACAATGCACTCATTATTGAGAGGTGTGCAGATAACTGTCAGCAAAATTACTTTGGATGTCATTAACGTGATTAATATGAGCGCCTGTTCAAACAGTTTTGAAGTGGATGTTGCAAAATGGTTTTTTTCCCCCCACAAATGTGAAATGTCTCTACGCACAAAGCTTGGGAGGGAACAAGCATATCAGTGAACGCTTTGTTGAATAATGTGATACCCTTATGTGTTAACCCTTTATATGTTAGAATACATCAAATTTGAAATATGTATGTTTCAGGTGTATAGGGTTTATTTGAAAAACGGGTTTCGATTGTGGTGTTTAACAGTGAAACGAGTCTCATTTTCTTAAGACGGATTCACGTATTAACAATTTGAAAGTGAACTGATTGAAGCTGTCGAAATAAGTTATTAGAAACTGTTTGATCATCAATAGTGTCTGATTAATCACATACATGTATACCTGGCCATCATTCAAACCCATATTTCATGCGTTCAGAATTCATACTCGGATTTTCATTTTTTGTGTATTTTTTTTAAATTAGAATTTCAAAATAAGGTAACTGAAGAAAATTACTCAAATTAGCATGCTATAGCTTCGAAGAGAAATATTTTTAAAACAAGGATATAACTAAAATTGAGACAGAATTTGACGATACCATGCATGTTAGAAGCATGCAAATTTCAGGCATCTATGGGCAAAATACTTGAAATAAGCACCTTAATTGAACAATGACATGACCAGGAGCTTGTTATTAAGCGAAAGTGCTTTCGATTTTTTTTGTTCATTTACAGGAAGGATAAGAGAAATTTGATACCTACAACCAAACTTATATTTTCACTTTATGTATCAGGAAGACTATTTGGATCTGATTATTTGGAAAAACATCCGAGAGCCCTCAAGCATACCAAAATAGGTCAGGATGCACATTTCGATAAGCACATTATCGTTATTATGGTCAGGAACGTCTGTGAAATGTTGTAACAACGACTATAACAATGCACTCATTATTGAGAGGTGTGCAGATAACTGTCAGCAAAATTACTTTGGATGTCATTAACGTGATTAATATGAGCGCCTGTTCAAACAGTTTTGAAGTGGATGTTGCAAAATGGTTTTTTCCCCCCACAAATGTGAAATGTCTCTACGCACAAAGCTTGGGAGGGAACAAGCATATCAGTGAACGCTTTGTTGAATAATGTGATACCCTTATGTGTTAACCCTTTATATGTTAGAATACATCAAATTTGAAATATGTATGTTTCAGGTGTATAGGGTTTATTTGAAAAACGGGTTTCGATTGTGATGTTTAACAGTGAAACGAGTCTCATTTTCTTAAGACGGATTCACGTATTAACAATTTGAAAGTGAACTGATTGAAGCTATCGAAATAAGTTATTAGAAACTGTTTGATCATCAATAGTGTCTGATTAATCACATACATGTATACCTGGCCATCATTCAAACCCATATTTCATGCGTTCAGAATTCATAATTTAATGGTAGTTAAATACAGTGAAACTTAAGATGCGAAATGCATCTAGAATATATGCTCAGTTACTAAAGGATCGATGTCTATAATATAAGTGTGATTGTACTTACAGATTATCTCAGTTCCTCTAACTGCGACTGGTGCGTCTAATTATTTCCTCTCGTCCTTCGCTTAGACAAGGACTTTATTTTTTTACTTTTCGGTCTGCACATGCGATTCGAGGAGTGTCTATCTGTATGTGACGGGAGGACAGTGTGATGTTTACCTTACAAACTCCAGAAGAAAACAGGAAAACATTGGTGCCATACACTGCTGTCCAATTGTGTACACTCTGTGCCTGCCATACATGTCACACGACTGCTGTGTACAATACAGTTTAATTTCACGCGTTTTGGGATTTGAGTGCTGATGGCTTTTAGAAGAAAATCTTAGGGAATGTTTACTCAGGGGCGTCGTAATGGAACACGGTTCGCTAATACACTAGTATTTAATAGTAATGTGAATCGAATCTCAGTCCTGAACTCAGACAATCTTCCAGTGGTTTTCCATAGGAGAGACTATAATTTCCAAATTGTTTTCGTTAGGAATACAAGATTGATGGGCAAAAATATAGCAATTCGACCAATATTCCTATAACAGTCTGACTTTCCTTTTACGCGAGTACTGTCTAACGATAACAAACGTAAAACGAAGAAACTGGGGGGGAATGATATTTCACAAGATTTGAACCATAGGAATACAGCTATACAAAACAGATTGTCTAAGTATCTTGCATCTTTCTTCACGTTGAACTAAACAGATGTAAAACTGATTTTGTAATATGACAAAAAATCGTTTCTATACTTCCTGGATCAAGAAGCTTTCTGGCTGGAAAATTGAAAAAACAAAACGTTTTATCTAGTTGTCATGATGTACAAAATAATAGCCACTATATAGCAATGTGGTCACATCACGTTCTTTCGGAGTTGTGCAGAATTATATATGCTATTCTATGATGGCCGAGAGGGGCCATCGCGTCTTTCATTTCTAATTTAACGCGATGGAGCGATGGAGCTATACGATGGAGCTATGCGATGCGCGATGGAGCTATGCGATGGAGCGATGGAGCTATGCGATGAAAAGTCGCGCTATGCGATGCGCGATGAGGCTATGCGATGGAGCTATGCGATGCGCGATGGAGCTATGCGATGAAGCGATGGAGCTATGCGATGGAGCGATGGAGCTATGCGATAAAAAGTCGCGCTATGCGATGCGCGATGAGGCTATGCGATGGAGCTATGCGATGCGCGATGGAGCTATGCGATGGAGCGATGGAGCTATGCGATGGGGCTATGCGATGGAGCTATGCGATGGTGCTATGCGATGGAGCGATGGAGCGATGGAGCTATGCGATGGAGCGATGAAGCGATGGAGCGATGAAGCGATGGAGCTATGCGATGGAGCTATGCGATGGAGCGATGGAGCGATGGAGCTATGCGATGGAGCGATGAAGCGATGGAGCTATGCGATGGGGCTATGCGATGGAGCTATGCGATAGAGCTATGCGATGGAGCGATGGAGCGATGGAGCTATGCGATGGAGCGATGGAGCTATGCGATGGAGCTATGCGATGGAGCTATGCGATGAAAAGTCATTGCGCATGTAAATTTCCCCGGTGTGAGAAAGGAATAGGCTGCTAATGTTTTCTGTAGTTTACTGTGGTTATGTACTAAATTTGATGGCAACCTGTTTAATCACGCTCATTGGCTTGTAAGGCATGATTTTGACTCGAGGGCCTCGCCGGTATTCCATCAGTTCCAGCCAAGATATAACACATACTCTCCCACCCCGTCACCCCTTTCTGCTAATGTTTTCCACAGTTTACTGTGGCTGTCCGTGATAAAACCCTATTGACAGCTCCCTCGATTAGTTTTATTCTAATGAGCAGTAAAGGACAGTCTTCCTCAGTACCATATTGCTATGCAGGTAACAAAGAAGCGTGTAGAGTATTCGTCAAATGATGTTTCGCGTTATATGGTCGTCTAACATCTTGCGATGTCACTGAAATCACATTATTCGGTTCATCTAACACGTATATCTTCAATAATAAATAAACGTCATTGGTATTTTTTATTATGTTCTAATTCGTAGGACTCAAACGAACACAAATTATTTATCGTTTCAACATCCGCTAGTTTATTTTCACCATAGAGTAGCCCGGTCCCGAAGCCCGGCCTCGCGCGGTACACAGAAATCATACAAAGGTGTGAAAATACAAGGTACTGAGGAGCCTTCCTGAACGCAAGGTGCCGCCCAGGCAAAAACAGAGATAAACACACTGGAGAAATACTCTGAAAACCTGTGTTCGTAGCACTGCACCGGACGTCTCCAGCTCAGGATGACAAACTCCATCCTGTACAGAATATCATAAAAGGAATAAATCGATACGTAGAACTAGAAAGGAATGGAATCTGTCCAGTCTTGAATGGAGTAACCTACAAAATATAGATATGGAAAGCACGTAATATGGATAGAGGAAATCCCATTAAAGCCAATTCCCATCTAATGCATATAGGAACTATTAATTTTAAATGAATGTGTTTTAATTAGGTCTTCTTGGACGAAGCACATGCAAATGGAAGGTAAATCAAGGTAAACTAAAGTGTACCGCAGCCTGGCTTGGCCTGGACATCGATGAGTAACACCGTCCACACACTGCCTTATAAGCCAGTAGATTACATAACGCTAGAGAACCAGACTACACCTGTCGCCTTTGTTATTCAGTACACCTGTTAACTGCTTTATTTCATTAGAATATCCGCGCTACTGTTAACATTCAGAGAACCCTCATTAGAATAATAATTCACGCGCGCCAACTCTCCGCGCCCCAAAACAGCGCTCCTGTACCAACAATAAATATATCTATATTTAGCGTCATGTCAATATTATTTAATGATATTAAACACACACTATTCTGCCTTCACAGATGCATCGAATGCAGTCCACGTTCTCAAGAAAACTTCTATTTTATGTGTATTTTACTGGTACGAGCCATTCCGCAATGTAAGCGTCAAATCCGACACTCCATATTAACCGAGCAGCCTACACTTGTAGCTGATACTATTCAGTTTGTTTCATATGTATATGTCTTATATAGAGGTTATTCCTCATCACAACCAACTATTTTATAGTGTCAACGTGCACAAGCTGGGTTCTTTTGTTTTGGTAGGTATGCAACTCTGACCTACATTTAGAACAGAGGATTTCATCCCTGGTAGCATCTTCAAGTTTCCGAACTTCTTGCAGCCAGTTCTGTTGTAACGGAGAGTTTTTACCACAACAATCGCATTTCAACTTATTGAATGGCACATTTTGTGTACAAATTTGCCATCACTATATTACTTTGCTACTGCAATAAATGCATATCTATCTATTATAATATATAAGGCTATCTGTCTCCGATTGTCTGTTGGACTGCAGGCGGAAGTGCAAGTGGTGAAGAAAACTGAACAGCTTTAGGGATTTCTGATTAGAAAATATTTCCAAGAAATATCTGTTCATGGATCATTCAGCTATGGACAATGACTTTTCATCGCATAGCTCCATCGCATAGCTCCATCGCTCCATCGCTCCATCGCATAGCTCCATCGCATAGCTCCATCGCTTCATCGCTCCATCGCATCGCATAGCTCCATCGCATCGCTCCATCGCATAGCTCCATCGCATAGCTCCATCGCTCCATCGCTCCATCGCATAGCTCCATCGCATAGCTCCATCGCATAGCCCCATCGCATAGCTCCATCGCATAGCCCATCGCATCGCATAGCTCCATCGCGCATCGCATAGCTCCATCGCATAGCCTCATCGCGCATCGCATAGCGCGACTTTTTATCGCATAGCTCCATCGCTCCATCGCATAGCTCCATCGCTCATCGCATAGCTCCATCGCATCGCATAGCTCCATCGCGCATCGCATAGCTCCATCGCATAGCCTCATCGCGCATCGCATAGCGCGACTTTTCATCGCATAGCTCCATCGCTCCATCGCATAGCTCCATCGCGCATCGCATAGCTCCATCGTTCCATCGCATAGCTCCATCGCTCCATCGCGTTAAATTAGAAATGAAAGACGCGATGGCCCCTCTCGGCCATCATAGAATAGCATATATAATTACTATTCGGAAAAAAAGGACAGCAACCAAGAACAAGACAGTCACAGCCTTTATAGCAAAGTGGGGTCCCTTGACAAACTCAGTCAACTAACCGACCCCACCCCCAAAAATAATGAATGTCAACCTGATGACGCGTGTAATGACATATTACACTTTCACTTTCCTTTCTTACATTTTTCCCTTTTTTCATTATCACCGGTATTGCCCTGTTTCTAGTATTCTACTAGTAGTATATAGCCGTGATTTAGAGCCTCATTGACCTCAGAAATTTGCATGATTTGTGGAGGTCACGTGGAGGACAGGTCAAGTGCACTATAGTTCCGGCAGAATGACCAAAAAGCTACCTCCAACACAGGAGAGTTCCAATTGTTGCAGGGAATGTATTCATCCGGGGTGATGCGGTCTGGCGGTAATGCGGTCGGGGGAAAAAGCTTCCGCGGAGCAAAAGTAGTCCCCAGACTTCAAATACGCTGCATGATCCGATTGGATCGAGTGAGGTATCAAAGTGAAGCATTCGTGAAGGGGCATCCAGTCATGGGTGGGTGTATGTAAAATTAGGATTTTTTCCCGAAACTATAAAAAGCGGAACACGGACTTTACCCCTAAAATTGGGGAAAACACCTATCAACCCTAGCCAAAAGGGCTAATATCGGTCCCCGGGCTTATTGGGACCTGCCTATCAAGTCAATGGGGTGGGTGCATGTAAAATTAGGATTTTTTCCCGAAACTATAAAAAGCGAAACACGAACTTTACCCCTACAATAGGGGAAAACCCCTATCAACTCTAGCCAAAAGGGCTAATATCGGTCCCCGGGCTTATCGGGGCCTGCCTATCAAGTCAATGGGGTGGGTGCATGTAAAATTAGGATTTTTTCCGAAAATATAAAAAGCGGAACACGGACTTTACCCCTAAAATAGGGGAAAACCCCTATCAGCTCTAGCCAAAAGGGCTAATATCGGTCCCGGGCTTATCGGGGCCTGCCTATCAAGTCAATGGGGTGGGTGCATGTAAAATTAGGATTTTTTCCCGAAACTATAAAAAGCGGAACACGGACTTTACCCCTAAAATAGGGGAAAACCCCTATCAACCCTAGCCAAAAGGGCTAATATCGGTCCCCGGGCTTATCGGGGCCTGCCTATCAAGTCAATGGGGTGGGTGCATGTAAAATTAGGATTTTTTTCCGAAACTATAAAAGGCGGAACACGGACTTTACCCCTAAAATAGGGGAAAACCCCTATCACCTCTAGCCAAACGGGCTAATATCGGTCCCCGGGCTTATAGGGGCCTGCCTATCAATTCAATGGGGTGGGTGCATGTAAAATTAGGATTTTTTTCCGAAAATATAAAATGCGGAACTCGGACTTTACCCCTACAGTAGGGGTCTGTATTATACAATATAAGGGAAAATGCCTGTATGGGGTATGGGATGGTCATTTTTTTTTTCGTGGGCTTTACTATGGGTTGTGGGGTGTCGTTTTTCTCGTCTCACCAAGAAAAACACGATGGGAGGGGTCACCGAGGTCTGTATATAGGCCTATAGGCTGGCTATGGGGGGTATAGGTCCAACCTGGAAAATTCACGCACGTTCATTGTGATATGGGTTGTTTGGTCTTGTTTTTCACGTCTCGTCATTTAGAACACGATGGGTAGGGTCCCGGAGCGAAACGGTGAAATTTTTGGAAAACTGCCATATAGCCCATATAGCTCCATACTGGCTATATGGGAGTATAGGTTCAACCTGGGAAATTCACACACGTTCATTGTGATATGGGTTGTTTGGTCTTGTTTTTCACGTCTCGTCATTTAGAACACGCGATGGGAAGGGTTTCGAAGCGAAACGGTGAAATTTTTGGAAAAAGTTCACCGAGGCCTGGGTAAGCCCATAGGCCTATACTGCATGGCTATGGGGTATAGACCCATACGGGGTGGACGTTTTGGGGTCTAGGTGAGCCCCTAATGATCCTATGGTGTCGTATGAGGTCTTATTTTGAAGCTCTCGTGGAGGAGCATCCGACTGGACTAATAGTTCGTCCGTTGCGCATGCGCAGTCTGGCCCGTAGTATAGAAAGCAGGCATTTTGGGGGGTATGTGGGTGTGTGTTTGGGGTAGAGATGGACCGCTATGGGTCCGAATGGGTCGTGGAAGGTGTCAAAGTGAAGCTTGTGTGGGGTAGAGTCAGATTGGCGTGTTTTAAAATGCAAGTCGCGTGAATCTGCGCATGCGCAGTTGGTTGTAGTAAGTAAAGTGGCCATTTTGGGGCAGTGCGGGAAGGTATTTGGTGTCGAGATGGACCATCCTTGGTCCGAATGCGTCCTGGGAGGTGTCATTTTGTAGCTCTCGGGGTGTAGACCCCGATTTGAGGGATGTTCACGTCATCTGTGACGTCATCAGTACGAGTAGTAGCCTCAGGGCGGCCGTGTCGTGGCGACGTAAATTGTCTAGACGAGTAAACTGCTTCTGGCAAGTTTGACCTTTGACCCTGCACGCGCTAACAATACCGGATAAAATTGCGCGCAGGGTCAAAGGTCAGTTCCGGTCACGTGAACGGAAGCGGAAGTGACCTCACAGAGGTCATATGCAAATTATTGAGGTCAACAGGTGTCCAAATGCTCTTGCAGAATACCGGATAATAATGGTGCGCATGAGTCAAAGGTCACTTCCGTTCAATATGGTTCATCAGAGATACTCAAACCTCTTATCAATACATCTACAATACAGTTAGTGAAGCAGGTCTAATATTTCTCCTCACTCTTTCCTGTTTGACCAGTGTTTGCTGGTGTAGCCCTGTTTGACCAGTGTTCGGTGGTATTACAAGCGTCTAGTCCGTCATTCATAATCCAGCCGTCGTCCATTAGAGAATATCCGCGTCCATAATCCAAAGACCTATTCCATTTTCCATATAACAGTATTAGCACCAAATTCAAAAGACAATCATAGTATACATAAACATAGGCTTGTTTCCTGCAAGAGAGAAGCGGTCAACAGTTTTCAATGATGCCGGCAAGACATCATGATGTTCCAAAAATATCAAATCCGTATCGCTGATCAGTATTCTTAATCCATAATATTCGTTAAAAATGATGTATCTCAGTCACGCTTTGATTGTGTCTGTTCATATGAGTACCATGAGGATCTTGAAGTACATGGGTTCATACGGCCCCTAGCCCCGGGTTAAGCGGAATTAGACACAAGTTACGAAACGTAGCGCCATAGATCTTGCACGCTACGTTCGTATTTTGCTATCAGCATGCGATATGTATCGCCAAATTTGAGAAACTTTGAGTGTAGGCGCTTGGTGGAATAGCCCTGTTTTTTAAGTTTCTGCACCAATGTTTTATGACGTTGATTAAAATCGTCACATTTAACACAGGATCTAGCAAATGCTACTAAGCGAGATATGTATACGCGATATGCAGGTCCCACTGGAATATTACTGTCCAGAAAGGGATAGTTTACGATGTCGAAATTGTAATCATCTCTTTTGTCATAAGGTCGACGAGAGAGAATGCCCGCTTCATTTTTATAGAGATCCTAATTTTATAGAAATCCTAATTTTACATACACCCACCCATGACTGGATGCCCCTTCACGAATGCTTCAATTTGATACCTCACTCGAACCAATCGGACCATGCAGCGTATTTGAAGTCTGGGGACTACTTTTTCTCCGCGGAAGCTTTTCCCCCGACCGCATCACCGCCAGACCGCATCACCGCGGATGAATACATTCCCTGCAACAATTGGAGCTCTCCTGTGTTGGAGGTAGCTTTTTGGTCATTCTGCCGGAACTATAGTGCACTTGACCTCTCCTCCACGTGACCTCCACAAATCATGCAAATTTCTGAGGTCAATGAGGCTCTAAATCACGGCTATATACTACTTCTACTACTTATAGTACGAGTTGCAAACTTTTTATATAATATTTGTATATAATATTATATGAATAAATGTATTATTGCTATTGAACAGTCCATAAAATGGACGAAACCGGTTTAGCAGTACAATATATAGTTTAGCTCAAAACTCTACATTTTGTGTATACTAATGCAGTTGTACAGCGTAGTTTAAAGTCCGAGGTAAGTATAAATGTACCAGAGGGTTTAAGTGGGGCTGTGTGGTCCGTGTAACCGTGCACAGTTCAATTTTCGTTTTTCGTTTTTGGTTTCTCAAAATCAAAAATTGAAATTTGACGGTCAATTTTCAATTTTCGTTTTTTGTTTCTGTAACCTCAAAATCAAAAATTGAAATTTGACCGTCAATTTTCAATTTTCGTTTTTTGTTTTTGTGATCTCAGAATCAAAAATTGAAATTTGACCGTCAATTTTCAATTTTTGATCCTGGGATTGCAAAAACAAAAAACGAAAATTGATATTTGACAGTCAATTTTCAATTTTCGTTTTTTGTTTTGCTTCACGCAAAAATGAAAATCAAATATTGAAAATTGCCTCGACTTGTCCGTTTCTCGTTTTTTAATTTTAACTTAACTTTTGACATATCAATGTTAGGTTCGCACGTGGACGGGTTATGATGTCACTTCCGGTACGCCGAGTAGAATAGAAAACACAAATCGTGTCGTATAAGAGGTGTGGAGCGTGAGAGGCATGTGGCCAACCAGGCCATCCTCGGAAGCCAGTGTATTGATCGATTTGTTAGGGTATCTATACATTGCCTTGGTTAGTTGCTCACGGTAGTTCTGGATAGAAAAAAAAGATCAAGGGGTATCCTCTAAATTAAACCAATTATTGAACAGGCTCAGCTAGCTCATTACGACAATCCGCTAGCTGCACTGTTTGAGATGTGACATCGCTGGCATAACTTTGATGTCAGACTGAAATCGACATAGTGAGTCAAAGCAAAAACCGCCGCCTTGGGATGCCGACATGCTAATTCAAAAAAAACTCTGGGGATGAAATGTTCGAGATTGAGGCAACGACTCCAGAACTCACTCGAATCATCAAAAATGTCCAGGTAAACCCTGTGCGAAGATTCACGATTTACCTGGACTTGTGAAGATGCACCAGACAGGTCTGGATAGGTGGCATCCCGCTGTTCTCATTGGTTATTGGCATTGAGGCCTGAGCCAAAAAGCGAACAGCATTCATGCACACAACCGCTATTTGTTATTGATTTGAAATATAGTATTTATAAAGATACCAACAAAGATGTAATACCAATAAGAGTAAGCATCGCGGTGATGGGCCGCGAAATCCGCATAAGCGGCCCGTAAACCACCATTTCAAACAAGTACACAATCGCCACGTTTGATGCCAGACGTCTGAATGCTTCAACGCTTCAGGTCCAATCTCCATTCTCTATTTTTGGGACCTGGATCGTTGGAGCGTTCAGATGCCCGTCAACGTTCAGCGTCAAAAACGCTTCAACGCTTTAAGTGCGGATGTCAAACGCATCGAAGCGGGAAGTTCCTTTGGGGGTTATGAATTAGGGTATCCACGTATTTATTATACTATCCTACTTTAATGAAACTACTGTGTGTATGCACCTCCGTTGTTCTCCATATAATGCATCACACCTGCTGCACGAATGCCTACTCGCTTCTGCACATGCACAGTTGGCCCATTATCTAGATCGAATGCCTGGCTCCAGGGATCTATAGTGTAATGAAACTCCCAAAACTTTGCCCCTACTGGTTTTCCATATTATGATCCACACCTGCCTAAACAAACCGATTTGCGCTTTTCATACTACTCCGCGGACCGAAAGTGACTTCATAAGCCTTGCGCGTGCGCAGTTAACATTGACGCGTCAAAGTTAAAATCAAAAAACGAAAAACGGACAAATCGAGGCAATTTTCAATATTTGATTTTAATTTTTGCGCGAAGTAAAACGAAAAACGAAAATCGAAAATTGAACGTCAAATTTCAATTTTTGATTTTGAGAAACCGAAAACGAAAAACGAAAATTGAAAATTGACGGTCAAATTTCAATTTTTGATTTTGAGAAACCAAAAGCAAAAAAACGAAAATTGAATTGTGCAAGGTTACACGGACCCTGTGTACGTATTTATGTGCCTGGTATAAAAAACACGATATACTATATTTTCAAACCACGTGCAAACTTCGTACAGGTAATTAAGGAATATTAGGGCTTCTTACGTCTTAAGTCTTAATAAGGAAATGTATTATGCATAACCTTAGTTCAGACGGATAAAATACAAGCGCCTAGTCCGTCATTCAATATTCAGACGTCATTCATTAAAAAAAATTCCGTGTCCATAATCCATAGACCTAATATATATAACATTAGCACCAAATTAAAAGAATAAATCATAGTCTACATAAAACTAGGCTAGTTTCCTGCAAGAAAGAAGCTGTCAGCAGGTTTCAATGATGCCGGCAAGACATCATGATGTTCCAAAAATATCAAATCCGAATCGCTGATAAGCCGGTATTCTTAATTCATATCATTTTCGTTGTGAAGTCGTTATCTAGATTATGTATCTTGGTCACGCTTTGATTGTTACTGTTCATATGAACACAATGAGGATTATGAAATACATGGTTTCATAAGAACAGGATAAGATCAGATAAGAACTGGTATTGCTCTAGGATTTCTCAGGAAACAGGGATCAAACGACGATGGTAGAATAAGGTGAAGTACGGTACATGAGGTTTATTCTCCTACGGTAGAGTACATATACAACAGGGCAAATCTTCTCATAACATAGTCACCGTCTGGAGACTGAGTCAAGATGTTAAATGACAAATCACATTGAATTTGCTGCAAACTTTTACAACATGCAGTAAACTAAACTCTTGACATGATATGGAAATAAACACTAAAACTGAAATGCGATCTTCCAATCATTGTTAATATTTTCTCGGACACAACAGCTGACATTTCAATACTGTTTAATCAAATACTGCATAATTTATGATTTGTTCAAGTACACAGTCATGACGTAGCGTTAAGCATGATTCCTTAAAGCCTAGTAAATTAAAGTGATTTCAAGTTGCTATAAAATCAGATATGTATGGTACACTATCTACAGCAGAACAAATTGGGAAATACAATTATTTGAACTTCGGATCTGGAAACCTGACCTCTTGGCCAGATCAGCTCCTCGGTCAATTTACTCTCCATGTTATACAGTTCCTCGTGATAAATTTTCAACGAAGAAAAGGAGGCGTATTCCGCTAACGTCAGAGAATACCGATTTCAACTCTCAACTAATCTTGACCATGCGATGCCAGATGGTTATCTTTTAGCTCGTTAGTGTGAATATAAACCCTGATGACCACACGTGTCAAATCAAACGACTTTTACATGCTGGTTGAATCGATAGCTTATATATTACAGATTACATGTATAAAATTGAAAGCACATATCTAAAATGTTCACCCTGGAAATTGTTAAACATACGTTATTTTAATATCGTGGAGAAATTAACTCTTTTCCATGCCCTGGGAAAGCATGCATATCAGATACAATATGTAGGACATCTCCTAATTTATATCATAATTTCACACACCAATGCAATTCTGGCGAATTATAGAAAGTTTTGGAACACCGGTTTCTGAATATTGTGAAACCCGTCGTCCAAAAACCGGAGAGATTTCCTCGTGTACAGGGAACACAGTCGGATTTATTTGAGGTCTCATATTCCACGTGTTTAATATTTGAGAGACAAAAACTCAAGACACAGCGACGGTTCAAGAACTCCCGTGTGCGTGTAACAGGATTTTCTGATTCGCTCGCCAGCTGGAGCAAAAAATCAGCAAAGGACCAGAGATCATGTGAACAATGTGGCACGATCATATCATGCGACATTGACCGGTCAGCGAGAAAACAGGCGAGCGGAAATCTACGAAGATCCCCGAGAAGTTGCGAATGAGATTTTGGATCCAAAATCGCCGGTGTCAGAAAATCCAGAAACTGGTGTTCAAAAACTCTCGTATGCTCTGGGTTGATTTGTTGCTTTCGACGGTTCGTGAATCTGTTTCATTAAGCTTTCATCAACAACCTACCTGTACTGGAATTCGAATAGCGTATCATTTCAGATGGCCGGTGAGTAGTATATAGAACACGGAAACCCTCCCAATGACCTTTGACCTCAGAAATTTGCATATCACGTGACAGAGGTCAAAGGTCATTGAGTGCACTTGACCTGTATCCTTTCATCTTGACCTTGGATCATGTTTAGACATGTTAGGGTTTTTCCCATCACGTGCGGTATGACGTCACTTCCGGTCTGTGTGAATGGGGCGTGACCTGATAGGACAGGGTACTGACCTGTCTGTGGGGTGGACAATATCGTTCACTTTCGTGTGTTTCCGGTGAGGTGTGATGGGTACGTTCGGTGAGAGGGGAACATGATAGGCCATGTACTGTCTGTGGGGTTTTTTCCGCCAGAATTTCGCTGTCGTCTGCTTGTCACGCGCCGAACACCTGGCTCCTCGAATTGCAACATTGTTGCACGTTCGATTGCCCTGTATCCGGGTCCTATACCATTGATGGAATGCATGTACTGTATTTGGGGAATCACGGGGAGATCACGTGATAGTTCAAGGGCATATTGAATGATAGGAATGCGTGTACTGACCTGTTCATCTGTGGTTTACATCCGGGGACTTATATCCGGGTCCTTTAGCTGTGTGTTCCGAGTATACACGGGAACAGTCGGGTAGTTACGGAGGAAGACACGGAGGTGGCCGAAGATGTCACGGAGGTGCCCGAAGAGACACGGAGGTTACCGAAGATGTTACGGAGGTCACCGAAGAGACCCGGAGGTGGCCGAAGATGTCAATTTGTATTTGGGGAATCACGGGGAGACCAGGTGATAGTTCAAGGTCATATTGAATGATAGGAATGCGTGTACTGACCTGTTCATCTGTGGTTTTACATCCGGGGACTTATATCCGGGTCCTTTAGCTGTGTGTTCCGGGTACATCCGAGTTTACACGGGAACAGTCGGGTAGTTACGGAGGTGACCGAAGATGTCACGGAGGTGCCCGAAGAGCCACGGAGGTTACCGAAGATGTTACGGAGGTCACCGAAGAGACCCGGAGGTGGCCGAAGATGTCACGGAGTTTACCGAAGAGACACGGAGGTGCCCGAAGAGTCACGGAGGCACCCGAAAAGAAACGGAGGTGACCGAAGAGGCACGGAGTTTGCCGAAAACACACGAATGTCACGGAAAAACGTATAAAAGAGGGAATTTTTTAGGGAATTGCTTCATTCATTGCCCTGCCGATCGGAGCTACCTGACCAGCCTGCCTGACCAGCCTATTCAAGACCTGCCTGAACAGCCATGGACTCCTCTGACCGAGCTAAGCTGATGCAGCACCGTGTCCAGATCATTAGTGAGATGATGAATTTGGCCGAACTATGTGATCTACCTCTGGTGAGAAACGTAATCACTACATACATGGAAGAAGACATCATGGCACAGAATACCAATACGGCACGAAACAGAGCCCTCATGGACACTCTACCACGCCGAGGTCCTTTAGCATTTCAGGCCTTCTTGGAGGCGCTGAGAGAGACGGGGAATGCGGGAATAGCCTCTCTACTTCAACCCGAGGAACTAGTCATAGACGAAGAGAGTACAGGTAGCAAACGTACCCAGGAAGACCCGGAAGAGTCCTACCCACTAGCCAAACGCCCCCAACTAACACCTTTAATAATGCCTCAGCAAGAGCCTCAGCAAGCGGAGGAAGAGATGGAGATGTCTGTGGAGCAGATGAATGACATCATCCAGCAGGCCTACCAGGCGGCCCAGATCACCAGTTGGGAGCTCACGCCCTATTTAACTGTAACCGTGAAAGAGGAGCAAGTGCACTTTAATGCATCAGCCTGGGATGATAAACCACCTAAGCATATTGCTTTAACGTTTGAGCAATGGGAAAGAGTACAGAGATACACACAAAGTCAAGTCGTCGAGGCGGTCATTGAGAACCACATGAAACATAAATTTTGTTGTGGAGACGATGTCTTCCTCACCTGTTCTATGTTCAACAACATGCTGCTGGTACATATTCGTAAATGGAAGTTGAAGAAAGATGCTACGCGTATTCCCTTACCCGAGGGAGTCACCCTGCAAATACCTGCATGGCGGAAGCTTCAGCACCTCGCACCCGAAATTTCTGGAGCTCTGCATGACCAGCTGTCTGAGTATATCTACAAAAAGTACATTGAAACCTTCCTGAATCATCTTAAACCGCGCACTGAAGGTGAGCGTATCCAACAATGTGCAGGCTGTGTCGGATCGTTAGACATGCATACGTGTCTGGATGGCCCGCACCGCCCGATATTGGCGGCACCGTCAGACGCGCTGATGACTGAGGCGTTACACGACATCAACGAGACGGAAATCGCCGAGGCATTGGAAGCGGCCTGTCCACCGAGAATTCCCCGTGAGCAGATTGCGGCCTTCCTATTCGTGCACGCGTGGCAAAAAGACACGGAAGAGTTCAAACAAGTCTTGTTGGCTAAATATTGAACATTCAGACATGATTTCAAACAAGTCTTGTTAACTAAATATTGAACAAAACACAACACACCAAGTGGGCTTGATGAATTTTATTAGTAAGTAAAATCATCATCTAAAACTACAAATAAGAATATTGCATGGCCAGCGTGCTACAGCCTTACAAATTAAATTGCACGCTGGTCAGTAAAACCAAGAGTCGCACACACAATAATGTTGACAGGCAGATGCGAAATCTGACGCAGGCGGCGCAATTTACAAGAGGGTACATGTAATATAGCAAGCAATGCATGACGCCAATACATGTAGATTAAAGCAGCATATACATGTATCACAAATCCTTAACCCTGAAACATACAGTCTATATTGCTTTAGTATGGACTATATAATATTCGTATATTTGTACTTAATCAACTCCAATCCATATCGTAGGGGTAGAGTAAACAAAGGATTATCACAGACAATTAATAGAGCGCAAGATCTGGAAGGTATTATCATGATTGGGACGGATATACTTGAAAACACTATCGCTCTTCCAATCACCTATAGCTCTTACCACTGGGAGGGGAACCCCTGCGCAAACAAGCCAGCTAGTGCCCCCGCGTCTGAGGCTATGAGTATTGTTATCTTCAGCGGGGAGGCCAATTTGGCGAACTAGCTGATTGAGCTTAACTCTAAACTGAGCCGAAGAAAGAGCCCGGGGTTCACCATTATGTGAATAAGCAAACACCGGGGAGTGTCCTCCTACCGCACCGGACAATAAGAAAAACCTCATAACTGCAGACGCCGGGCATATCGGGTTATTAGGCAAAAAGGGTAGAGCGATTTCGTGGACTCTTTGACGGAACTGGTTAGTCTTAGAAGTTCGAACCCTAAGCACCACGCCCTGATAAACAATACAAGCATCACCACGAACAATACATTTATTCGGGGAACCATCAGAAGGTATAGTGATATTACTAACACGCAAAAGACCAAAGAAACCTGTAACTAGTGTGGCCCACAATTGTAGGTCTGACAAAATAGACATATCTAGATAGGTCTTCATATCATTTAAATGTTTCACAGTCAGAGGCAACTTAAAATTCTCAGAAGAACCTTTAACCCGTTTAATCCCAGTTAACAGTGATTTTAACCTCCAGTTGTCGTGAATAGGGTCCAGGAGATCATGGCACTTATGTAGCAATTTAACAGCCCCAAGATATTGTTTAATGGTGCTAAAAGCTTTAGAGCGAGCTAAAAAAGCAACGTAACAGAGGAGCACACTATTCGACACCGGGACAGGGAGACAATTGATTTTTTTACAGAAGTCCAGGTAACACTTTATCTGGGAGCCATATGTTCGTTTTGTAGAGATTGCCAATGCATTCGATTCCCAGAATGACACCTCCGTAGCCAATTGTCGCAGTAATTCTGCCACTGTTTGATCTGTTTAGAGACAAAACACATAGCGCCATAAGACATATGATGGGGCAGCCAGTAACAATCGGGTGTAGCAAATGCGAGCTGTTGAACCATGGTACTAACATATCTATGCATTTGACCTGGCATGTGAAAACGGGAAATGGAATCCGCCAGTACATTAAATTCTCCCGGAAGAAAAACAGCATACACAGTAAAATCATATGTCAAAGATAATGTGCTTAACTCGTCTAACAAAGCTAACAGATGCCCAGAGCCTGTAGTGCCATTATTAATGACACACGCCGTAACAGAATTATCCGTATATACAATAACACGTTTACCAGCCCAACTATATTTCCAGCGTTTAGCCGCCTCTATGACCATACCTAACTCTAATACATTGATATGGGAGGAGGCCAACTCCGGGTTGTCTATGTCCCAGACACGATACGTCCAGTCCATGCTGCAGAACGCTCCGCCTGCGACTGGACACGCATCCGTCTGGACCGAGACCTGTGGCCTCCAATTCCAAATCAACCTACGATTATTTGTACGGCACAGAGAGGACAACCACCACTGCAAATCCCCAACTATAGGGGTCAAGCGAACCTTATGATATGGCAATCTTAACCCTTTAAACAGAGTATACACGCGCCTAGTATGAAGACGACCCCAATTAATAACATTGGAAGCCCATGTAAGCTTGCCAGCTAATTGTTCTAATTGCTTTCTGGTAGCCCGACGTTTCAGAGAAAACTTTTTAACTTCTTCAATCAACTTTTCTAATTTACAGGGTTCGAGTGACAGATTATTCTGAACTGTATCAATTTCCTAAATAAATCAAAATCAAATACCTAAAAAGGTCAATCTATTACATGGATCAACAACTTTAGACCAGTTTATACGAAACCCCAATTTCCTCAGCAAGAAAATTAAAGTATTGAAAGCTTCCTGACATGCACTAAAGGAGTCATCGTGGACTATAAAGTCATCGAGGTAGGCAACACATTTAAAGCCCCGTTTGCGCATCATTCGGCATACGCTTTGAGTCAATCTATGAAAAACCCCAGGAGATTTCGGGCACCGAAAGGTGGACGAGCATCCACATAAAATGAAGGATCCTCTTCTCCAGAGAAAGTCCATTGTAGTCCCGTAAAGGCATAATTAGAGGGGTGGATTCCCACTGAACGATAAGCAGATTGTAAATCCACTTTAGCCATAAAGTCACCTGGTTTCAAATCGTCCAGTACCTCTCTCACTGTTTGGTAAGATTGAGTGTCTTTAGTAGCATAATCATTCAAACTATGACCCGCCGGTCTACTGGCATCATGAATGAGACGAATATTACCATTGGGTTTTGGTACAGCTGCAATAGCACTGATAATAGTTGGTGGAGATTGAACTTTAACATAGTTATTGTCTTCAATTTCGTCCCTAATAACTTTTTCCACCCTATCCCTGGCATCCATGGCAGATCGACTATTTGGAGTAAAAACTTTAGTTGTTATCTCGTTAACGTTATCCACAATGGAAAAACCATGGGTAATTCGCTGAATTAGAAAATCCCTATCCTCGTCACCTGCTAACTCTTCCTCCCAAACAGGTAAACACTTTGAAGTGGGAGCTACACTGGCAGAGCAAGTTACGAATTTAAGTTTTTTGAAGCTGATTGGTTCGACTTGTGTGTAAATTCTCCATGGGAACTGGAGAAGCACGAACCACAAATATGGGAATAATTACACACTGGTAAGTTACAACCGTGTCGGCCATTGAACTTCCCGCAAACTGGTTTTCCGGTAGTGGGATCAAATTTAGATTTCTGTCCCGAATGGCCCTTCTGGTTATACGTAGAATTTCTGAAGCCAGAATCAAACTTTCCAGGCTGCTTGTTTCGTAGCATAGCCTGCATTAAAAACGTATTATCCTTGTCCCATGCCTCAGAGTTCTGGTGTTGCAGTCGCCTGAATTCCATGTCGAAATTTAACACAGAAGACCAATCGAAGACTTGCGCGAATGTAGCCACCTTTGAGAGATAGGTAACATATGCCAGTAATACCTCTTGAGAACAACGATCTTTGGTCACCATTTCAGCCAAGATTTTAACACTCCCCTCCATGTACTGGGCCAAGGATAATTTTTCCGGGGCAATTTTCGTGTCTTTTAGTTTCAACTCGAAAGGACCCATATCTACATTCCGTGAATTTCTACTCTGGGGGGCAAGCGACACAAAGTCTCTAACTTGGCGCAAGGGAATCTTAGAGTTCGGCACAGAATTTATAGACAAGAGGCCAGACAAAATTTGTTGCAACATACCGTCATTGGTATCACGGGCCGCCATATTTCCCGAGTCATTCACTTGTCTTGAATTCGTCAAATTTTCGGCGGTAGGCCCTGTTGCCTGCCGTAAAATGGAAAAAATGTCCGTAGTTGAAATATTGGCCGCATTTAAATGGTCTTCTTCTCTCATGTTAGAGGGGGTCCGCATAGAGTCCGCTCGACTTCCAGCACCGTTAGTTTGTGGTCTCTGCTCCGCCATTTTTCCCCGGGCGTCTTCACCAAACTGATATCCAGGAACCTCGTGCAACGCCTGTTTTAAAACCAGCCGTCGCCCCAGCGGTAATTCCGAGAACGTCGAGTTTACTAGTTCAGGAGAGAGTAGCTTCAAACTGGAAGCGGTTTCAAATCCTTCGTCAATTAGCGCTGCAATAGTTTCCGTATGCAAATCGTTGTCTTTTGCTCACGTCTGAATGTCAAATTCCCTCTCACGTTCTCTCTGCTCGCCCCGTGTACGAGCTAGCTCAGTTTCAGGCATATTTGCTGCTAGCGAAGCAGATAAAAATAGCAGGTAAAAACGGTAGGTAAAATGCCGATAAATGCACTATAAAAGATTCACGCAAAGCTGGAGCAGAATGAATATTTTTACAAGAATTCTGTTTATAAAAGGCGGCGAAAGCAGCGCCCTCTACCATGCCACAAACCAGCTAACCAGCACCCACGTGGTATGTTGTGTTTTACGACAACTCGATCGAGTTTAACCCATTCAGACATTACCGTATTCCTACATTCTATGTTCATGCTATGTTCATTCTATGTTCATTCTACCATCATGGTGACACCGTATAATGCTTTTAGAAAATTTAACACAAAGAACCGGTGAAACTGTTCATTCTACTGTTAATAAATATTAGAAATTCAACTCATGTGTGTCAGTGTTCACTCTATGCAAGGGGGGTGGGGGAGGAGGTGAAATGAATGTGTGTAGCAGACGACCGACAGCTCGCTTTTTTATTCTCTACCGTAAAAGGCTGATGGCGCGCGGACGTCAGCGTAGACATCATGGCCAGAAAGAAAAGACAAAATGATGTGTGCTTTCTGCAAGATTTGGAAGCGGGCTAAATTTTTAATAAACACCAGTTGAGATCTAAAACAACTTTAAATTTATACCTTGGCATGTTATCGTGTAACCCTGAAAATTTCATAGAGCTAACGGCTGCATAAAACTATATTTTTTTTTCATTTTCCACGTTTCAAAAGCCCAATTTCACCTGCACGACTGTGCGGTAAACTTGAAATAAATGGACTTTCTCACTTTAGGTTACCAAGTTAGTGTGAGAGAGGAGAGGACATTGTAGGACCTCATGTTAATTTCAATGTGCCAGATTAAAAAGTCCCCTTTCGAAGGACTGGTTGGCCCTGAAAAGGGCCGTTGGATGTTTTTTTACCCTGTTGTCTCAGGAAGGGGGAATTCTCCCCTCGGGCTGTTGTTGGTCCTGCTCTTCCACCTCGTTGACGTCCACGACCTCAGGCTGGCGCTGTTGTTGTTGTCGGGCGTAGTAGGCTTGTAATTCCCGCAGCTGGCGGTCGACTGGCTGGAGTTGTTGTTGGAGCACTGGCTGTGGTTGTTGGTCTTCCAATACGTCCTCCAAAGCGGACAACCAGTCTTCCCCCTCTAAATCGCCGGGCGCCCTGGTCACTAGATGGTGGAGATCACGCCACGCCATTCGAGAAAGATTTATGTTCCTCCTAGCCCATTTCTTGATCTCTTCTAGCCAAAATTATTTCACGGCTCTCGCCAGCTGTCGTCGATCTTCCCACCCAGGACTTCTTGCCATGTACACGTCGTGCACCGTCCTCTCTCTCTTTATCCTTCTTTTCGTCCCGCCCGTGAACATCTTGGCCACTACATTTGTTTTTCCCATCTTGTCTGTCTCTTGTCGAAGAAAAATTTGTGATTGAATGTGCTTCTCTACGCTGGGCTGGGAGTTTATAAGCTCAAATGGGGTGGATATCGATTGGCTGTCTAAAAGGCGCGAAGTTCGTCGATTGGCGTCTCCTTCGGACAACTCTATTGGTTGATATAGCGAGCTCTCATTGGTCCAAAACGGCGCGCTACCAAAACACCACAATCCCACCAAGCTCGCTACTGTGAAATCGTGGGTTAAAAAATCACTACCCTGATGTCAATGGGTGCAAAGTGTCTCGGTATTCTGTCTACAATCTTCTCAAGCTATGAGTCCCAGGTTAAATGAATTCGTATACTGACGGACAATAGTGAACGCTACAATCTCTCCAAGGTCTCAATGACAATTTCCTAGGTTAAAAATTAGGGGCTCTCATTGGTCCAAAAAACGCGCACTGACAACACGCTACAATCCCATCAAGCTTTCAATAGCGATTTCCTAGGTTAAATTGAACTCCCATACAATAACCCAGGATGATGTCGATTGGTTGTCTAAAACGCACTGATTGGCTCTTGTTGGGGACTTAGTCATTGGATGAATGATCGTCTTACCATGGATCCAAAGTGTCTCGGTATTCTTCCTGGGTTAATCTACAATCCCGTTTTTAGGCTGAAGCTCGCTACTGTGAATCTTTAGGTTAAACTTTTTCCTATACAAATAACATTACACAAACCGCCAGAATCCCACCAAGCTCGGCACTATGAAATCGTGGGTTACAATTCACCACCCTTTAACCCAGGATGATGCCGATTGGTCCAAAGTGTCTCGGCATTCTTCCTGGGTTAATTTACAATCCTCATTTTGTGCTTAAGCTTTGACTAGTGAACTCTCATGTTAAATGAAATCCTATACAAAATAACATTACTCTACCGAACAATGACGGACTTTCACGAAGGGGGCCGATTCACAGGGCGTAGTAGAAAAAAAGCACATTTCTAACCTTATTGACCTTATGGCGCAAGCGAGTATGCCACGCACGGTGTATAAAACCCAACACTATAAAGCCACCTCTCTAACCGTTCGCTTTTCATTCCCCACCATGGCAGCGAGCGGAACAGAGCTGGCGTTATTCCAACTGACGTCCGACGTCTACCTCATCGTCAATGACGATCACCTGGAGCTGGTCCAAGACGCACCGCAGAAGGTGAAGATTTTGTTATCGCTATCAGGCTGGACTCTATTGACACGATTGTTACAGGGAAAAGAGCCCGAAAGAGATTTCATGCACGTGGAAGTCGGTGTGCACATACGTACTGCTGGAGAGGATTCCCTTTTTCCTCGGTTGGAACAGTGTGGAGGTACCCATGTCACACTCTGTCCACCCTTATGGATGGCACTGAAAGATGTACTCCCCAAGGTGGATGACTTACTACACCCCGAGGTGAAAGAAGGACTGTGACTACCCGGAGGCTTACACCTGACTGCACCCTATTGTTGTACCCTAAACGAGTGGTCATCATCGATAGCGGACTTAGGTGTTGGTGTACGTCTGAACCCAAAGCGCACGTCTCTTTGTCACCGGAAGGATGGACTACCTTGAAACGAGTGTTGTTGGGTGACCTGGACGGTGGTAGCATTCATCTGTGTGACGACGTCTACATTTTCTGCGGTCCCTTTTTCGCTCGACTCCTCTGTCTGAACGATGGTGGTTTTACCCTGGACCCCGATCTATGGACGGCTTTGGAACAAGTAGTCCCCATTGTCGATGAGGTACTATATCTATAGGAGCCACACAGTCTAGAGCGTCAGTCGCATCATGAAGCCAACCCGGTGGGACACTCCTAACGAGACCCGTAGGAAGACCCGTAGGGACACCCGTAAGGAGACCCGTAGGGACACCCGAAAGAATAAGCGTACAACACATGTGGATAAGGTGTTAACGGAATTGTATTACAGTCCAGACAGTCCAGCCGCTTATAGCGCTGTGGGAGCGCTCGCTCGAGCTGCGAATGGCATCAGTCGAGCTGAAGTTCGCGAATGGTTAAAAACCCAAGACACTTATAGCTTACATCGAGCAGCCCGACGGCATTTTCGCCGTAACCGAGTCATCGTAGGAGGCATAGACGCACAATGGCAGGCAGATTTGGTCGATATGAGTCGATTTGCTACCCACAATGATGGACATCGGTACATGTTGACCTGTATCGATATTTTATCCAAGGTCGCCTGGGTGGTACCCATCCGGACCAAAACAGGGGAGAATCTTGTACAGGCGTTCCGGCAGATTTTCAAGACAGGTCGCAAACCTCTCTATTTGCAAACAGATGAAGGCACAGAATTTCTCAATCGACACTTTCAAGCCTTTCTCAAGAAACAGAAGGTGTTTTTCTTCCATACGTACAACGAAGCCAAAGCCTCTGTGGTAGAACGGTTCAATCGGACCTTGAAAGGTCGGATGTACAAGTATTTTACAGCCAAAAACACCCGACGGTACATCGATGTGCTACCTCAACTGGTTCGAGGGTACAATCGAGCCTATCATCGCAGTATCCAACGGACGCCCTTCGATGTGACAGAACGCAACGAACATCAAGTGCGCCGTACGCTCTACTCACCGCCTGAAGAAGGGTCTTCATCCCGTTACAAACGCGGAGATGTGGTACGGATCAGTAAAGTCAAAGGACAATTTGAGAAAAGTTACTTACCCAACTGGAGTGATGAGCGTTTTGTCATCGCTCGCCATAGTCCCCGAAACCCACACGTCTATCAACTGGAAGATCTACAACGAGAAACACTGCAAGGCACGTTTTACGAGGCAGAATTACAACCGGTCGTAAAAACACAGAAAGACTACTACACGGTGGAGGAGATTTTGAAAACGGAACGTCGACGGGGCATCCCCTATCATTTCGTCAAATGGCAAGGTTGGCCCAGTTCGTTTAATTTCTGGGTCTCTGCCCGTGACATGAAACGGATATAAATTCTACCTCACATCTCCTACAGCCTTCAGTCTAGGGTTGTACCATGGGTAGTGCACAACTTCCTTTACTGCTGCGTACTCGAAAAGGACAAGTCGGTACTGTCGTGTGTATACTAACACTTCTAGGTGTGTTGTTTGGAGGTGTCTTCTACGACTTGACGTATCTGATAGCCTGCCTACGTACCTATCCTCAACCTCAATACGCTAACAACAACACCATCATCTTCGAAGCACCCAATATCACGAGAGCTGATCCGTTCAGCAGGGAGATCATCGCATCCACGAAGAGTACACCCATCACGAAGGGTGCTCCGCGTCTGATCATTCGACACCCTCAACCCTCCATCTTCAGCAGGGAGATCATCGCAACCACGAAGAGTACACCTATCACGAGGGGTGCTCCGGGTAGCAGGGATGGACACCCTCAACCCTCAATCTTCAGCAGAGTCCCCCCGACCATCGCAACCACTACTCTAGGCCAAAACAGGCTCACCAGGACCACGAGCAGCACGGAGACCTTTGGTGTTATGGAGCTTGGCAGCCTGCGTACGAGGAACTGGCACGAAGGCCTGGACTTACCTTGGTGGAAGGATTACCCCCAGAGGATACTCCAGAAGACACGTTGGTGGTCGTGGATGATCTGATGGCCGAAACGGATAGTCGAGTCACCCGCCTTTTTACCAAAGGAAGTCATCATCGTCGGCTGAGTATCATCTACATCGTTCAAAATCTCTTCAGTAAGAACAAAGAGCACAGGAACATCAGCTTGAATGCCCAGTATGTAGTGTTGTTCAAAAACCCCAGAGACGCGTCACAAATTATGCACCTGGCGAAACAGATGTACCCTAAAAACACGGCCTTTGTTCGAGAAGCCTTTGAAGATGCCACCCAGGAGGCCCACGGCTACCTACTCATCGACTTGAAACAAGGGACACCTTCGGCACTTCGATTGCGGACCCACATTTTTCCCGGAGAGTTCCAGACGGTGTACACACCCAAATAAAAGAACAAGAGCGGACTTCAAACCATTCACTTTCTCATTATGTCTGCGCGGATACGGAAGCACGCGCCGGCGCTCCGCATGTTACGCAGCGCGCCACCGGAGGTGGTCCGGGCCCTGGTGCGCGGGGCGGACGCGGGATTGGTACGGTGCTTGTGTGAAGTCGCTCATAATGTGTTAAAAGGGAATGTTCCTCTCAGTCCTCTGCAGAAAGGGAAATTGCAACGGCACAAGACGGGTCTCCGAACGCTGGTGAAGAAGACGGGAAGTTTAAAGAAAAAGAAACAGGTGTTACAGCGAGGTGGATTTCTCGGGGCACTCCTTGCGCCATTAGCAACCTCCGTCCTGGGACCGTTAGTAGGATCCATCTTGGGACGCTAACATGGAACATACTAAAAAAATGATGCTGGTCGAACCTCGACTGTTACAAAGTTTGCAATCACCCTGCCCCGTGCCTGGCACGGTGCAACAACTGCAGTCTCTCGATGAAGAGATGAATAGTATACTTCAACGCCGACTGCCCGATCACGAGAAAATTCAACTCTACCATCAGACGCTGAACCGGTACAAGACGTTTATGGATCAACATAGAGGTGGTTCAACACCCACACTACCCACACCACCCACACCCACACCAACAACTTCTGCCTCACCTCAGCTCGAAGAGGAAGTGTTGGCCAGTGTCCCTAAGGCATTCAAGACCAAGGCTCGTTTATTGTTGGACCGGGTGAAACAGAATCCTGGTATGGGTTGGATCGACCAGGGGCAGCTGCTTATTCGAAACCAAGCGGTCCCGGGGTCTCATATCACCGATCTGATCAACGATACGGTACGTTCTCGCAAACACTCTAATCCACCGGGTTGGGAAGCCTTTGCTAGAGCGTTGAAAAACACACACGTCCCTCGAGAATTGGTAGGAAATCGTGAACGCTGGAATTGGATGCAAGCACCCTCTCGACTTCCCCATACCTGGGAATAGCAACCGCAGACCCCTCCCAAAACACCTTCACGGCGGGGACGTTCTTTTCACCCCTATGCGACCTCTATGCCGGCCACACTGCCGCGCCGATCACGACGGCAGGGGAAACCCAAGACCTGGGACCCCTACTAATCCCGACGCTGGGGACCCTACTAGGGGGCCCTACTAGGGGACCCTATTAAAGCCAGGAACAGAAGCAGAAAAGCTCAGTCGTCATGTTTTACCTCACGTTGCCCAGTAACAGTTCGCTCGATGTGTTTGCTGACAACACCTTGGCCAAGTACGTGACCCAGTTACCGCAACCCTTGCATTTACATGGACGATGGGAATGCGGACTCGTGGATATGCAATACACTAACTCGTGGTACAACGTGCGAGACAAGGACGTGTGGTACGAGGTGACCTACGAAGGCAAAGACACCCGGCTGACCCTACCCGAAGGTCAATACGATACCCCAAAGAGTTCATGGAGGGCTTGAAATCACTGATGCTTTATAAGTCTCTACGGGTGGTGACGAATAATTGAAGACCCATGAAATCCTATCCCTTCAAGAATCATGTGGAGTTCGATTACAACACACACAACGACAAGGCCTGTATTCTTCTCAGCCCCAACGTGAGTGTCAAACTCAGTCCCACCCTACAGGAAATGTTAGGTCTCCCCTATTCCGTCTACCCGGGCCCAACCACCGACGAAGGCGACATTGCGATGGATATGAAAGTGGGTATGTACGGACTCTACGTCTACTCGGACGTGGTCGACAACCACGTTGTGGGAGATGTCAACACACCTCTGTTACGGGTGGTGCCCATTAAAAAGAAGTATGGAGATCAAGTCACCCAGAGTTTCAACCACATACTCTACCTACCCGTATGACACACCGATATCAACACGATCACGGTAGATATAAGAGATGACACGGGACGCCCGGTGGCATTCGAACGAGGGAAAGTGGTGCCGACACTTCATTTCCGACAAGCACGTTCTCCCCACTTCGTATAATGTACGTACCTTACCAGTGCCATACGGCCAGCTATGCCGACTATTACAAGAAACAAACGGGAGGTGGAGGTCCGTGCAACGAGGTCACGGGCTGGGAAACATACTGGGAAGCATCGTGAAAACGTTCTTACCACTGGTGACACGTGGCGTAAAAGCGGCGGGCAAACAAGCGGTACGCAGTGGACTGCAAGTGGCAGGTGATGTCTTGAGTGGGACGGCACCCCGACAAGCCTTGAAACGACGAGCCCAAGAAGCAGGCGGCGTCTTGGTGGCCAAAACCCTTAAAAGACAACCCCCATCACAGGGGAGAGTCATTCGACAGCCAACACACCGACGACGCACACCGCAGAAGAAGAAGAAGAGGAGAGACATCTTCGCATAATGGCATTCATTCACTCCGAGTCGTGTCCGTCTACCAACAGTGAATTGGATTTGTGGACTATTCCAACCACACAGACCAGTGTCGCCGAAGGTCGTTGGGTAGAACATCGGCCCCTGGGTAGCCTGACGGGCACGGGACCGCTGGAATTTACCATTGAAAACAAAGATACGGCCTACCTGGATTTAGCTCACACCTACTTTTACGTGAAAGCCAAAGTGGTGAACGGAGACGGGACGGACATCGCGGCCGAAGCGGTCGTAGCTCCGGTGAATCTCTGGGCGCACTCGCTGTTCCAACAGGTGGATATCAGTCTGAACGATAAACTCATCAGTACGTCCACCAATACGTACCCGTACCGAGCCTACATCGAGACGCTGTTGTCGTACAGAGAAGAGGCCAAAAAAACACACCTGTCAGCCCCACTGTACTACAGAGATACACCCGGAGCAATGGATGCGACCACCATTGCCAATACAGGGTTCGGCCATCGCAGACAGTTTACAGCCGGTAGCCGGTCCGTGGATATGATGGGACGACTGCACGCCGATCTGTTCCTGCAAGACCGCTACATGATGAACGGCGTATCCATCAAGATCAAGTTGATCCGTTCCCCACCCACTTTCGCTTTGATGGCCGGTGGAGATCCCGCCCATTACAAGATCATCATAGAAGATGCAGCCCTGTTTGTCCGTACGGTGGATTTGCAACAGGGGGTGTTGGTGAGTCACATGGAAGCCTTATCGAACAAACCAGCCCTGTACCCCGTCCGACGCGTACAGACCAAGGTGTTCTCTGTGCCAGCAGGTACGATGATGGCCAATCGTGAAAATTTATTTCTAGGGGATCTGCCTAAACGTCTTACCCTGGCGTGTGTCACCAATACCAGTTTCAATGGCCAGTGGACAGAGAATCCATTCCACTTTCAACATTTCAACATCAACTTTGTGGCACTGCACGTGGCCGGTCATCAAATTCCAGCCCGACCGTTACAACCAGATTTTGGTAACCATCACTATGTGCGGAGCTACCTGAACCTGTTTACAGCCACAGGACAAAACAATCAGGACGAAGGAAATACCATCACTCGACGAGACTTTGCCCGTGGGTACACTTTGTTCGCCTTCGACCTCACCCCTACCTTGGAACACGATCATCAACTGGCCTTGCTCAAGAAAGGAAACTTACGGTTGGAACTGCGTTTCTCGGTAGCTCTACCCCATACCATTAACGTGATTTGCTACGCCGAGTTTGATAACGTCATCACCGTGGATCAGCAAAGAAACGTCCTGTGTGACTACGCCAGCTAGAGTCATGGATACAGAGCAGCTCATGGCCATACTCCAGCGGGATTACCGGGTACCCTTTCGAGGTGTGTTTCCACGTAATGTGTTTCCCACCCCATCCACCCCTGCGGCCTACATTCTGAATACTGACCCTGGTACTCGACCGGGTGAACATTGGGTGGCTGTATACGTGGACGCCCGGGGTCAAGGACAATACCTTGATTCCTACGGACTTGCACCCGTGCATCCCGATTTGACCCAGTTCATGGACGAATCTACTACAGTGTGGCGTTGGAATACTAAAACATTACAAGGACCCTTGAGTAGTGTATGCGGACAGTACTGTGTGTTTTATCTCACTCACCGGAGTAGAGGACATTCTATGCACACCATTGTACATATGTTTGATGATTATTTTCAAGCCGAAGACCGTGATGTCTTAGTGTACGACTGGGTTGCCTCTCGTTTTAATGTGCATGCCCCATTTCTCTGGTTGTCTTAAATGCGTTCTTATTGTTCTGACGTTCATTGATGTTCAATAAAAAATTCATGAAAACACAAGTGAGGTTTTGACTTTTTTTTATATTCAGGCGAACAAGAAGGGTGAAAATATGTACAAAGAATGTGAACAGTTACAATTAGTTTCAGGCGAACAAGAAGGGTTAAAATATGTACAAAGAATGTGAACAATACAGTTGGGCAACACTGTCAGAGCGTCGGAAGGTTCGACCTGCATTGCGCCAGCCCTGTTAACCGGCCATCCCGACTGTTACAGGTGTATGTTTTACAGTACTAGTTTAACTCATACTATCAAAAAAGTTTCACGAGTCCAGGTAGGTGATACTGACTCCATCGGGAAGGACTTTCCGTTTCGGATAGAAAAATGTGAAGGCATCTCGTTTCTGAATGTAGGTTCGCATCCGGTGGTCGACGACCCGGGATCCTCTGTTAGTGCCACTCGCACTGGCCTGGCTTTGCAGCACGCCCAGGTAGAGGGCTTTGTCGATGGCAGGGTCATGTCGGTTGACGCCTTTACAACTAAACTTGTTGTTTCCATCACCTCCGTAACAATAGTACGTCTTGGACGACAGGGCGATCATGGCATCTCCACTCCACTCTGACTTGAAGAGACCCGGCGTGCGCTTGTCGTACTGGTAATGCTCGCGTCGGGGTAGCCACTGGTCCCGTTCCGCCTCATACTGCGCACGTAATTTAGGCTTGACGAGTGACTCCCAATCCGCATTAGAGACGGCCATGTAGACAGAGTCCGTGTCCAGTTGGCAGTCTGATAGGTTGAAATATACCGCCATGAAATCGTATAAAAATTGCAGCATCCTCAGCTTGGCCACCTGGTATACCATACATCCAATTTGGAGCGGCAGGTTGTAACGAATGGTCTTCTTGGCTGAACTGACTTCATACGTATCATCATCGATGACGTCCACGGATCGAAACAGAGGCGAGTTGATCTTTTTGCGCGCTTGTTGGGTGGTGCAGATATTCACGTTGACATGCTTGTCTTGGTTGGTGACCGTTTTTCCATAGTAACCATTGCCCGTGAGTTTCCAAGATTCGCCGATAATGGCCTGACTAGGATCTTTATCGCCTTGACGACGGGCAGATGTGACGATGTCGGCATGCCCCGCAAAACAGTCGTTCGGTACGTACTGAAGGACTTGGTACACTCGCGTCACTTCGAGGCCGTGGCTCATGTACCACTGTAGCAGAGGGTACCCAGCAAGATTTTTTCTCCCCACATGCTTCCGATCAGCATCCGACGAGGATGAGGCAGGCATTCGTGTTGCTCAGCATAAGCGCCCATGGTGTCCCCAATGTCATCCCGACTCACCAGCGTGTTTATAAAGATGGGAGGGCACTGGGCGAATAGTGGCTTGAGGTTGTCTGGAACATGCAGATCGCATTCTACAAACCCGTAGAGGTCCCCGGAACGAACGGCGTCGAGAAGCTGTGGCTGGGTGAGGAGTCTTCGGTGACTGAGAGGGTACTCTCGCGCTTTAAGGAAGCGACGTAAGTATGGGAGGGCCTGGCACATGGTGTGAAATTCACACTCCCACATTTCGATAAGCTGGTACCCCATCTCTTTCACGTAATCCCCGTTCTCCACCACCTCTGCCCGTAGTTCTTCCGCCGATTTTCCACGTCGTTCGTTGAAGCGGCCACCGCTGGAATGGCATTGGTGGCCGTGCCAGTAACACCCGTGAAATTGGAATACGGTGGGTTTATTGTGGAGTATAGCAAACCCATCGACGGGGAGTCGACGATCTCCTATCCGCTTCTCTGTGGCGTTGGTTTGGTGTCGTATAGAAATTCCCCGTCGATCGGCTTCCCAGTCCAACCACTGGTCAGCCAGATGCTTGTACGGTGTACGTTCAGGTCGGAAATGCTGGCCTTCCGCCAACCAGCGTGTATAATGCCCACTGGGCATAGGTTGGGCGAGAGACCACAGATACAAGGCATTGGCGTCAAATCCGATGATTTTGGCACAGGGTTTCCCACCTGGAAGGGTGGTGACGTCCTTCTCGTGATAACGGTTGAAGGCTAGGTCCGCCGACGATATTCTGCTTTAAACAATCATACATATTCGCGTCTTTTTGTTGTATGAGTGAAAAGTACGTGGAACAATCTTGAAAAAGATGGCGAAGCGCGAGACCCGGTAAACTCAAGCACTCTTTGAATATGTCCACGTGCATTTGATCCCGAAAGAGTTGGGCCATTTTCTCGGACGCTTCGAGGAATGGAACCACGTCTAAGTTGTTATAATACACCAGGAAATCACGCAAGGTCTGCATATGTTGGTCGTTCAATACTTGCTGTAGTTCCCGGTACGTGTCTTCCGGACATTCCACTTCCTCAGATCGTCGAAGAAAGCGTCCCGGGTGGTAACTGTGTTTCCTCCAAGAGGTCGAGTGTTGACATATAGGTGTAAGGGAACCTCCCTTTGGTTTGTGCACAGTCATAGGCCTTTACCCACTGATCGTAGCTGTAATTTGGAGCCAAGTAGTTGCGCACATCCAGGAAATGGAGTGATGTGGTGGTGAGGGCCATGTGGTTGTTGATCTTTTTGATGACGGATTTGATGGTATCGGACTGGGCCAAGTAAGGGTAGAGAAATTCCTTCACCATGTTCAAGTCATATCGCCCCGAATTGAAGCTGAGCACAGGTAACTGGCCTAGGTATTGTACGAACCGTAACTTCAGTCTCTCCGCATACGGCTTGGGTAAGGGTACAGCCTTCGCCTGGATGTCCTGCATCGCCGACTCCGACTCCGTCTCCGACTCCGTTTCCGACTCTTCATCGTCGCTGAACGATACACCCGGTGTAGGAACACGATCGTCGAGTTGGTCCAGCACGGGTTCGAACTTGGACACCAACAGTTCTGTACTGGCCGCACTCACTTCTTCTAAATATACCATCATTCGAGTAATCAACTCATGGGAGTCCCCAGTGGACACGAAACAGACAGGTGCAGCGTCATAGCCGGGTACGTTGCTGGAAATACTGACACTCAAGGGAATATGGCGCTGTGTCCACTGCGTTTTGGCTGAGAAAATGTCCATGGGTTCCAAAATGGCCTCGAAGTCATAACACGCCCGGTAGGGAAAATAACGGTCCTCTAGTGGTATGACAATCCCCTCATCAGCCAGGTCTTCGAAAATAGTAGGCGTGTTATGGTACACTCCACCAGGAAATTTGCGTTTCACAGCGTTGTCACAAATCTTCTCGTGCCTATGTAAAAGCCCAGAGTGCTCAAACACACGATGGCACTGAGAACAACTGTAGGATTGCGCGTACAGTCTCATATCGTGGATCAGCGAAAAATGACTCACCCCTCCGTTGTCGAAGACATTGACTTTCATCGTAAAGGCATACCGTTCTGTTGAGCGATGAACCAATTCAGCCACAAATGTATCCTCCTCCTCCTCCTTCGGTAGTAAACGGTACACAAAGATATTCACGTGGAACAGTGTTTCCACGACATCCAAATACTTGAATGGGACTCCCCGGAACTGCCGCGGGTCAATATCTTGCGCCTGTAGATACTCTTCCCAATACAGTGTTGCATTTCTTTCACATTTGCGAGGATTACACTGGTCCAAATGAATGGCCAAACACCGAAACAGACATTTCCGGTCTTTGTAGGGCCCGGGGTTGCCTCCCACTAACGCATACACTCCGTTTCGATTGAGCAGCCAAGGCGGAAGAATAACAGGAGCGCCGATTGGGTGATTTCTCATTTTCGTGACGAAAAATGTGACGTTCGTGACCATTTCTACAGTCCATTTGTGTTGGGACGTTGCAACCGGGCCCATTCCAATGGATCCAACGTAGTCAGTTGGTCGATGAGCGGCTCCAAAGAAATAGCATCCGTCACCGTGAACGGCTAGTCAAACACATAGGAATTATTACTGGAATAGAAATACCGCAGTTGGTCCGTCTCTTTGTGCCGTAAGATATACCCAAATGTGACATTCAATTTGAAGGCTGTCACCTGATCTGTAAAAATGTTCTCGGCGTAAGTAGGAAGATGCGTGAGGTCCTCCAACCGAAAATTATACAAATTCAATAGACGACGGTGACGGTGGACACAACGGCGTATCGTGGTCCAGTGACGGCGGTACAACGCACTCACACGCTCGTCTTCGGGTAAGACTTCAGCTGGCGGCGCTCCTGGATCCTCTGGAAAATCTTCTCCACGTCTCATGCTATCGGTCTGTCTTCAGGCTCCACTGGTAGACTGGTCACTCCTCAGGTAGACTGGTGACTCCTCAGGCAGGTCTTGAGTAGGCTGGTCAGGTAGCTCCGATCGGCAGGGCAATGAATGAAGCAATTACCTAAAAAAATCCCTCTTTTCGGCAAACTCCGTGTCTCTTCGGTCACCTCCGTGTCTTTTCGGGTGCCTCCGTGACTCTTCGGGCACCTCCGTGTCTCTTCGGTAAACTCCGTGACATCTTCGGCCACCTCCGGGTCTCTTCGGTGACCTCCGTAACATCTTTGGTAACCTCCGTGGCTCTTCGGGCACCTCCGCGACATCTTCGGTCACCTCCGTGTCTTCCTCCGTAACTACCCGACTGTTCCCGTGTAAACTCGGATGTACCCGGAACAAACAGCTAAAGGACCCGGATATAAGTCCCCGGATGTAAAACCACATATGAACAGGTCAGTACACGCATCCCTATCATTCAATATGACCTTGAACTATCACCTGATCTCCCCGTGATTCCCCAAATACAAATTGACATCTTCGGCCACCTCCGGGTCTCTTCGGTGACCTCCGTAACATCTTGGGTAACCTCCGTGTCTCTTCGGGCACCTCCGTGACATCTTCGGCCACCTCCGTGTCTTCCTCCGTAACTACCCGACTGTTCCCGTGTATACTCGGAACACACAGCTAAAGGACCCGGATATAAGTCCCCGGATGTAAACCACAGATGAACAGGTCAGTACACGCATTCCTATCATTCAATATGCCCTTGAACTATCACGTGATCTCCCCGTGATTCCCCAAATACAGTACATGCATTCCATCAATGGTATAGGACCCGGATATAGGGCAATCGAACGTGCAACAATGTTGCCATTCGGGGAGCCAGGTGTTCGGCGCGTGACAAGCAGACGACAGCGAAATTCTGGCGGGAAAACCCCCACAGACAGTACATGGCCTATCATGTTCCCCTCTCACCGAACGTACCCATCACACCTCACCGGAAACACACGAAAGTGAACGATATTGTCCACCCCACAGACAGGTCAGTACATGTCCTATCAAGTCACGCCCCATTCACACAGACCGGAAGTGACGTCATACCGCACGTGATGGGAAAAACCCTAACATGTCTAAACATGATCCAAGGTCAAGATGAAAGGATACAGGTCAAGTGCACTCAATGACCTTTGACCTCTGTCACGTGATATGCAAATTTCTGAGGTCAAAGGTCAATGGGAGGGTTTCCGTGTTCTATATACTACTCCGGTGGTCACCATCTCATACCACTGGTTACCGCATGGCTACGAACAGAAGTATCTACGTATGATCGTATCATGCGTTCGGATGAAGGGCGCAGCCAGACTTCTTACTGCTGAATAGTATGATGTCATTTTCATACAGGATCCCGATCCGACATTCAACAGTCACTCGTCGCCAATGAAGAAGTTCCGCATCCATAAGCGAAATACTCAACTTATAAGACAATTGTAGCACCAAGCTCCAAGCAAGCATAAAGAAAAATATACACAGATCCTTGCAAAAGAGAAGTGATCAATAGTGCATATCGATTTGTGGAATTGCAGTCCCCATAGATGATGTTATCCAGGTTGATATGTGACTTACCGCTTCGGTTGAACACTAGATGGCGTCTTCGGTACACCGCTATGGCGCCGTGTGATATTCTGCAGAGACTGTTCACTGTGTCTTCATAGATATCTTCATTAGTAGGAAACTAGATATGATCTTTTCCGAGGAGTATATTTTTCACTGAACAGAAGTAGCTATCTGGGGTTCGAGCATTTCCTTATATGGAATACCATGACTTTTTGTTTTTATGCAGTTTTTTTCCTTTTTGCAGGGTCATTCTGGGCTAATATCTCTAATTTCTAGTGGAATATTAACACCGAGCTGCAAGTATACCTGACTCTTCATGGGACAGAATTCTTCATGAAGAGCCTCTGCCAACCCGCTGACGAATTTAACATGTTCATTGTAGTCTGATAGTTTCTTTGTTGGATTTTTGTTTTGTGTTGATTTGTTGCGTTATTCTGTCTTCAGAGCATTATTGTGACAACAATTGTACGGCATTCGCTACGATGATGAACATCGGTACGTGTATCATCAATCTTAATAAATAATATCCTATCAATGCTAAAAATAGTATATGTCGCTATGTAGGATCTTACTGATTTCAATTGAATTTGGTGTTTAGAGCGCCCAGGTCATGAATATTTAATAGTCTTATGATATCACGGTCGCAATTAACTACTTTACTTACAGACGTGGAGGGAGGATAGGGACATCGTATCCGCATTAACCCAGGGTTTATGCCGAGGACCAATCCATATTTCTACTCCACATTATGGTGCCAATCTGGCGAGAGCGCGGCAACATCAGAAGATACGCCCCAGCGTGACGCCTCATTCGACTGAGCCAACCAAAAAGCCCCTACCATTATGTTCCCTTCAAAGCACTATGCAGAGTTCTCGGGATAGGTCGACGCTCGCGTTTGTGCAAGTCGGTTAGATCCCACAGGCGACATATTCAAATGGGGGAGCAGATAGGATTTAATTTTAATTAGATTGGTGTATCATTGGCATATGGTATATATGAGATATGTGGGAAAATGTAACCTTGGTATCTCAGCCGGGCTTTATTGTAGCTGTTTATGTGGAAACTATGAAGTAACCACATGACCGCGAGCACCGGCTTCAGCGGAATTAGATATGCGAGCTTTTCAGATAGTAATGGATGAGCATCGAGGGCGGCTGATGTAGTAAACGCCTCAACATGGGACAATGAAAGAATATCCAGAAAACTAACCTGCAACGCACAACGTCGTGCGGCAAATTTCCAACGCAAGACAATAAACCTACATATATTTGTCAAATGACATCTACAGAAAGCGGACCTCGAAGGTCAACAGTCCACCAGCAGAGCGCTCCTAATGGGCTACCAACCACCTCGCTGGGGGTCTAATAACACCCCAGCCACCAGTCAGATATTTGGACCGGATTCGGGGCCTTCGTGCACATCGCCGGAAGTGAGATCATATATAGTAAAATAGATGTTTACCGAACATTTCGATTACTTTTCAAGTCTGCATAATACCTCTGTTGACCTAGCGTTAAAAAGAATTATCTGGAGATAATTTTCCCTGTTTATCTGGACAGAGCATATGAAAAGTAGTTCGCTCATGGCAACACTAAAGGAGTTGTTCGGCTGGATTCAAACTGAACCGTGCGTTGGTTGGTTTCCCCTGTACGTCATAGCAACGTAGTAAAGGTCAACTTCCGCTATTGGTGGCAGGGATGGTAATGGAGCCTGCGAAATGGAGCATGCGCTGTGGGGAGGTTGATGGGCTACGTGTCATGATTCGAATTTAACCAATCAGTGCGCCTGTTCGACCTCCCGATAGCAGACTGCCCATGAGAGACTATTTCACGAGACGCAGAGACGGTACCGGGATAGTCTCTGGTTCACTGCTAGAGACTAAATACAGACGTTGGTAAGACGGTTTGATGCATCTGTCGTTATTATCAATCACTATACCATGCAATTTCCAATTGGGACGTACATTGAGGATTTTGCATCACGTGGTGTCGATAATCCGAATTGGCTGTATACAAACTAGAACTGTGCCGATGATCTATTAGCCTCGCACGTCATGTATATGATATATTTGGCGATCACGGTATTGATTTGGTGACGGTATATGGATACAGTTTACATCGATAGTCGAAAACAAATATATCTCGCATTTATCTAGGACATGGATGTGTAAATAAATGATAAGTGGGCAAGGACTGTATTAAAGCTCACTATGTATTTCGTCATGCTGAATAGATTCAAATGTTGTCAGCGAAGCTTCGGACAATTAACTCCCTCTGTACCGGTGTGGAGGCTAAGAATGTCCGCTGGCCCCTATCTTCTAACCCAGCTAGGACACTTTTCTCCACATTGGGGACAAGTGTCCGTCCGTGGTTCCAATAGAAAAGGATATGAAAAGGGCCACTAATCAACAGGACATTATTATCCATCACACCGGCATTCTTAACAGTTCCAAGCTGGTATCAACACTGTCATGAACATGAAGGAAGCGAAGATATACTTATCATTGCCTACATAGTTTCAAAGCGGGTACTCCAGGCTTTCTATCAAGAAATAATACGATGAAAATATTTATCTATAAATTCTTTATGTTTGTATACCAATGACAGGCAATCATTGAACTATATTTCTATCGGTACTTAAGTACCGGTACGGTACAGAGAGGGTTAAGGCTAAATGTTGGGTAAATATGAGGTATAAATACCTGTCACCTACTGATAATAAGTAGGTCGGTTTTCCAGGGAGGTAACTCTTGGTTCCCCTTTTTCTGCCAGAGGGCGCTGTGCCGTATGACGTCACTTCCGGTCTGGGTGAATGGAGCGTGACCTCTGTATGAGTCACTTCCGGTTTGGGTGAATGGGGCGTGACTTGTGAGGATGATAGGAGATGTACTGACCTGTCTGTGGGGATGTCGTTCATTTCCGTGTCTTTTCGGTGAGTGTACATGAGCGAATCGGTGAAATTTTTGGGAAAAGTCACCGAGGTCTGTATATAGGCCCATAGGCTGGCCATGGGGGGTATAGGTCCAACCTGGGAAATTCACACACGTTCATTGTGATATGGGTTGCTTGGATTTGTTTTTCACGTCTCGTCATTTAGAACACGATGGGAAGGGTCCCGGAGCGAAACGGTGAAATTTTTGGAAAAAGTCACCGAGGCCTGGGTAGGCCCATAGGCCTATACTGCATAGCTATGGGTGTATAGGTCCATACGGGGTGGACGTTTTGGGATCTAGGCGGGCCACTAATGGCCCGATGGGGTCGAGTGAGGTATCAATGTGAAGCCTATGTGAGGGGGCAACCGATGGGATGGATGTGGAGTAGGAATATCGTCATTCTGTGCATGCGCAATAGACAAAGTGTATGAAAATAGACGTTTTGGGATCTAGGGGAGCCACTAGTGGGCCGATTGGATCGAGTGAGGTATCAATGAGAAGCCTATGTGAGGGGGCATCTGATGGGGTGAGTGCGGGGTTGAAATATCGTCACTCTGCGCATGCGCAGTGGACAAAGTGTATGGAAATAGACGTTTTGGGGTCTAGGAGGGCCACTAGTGGGCCGATCGAGTGAGGTATCCATGTGAAGCCTATGTGAGGGGGCTAGACTAGGGTGTCGTTTCCATTCTGCTGCGCCGGTCACGTGGGTTGTGACGTCACTTCCGGGTTTCACCTCCAAACCCAGAAGAGTTCCAATGTTCTCTTAGACGTCCGGATGTTCAACCTCCGGGGTTTTTCCCGGCCCGGCCCGGTCCGGCCCGCCCCGGCCGCAGCGCGCGCGCGCGGGGGTGATCTGATGCCGCAGAGCGCGCGGGTTATCCGGAAGTGCGTGGGTGAATCCGCAGAGCGCGCGCGCATGAAGACCCTCATACATACCCCAATGCAGGCGCAGACGTGATGTGCCCGGATGATAGACACGGACGTCGCCGAGAAAAACACATACAACACGTCACATACAGTCGCCCCCTCAAGACCCTCATATATACCCGAAAAGATACGGACGTTACCGAAAAGATACGGACGTTACCGAAAAGACACGGACTTTACCGAAAAGACACGGACTTTACCGAAAAGACACGGACGTACCCGAAAAGACACGAAGGTGAACGACATTGTGGAAAAACCCCACAGACAGGTTAGTACATGCATTCCTATGATGTTCACAGGTTACGCCCATTCACGAAGGGCCGTCACAGGGCGTAGTAGAAAAAAGCGCATTTCTAACCTTATTGACCTTATGGCGAGTATAACAAGTGCCCATGACTCACACGGTGTATAAAACCCTACCCAACATGTACACTATAAAGCCACCTCTCTAACCGTTCGCTTTTGATTCCCCACCATGGCAGCGAGCGGAACAGAGCTTGCGTTATTCCAACTGACGTCCGACGTCTACCTCATCGTCAATGACGATCACCTGGAGCTGGTCCAAGACGCACCGCAGAAGGTGAAGATTTTGTTATCGCTATCAGGCTGGACTCTATTGACACGATTGTTACAGGGAAAAGACCCCGAAAGGGATTTCATGCATGTGCAAGTCGGCGTGCACATACGCACTGCTGGAGAGGATTCCCTTTTTCCCCGGTTGGAACAGAGTGGAGGTACCTATATCACACTCTGTCCACCCTTATGGATGGCACTGAAAGATGTACTCCCCGAGGTGGATGACTTACTACACCACGAGGTGAAAGAAGGGACTGTGGCTACCCGGAGGCTTACACCTGACTGCACCCTATTGTGGTACCCCAAACGAGTGGACCTCATCGATAGCGGACTTAGGTGTAGGTGTACGCCTGAACCCAAAGCGCACGTCTCTTGGTCACCGGAAGGATGGACTACCTTGAAACGGGTGTTGTTGGGTGACCTGCACGGTGATAGCATTCACCTGTGTGACGACGTCTACGTTTTCTGCGGTCCCTTTTTCGCTCGACTCCTCTGTCTGAACGACGGTGGTTTTACCCTGGACCCCGATCTATGGACGGCTTTGGAACAAGTAGTCCCCATTGTCGATAATGTACTATCTCTATAGGAGCCACATAACCAATCAGAATAGTACGTATCACGGACTACACCCGTAGAGCTACATCTAGGCGCGCATGTGTGACATGGTCTATAAAACACGTCCCTCTGGATCCCACACCTTCATTTCTACGGTTGCAGAGCCATGACGGAGATCCAGCCCTATGCGACTCGCATTTTACAGCATGCCACCGTGGTTAATTCACTCACGGGTTACCGAGCAGTGGTCCGGTCCATGTTTGCAGATGGCGACGACAACGAGGGGCGACGCCAGATCCTGAACGAGTTCACAGAAGCGGTCCTCGACAGAGTGCACTCGATGGAGAGGTGTGCCATCACTCACCACTACTGGACTATGACAGCCATCCTTAATGCTCGGGCTATGGACCACGAGCGCTCACTCTGGAACCAGCGACGGCTGGTTGACCTCACAATAGTCTGTGCCCTATTGACCCTGGCGCTGTGGCATTGACAGTGGGACCTCAGCATAAATACGGGGGTCAGACAGATTGTGTGTCATTCACCGTTCGTCATTGGATCAAGCATGTCACCAGTTCTACGAGCCATCCTTCCCCTTACACCCCGGGTGGGGTTACACGTCTATGAAGATAAAGTCACCCTGGTGGAAGACCGTGGAGATGTTTGCTGGTCGCGCGCTGAGGCCGTATCGAATACGGTTACGCTACACCGTGACGGCTGGACCAAATTTAAATGGATATTGAGCGGCGAGCTCGACGGACAGCTCATCCACATAGACAAAGCCATCTACGTACACCGTGGACCCTTCTTCCCACGCCTGGGCCGCTACCAAGACCCTACGCGAGGCTTCACCCTAGACCCCGATCTGTGGACAGCCTTCGAGAAAGTGGTGCCTATCGTGGACTAGCTGTTTACACCGGACGAGCGGTCATGAGACGAGTTGGAGTGGGCTCGTGCCCTGAGAGAAGCAGCGGCAGAACCCAATGAACAAATGTCTAGCCATGAACCAGACGACGATGCCATTGATTACCCGGCTAGACTCAGTCAGCCCAGTGACATGACCACCCGATCCTTTGATCTCACGGGGTTCTCCCTATAAATACGAGAGACAGTCAAATCTGGTACCATTCACGTACTGACCATGACGGAGCATATAATACTGGCGTATCTCAGCTTGACCCCCGAGGTTTTCCTGCACGTTTATGCGGATACGGTCGATATCATGGAGGAGGTGGGAGACATCTGTGATGCGGACCCTACACAACCGTGCCCGGCCCACATTCGTCTGTCCGGGGAGGGCTGGACCAAATTCAAACGGGTGTTGTCTGGTGAACTGGACGGCGACCTCATCCACTTGTGTCACGATGTGTACATCCGACGCGGCCCTTTCTTTGCTCAATTGGCTCGGCTAGATGGGGGTACAGTGCATTTTACCCTTCACCCTGATCTATGGTCTGCATTGGAAGATGCCGTGGTAGATGTGGATCAAGTGCTTATCAAGCGGTCATCAGACGAGTTGGACTGGTCATTTACCATGGACACTGTGGAAGCCAACGAAGAAAATCAGAAACTCCGGCCCAAGATATACCCGTTATAAATAAACGATAGAGCCAGGGTCCATCATCATTTGTCACCATGAAGCGCTGGGAGAAGGTGTTGGATAACTTATACTACAGTCCCGACAGTCCGGCGGCCTATAGTGCATTATCGGCTCTCTATCGAGCGGCCAAACCCCAGGGGATACAACGTGCCCAAGTCCGAGATTGGTTAAGAAAACAAGACACCTATAGCTTACATCGATCTGTCCGTCGCCATTTTCTACGGAACCGGGTCATCGTGGGAGGAATAAATGCCCAGTGGCAAGCAGATTTGGTCGATATGAGCGCCTTTGCCAAACACAACGATGGGAATCGGTATATCTTGACGTGCATCGATATCCTATCCAAGTATGCGTGGGTGGTACCCATCCGGACGAAAACGGGGGCGAATCTCATAGCGGCGTTCAAAGACATCTTCAAGACCGGGCGCAAACCTTTGTATTTGCAAACCGACGAAGGCACGGAATTCCTCAACAGACCGTTCCAACAGTTTCTGAAAGCCCAGAAAGTGTTTTTCTTCCATACGTACAACGAAACCAAGGCTTCCGTGGTGGAAAGGTTCAACAGGACATTCAAAGGCCGCATGTATAAATATTTCACCTATAAGAATACAAGGCGGTACATCGATGTTCTCCCGAAACTTGTGAGTGGTTACAATCGAGCCTATCATCGGAGTATAGAGAGAGCCCCCATTACCGTGACCCAACGCAATGAAGCCCAAGTCCGGCGTGTCTTGTACCCCAGGCAATCGCAGCGAACGCCGAAGGCGGTGTACAAGGTCGGGGACCCTGTACGGATCAGTAAAGTCAAAGGTCAATTTGAGAAAAGTTACTTGCCCAACTGGAGCGATGAGCACTTCCTGATTAAACGGCGCCTACCCCAACAGCAGCGAGTCTATGAACTGGAAGATCTTCAAGGGGAACCGTTGCTAGGGACGTTTTATGAGATGGAATTACAGCCTGTCGTAAAAACAAAGCAAGACTACTACACGGTGGAGCAGATTTTGAAAACGGAACCTCGACGTGGCAAACTGTTTCATTTCGTCAAATGGCAAGGCTGGCCCAGTTCCTTCAATTCCTGGGTCGCTGCCAACCAGGTGAAACGACTATAAAGCCAGACATCACTACCGTCATCCTTCATTCCACGTTCGACCACGGTGCTATGGACAAACAGCAGCTGCCTCTGAACACAGCGTCTCCCAAAACGCGCAAAGCGCAAGTGGGCTTTGTGGTGATAGTGCTAACCCTGCTGAGTGTGTTGTACGGAGGTGTGTTTTAGGACGTAGCCTATGTCAGCACGCTACTTAACCAACTGAGAACACCAGCCATCAGTGAAACCAGTCTACAGATAGCACCAGTCAACCCCGTATCGAGCCCAGTCACCACCACACCCCGTGTACAAGCCACGTCGAGCTCCACACCAAGCTCCACATCTACACCAAGTACACCAAGTACGTCTGAAGACCCACCGGATTTCATCCCTCACAGTGAACAGACAACGACGACCGACGTTGTACCCACCACCATCATCACTCGCAGTGAACAGACAACGACGACCGACGTTGTACCCACCACCACCACTCCAGTTCACTCGTACGAAATTTACAAGAGCGGGTTACCACGACAGCGGATACACCTCGAACCATGGACCCTCGGTGGCAGCATCCCTTCACTTACGTCATCGCAGGACCGACGGGCTCCGGCAAAACGCACTTCGTCCGGAAGCTCCTTCAACACGCCGACAGCCTGATCACCCCACCCATTGCCCGAACCGTGTGGTGTTACAGAGAATGGCAGGAAGCGTATGCAGCAATGCCCCACATCACGTTCGTGGAAGGCCTACCCAACCTGGCCGATTTGGAACCCGACACCTTGATGGTTCTGGATGACCTCATGGCGGAGACGGATGCGCGGGTCACCCAACTCTTTACCAAAGGCAGCCATCATCGACGGCTCAGCATCATCTACATTGTGCAGAATCTGTTCAGTAAAAACAAAGAACATCGGAACATCAGCTTAAATGCCCACTACCTGGTGGTCTTCAAAAACCCGAGAGATACCACTCAACTGCTGCACCTGGCGAGAAGGGACTGTGGCTACCCGGAGGCTTACACCTGGCTGCACCCTATTGTTGTACCCCAAACGAGTGGACCTCATGGATAGCGGACTTAGGTGTTGGTGTACGCCTGAACCCAAAGCGCACGTCTCTTTGTCACCGGAAGGGTGGACCACCTTGAAACGGGTGTTGTTGGGTGACCTGCACGGTGATAGCATTCACCTGTGTGACGACGTCTACATTTTCTGCGGTCCCTTTTTCGCTCGACTCCTCTGTCTGAACGACGGTGGTTTTACCCTGGACCCCGATCTATGGACGACTTTGGAACAAGTAGTCCCCATTGTCGATAATGTACTATCTCTATAGGAGCCACATAACCAATCAGAATAGTACGTATCAGGGACTACACCCGTAGAGCTACATCTAGGCGCGCATGTGTGACATGGTCTATAAAACACGTCCCTCTGGATCCCACACCTTCATTTCTACGGTTGCAGAGCCATGACGGAGATCCAGCCCTATGCGACTCGCATTTTACAGCATGCCACCGTGGTTAATTCACTCACGGGTTACCGAGCAGTGGTCCGGTCCATGTTTGCAGATGGCGACGACAACGAGGGGCGACGCCAGATCCTGAACGAGTTCACAGAAGCGTTCCTCGACAGAGTGCACTCGATGGAGAGGTGTGCCATCACTCACCACTACTGGACTATGACAGCCATCCTTAATGCTCGGGCTATGGACCACGAGCGCTCACTCTGGAACCAGCGACGGCTGGTTGACCTCACAATAGTTTGTGCCCTATTGACCCTGGCGCTGTGGCATTGACAGTGGGACCTCACCATAAATACGGGGGTCAGACAGATTGTGTGTCATTCACCGTTCGTCATTGGATCAAGCATGTCACCAGTTCTACGAGCCATCCTTCCCCTTACACCCCGGGTGGGGTTACACGTCTATGAAGATAAAGTCACCCTCGTGGAAGACCGTGGAGATGTTTGCTGGTCGCGCGCTGAGACCGTATCGAATACGGTTACGCTACACCGTGACGGCTGGACCAAATTTAAACGGGTGTTGAGCGGCGAGCTCGACGGACACCTCATCCACATAGACAATGCCATCTACGTACACCGTGGGCCCTTCTTCCCACGCCTGGGCCGCTACCAAGACCCTACGCGAGGCTTCACCCTAGACCCCGATCTGTGGACAGCCTTCGAGAAAGTGGTGCCTATCGTGGACCAGCTGTTTACACCGGACGAGCGGTCATGAGACGAGTTGGAGTGGGCTCGTGCCCTGAGAGAAGCAGCGGCAGAACCCAATGAACAAATGTCTAGCCATGAACCAGACGACGATGCCATTGATTACCCGGCTAGACTCAGTCAGCCCAGTGACATGGCCACCCGATCCTTTGATCTCACGGGGTTCTCCCTATAAATACGAGAGACAGTCAAATCTGGTACCATTCACGTACTGACCATGACGGAGCATATAATACTGGCGTATCTCAGCTTGACCCCCGAGGTTTTCCTGCACGTTTATGCGGATACGGTCGATATCATGGAGGAGGTGGGAGACATCTGTGATGCGGACCCTACACAACCGTGCCCGGCCCACATTCGTCTGTCCCGGGAGGGCTGGACCAAATTCAAACGGGTGTTGTCTGGTGAACTGGACGGCGACCTCATCCACTTGTGTCACGATGTGTACATCCGACGCGGCCCTTTCTTTGCTCAATTGGCTCGGCTAGATGGGGGTACAGTGCATTTTACCCTTCACCCTGATCTATGGTCTGCATTGGAAGATGCCGTGGTAGATGTGGATCAAGTGCTTATCAAGCGGTCATCAGACGAGTTGGACTGGTCATTTACCATGGACACTGTGGAAGCCAACGAAGAAAATCAGAAAGAAACTCCGGCCCAAGATATACCCGTTATAAATAAACGATAGAGCCAGGGTCCATCATCATTTGTCACCATGAAGCGCTGGGAGAAGGTGTTGGATAACTTATACTACAGTCCTGACAGTCCGGCGGCCTATAGTGCCTTGTCGGCTCTCTATCGAGCGGCCAAACCCCAGGGGATACAACGTGCCCAAGTCCGAGATTGGTTAAGAAAACAAGACACCTATACCTTACATCGATCTGTCCGTCGCCATTTTCTACGGAACCGGGTCATCGTGGGAGGAATAGATGCCCAGTGGCAAGCGGATTTGGTCGATATGAGCGCCTTTGCCAAACACAACGACGGGAATCGGTATATCTTGACGTGCATCGATATCCTATCCAAGTATGCGTGGGTGGTACCCATCCGGACGAAAACGGGGGCGAATCTCATAGCGGCGTTCAAAGACATCTTCAAGACCGGGCGCAAACCTTTGTATTTGCAAACCGACGAAGGCACGGAATTCCTCAACAGACCGTTCCAACAGTTTCTGAAAGCCCAGAAGGTGTTTTTCTTCCATACGTACAACGAAACCAAGGCTTCCGTGGTGGAAAGGTTCAACAGGACATTCAAAGGCCGCGTGTATAAATATTTCACCTATAAGAATACAAGGCGGTACATCGATGTTCTCCCGAAACTTGTGAGTGGTTACAATCGAGCCTATCATCGGAGTATAGAGAGAGCCCCCATTACCGTGACCCAACGCAATGAAGCCCAAGTCCGGCGTGTCTTGTACCCCAGGCAATCGCAGCGAACGCCGAAGGCGGTGTACAAGGTCGGGGACCCTGTACGGATCAGTAAAGTCAAAGGTCAATTTGAGAAAAGTTACTTGCCCAACTGGAGCGATGAGCACTTCCTGATTAAACGGCGCCTACCCCAACAGCAGCGAGTCTATGAACTGGAAGATCTTCAAGGGGAACCGTTGCTAGGGACGTTTTATGAGATGGAATTACAGCCTGTCGTAAAAACAAAGCAAGACTACTACACGGTGGAGAAGAATTTGAAAACGGAACGTCGACGTGGCAAACTGTTTCATTTCGTCAAATGGCAAGGCTGGCCCAGTTCCTTCAATTCCTGGGTTGCTGCCAACCAGGTGAAACGACTATAAAGCCAGACATCACTACCGTCGTCCTTCATTCCACGTTCGACCACGGTGCTATGGACAAACAGCAGCTGCCTCTGAACACAGCGTCTCCCAAATCGCGCAAAGCGCAAGTGGGCTTTGTGGTGATAGTGCTAACCCTGCTGAGTGTGTTGTACGGAGGTGTGTTTTAGGACGTAGTCTATGTCAGCACGCTACTTAACCAACTGAGAACACCAGCCATCAGTGAAACCAGTCTACAGATAGCACCAGTCAACCCCGTATCGAGCCCAGTCACCACCATACCCCGTGTACAAGCCACGTCGAACTCCACACCAAGCTCCACATCTACACCAAGTACACCAAGTACGTCTGAAGACCCACCGGATTTCATCCCTCACAGTGAACAGACAACGACGACCGACGTTGTACCCACCACCATCATCACTCGCAGTGAACAGACAACGACGACCGACGTTGTACCCACCACCACCACTCCAGTTCACTCGTACGAAATTTACAAGAGCGGGTTACCACGACAGCGGATACACCTCGAACCATGGACCCTCGGTGGCAGCATCCCTTCACTTACGTCATCGCAGTACCGACGGGCTCCGGCAAAACGCACTTCGTCCGGAAGCTCCTTCAACACGCCGACAGCATGATCACCCCATCCATTGCCCGAGTCGTGTGGTGTTACAGAGAATGGCAGGAAGCGTATGCAGCAATGCCCCACATCACGTTCGTGGAAGGCCTACCCAACCTGGCCGATTTGGAACCCGACACCTTGGTGGTTCTGGATGATCTCATGGCGGAGACGGATGCGCGGGTCACCCAACTCTTTACCAAAGGCAGCCACCATCGACGGCTCAGCATCATCTACATTGTGCAGAATCTGTTCAGTAAAAACAAGGAACATCGGAACATCAGCTTAAATGCCCACTACCTGGTGGTCTTCAAAAACCCGAGAGATACCACTCAACTGCTGCACCTGGCGAGGCTGATGTATCCCGGCCGCACACCGTTTGCGTTGGAAGCCTTCAAAGATGCGACAACCCCTCAGCACGGGTATATGCTCTTCGACCTCAAGCAAGGCACCCCCGACCACCTTCGACTACGGACCGGCATCTTTCCCGGAGAGGCCCACCACGTGTACATGCAAAAATAATGTAAACACACCCACAGTGGCTCCCCAGCTGGAGTGTGTGTTTGATGATGGGGATAATAAAAAGAATGAATACCACAGCATGGTTGACTTTGTCTCTGTTCTCTGAGGTGGATAAAAAGGGCAGAGTTGTGGGTTCTGGCATTAGTTGTACATGATGTCTGCGCGAGTACGGAAGCACGCCCCGACGCTCCGTGTATTGAAGACGGCCCCACCCGAGTTGGTCCGAACCATTGTACGCGGTGCGGACCCTGACCTTGTACGCTGTCCGTGCGAGATCGGGTACACCCTGTTAAAAGGCAACGTACCACTGACTCCGGCTCAGAAGACCAAGTTGGCCAAGCATAAGACAGGTCTCCGAACCCTAGTCCAGAAGCGGGACCCTCAAACACAAAAGAAAAAGGTGTTACAGAAAGGCGGCTTTCTCGGGGCCATCTTAGCACCGTTGGCCGCTTCCGTGTTGGGTCCAGTATTGGGTGGATTCTTCGGCCGACAATGAACCACACGAAAAAAATGGTCCTCGTCGAACCACGATTCCTTCAAAACCTCCAATCGCCCTACCCTGTCCCACCTACGGTGAAGACCATAAACACCCTCGATGGAGAGATGCAACAGATCTTACAGAGACCGGGGTTAAGCGACAGTGAGAAAGTACAACGGTACAATGAGACGCTTCAACGGTACATGACGTTCATGGACCAATACAAAACCCTTTCTACCCCACCACCACCACCACGTGATACACCGCCGACCTCAGCACCGCTCCAACAGCCGCCATTACCAGGGGTACGACCCACAGCCCCACAGTGGGTGGAAGACGAAGTCCTGAAGAGTGTACCTGCATCGTTCAAGAAACAAGCTGGCCTGGTATTACAACGGATGAAACAGAATCCTAACATGACTTGGAATGATAAAGGCGAACTACTGGTACAGAATCAGGTGGTCCCCGGAATCCACATGACGGATTTAGTGAATGACCTGATGCGTAAACGCAGGTCGCACACGGATCCTCGAGGATGGGAGGTCTTCGCTCAAGGCTTGAAAGACATGCATGCACCACAGGAATTGGTGGGGAACCCCCACCGCTGGGCCTTTATGCAGCGAACCCAGCAATCGCCGAGTGGCCCACTACCTTCTTGGGAATCCGAATGGGAACCGGAGTCACCCCCCAAAACTCCACCACCACAACGGGCACCTTCTTTTCAAACCTTTAAAAAACCATCCTTGATCAAGACACCCCACATCTCCAGAGCCGTGACACGTAGCAAGTCAACGCGACGAAGACCACGCCGGACACAACCGCCCAAGGCCTGGAACACCTATTAAAACCAACAGCAGCAGCAGGACAGCTCAGTCGCCATGTTTGACCACACCCTACCCAGTAACAGTTCGCTGGATGTGTTTCCTGACAACACCTTGGCCAAGTACGTCATCCAGTTACCGCAACCGTTGCATTTACCTGGGCGGTGGGAATGTGACCTAGTGGATATCCAATACCCTTACTCGTGGTACAACGTGCGTGCCAATGAAGTCTGGTACGAGGTGACCTACGAAGGAAAAGACACCCGACTCACCCTCCCCGAAGGCCAATACGATACTCCCAAGGAGTTCATGGGTGGGCTGTCAAGACTGTTGCATTATAAGGCTCTACGGGAGGTCACGAATACTTCAAAACCCATCAAAACCTATCCCTTCAAGAATCACGTGGACTTCGATTACAACGCACACAACGACAAGGCACAGCTTATCGTCACCGCCAACGCGAGTGTCGTACTGAGTCCTATCCTACAGCAAATGCTGGGGTTCGATCTACAGACGTTCGCTGGTCCCACCGCCCACCAAGGCGAGATCCCGATGGATATGAAGTCGGGTATGTACGGACTCTACGTCTACTCGGACGTGGTGGACAACCACATCGTGGGCGATATCAACACACCTCTGTTACGGGTGGTACCCATTAAAAAGACGTATGGAGATCAAGTCACCCACAGTTTCACCCACATGCTCTACCTAGCCGTACGACAAACCGACATCAACACTATCACGGTGGATATAAGAGATGACACGGGACGACCGGTGGCATTCGAAGGCGGGAAAGTGGTGCTGACACTTCATTTTCGACAAGCACGTGCTCCCCACTTTGTATAATGAAGGTGCCTTACGAGTGCGATGCACGCAGCTATATGGACTATTATGCCCAACAGGCCGGCGGTGGCCTCCGGTCTTTAGTGGTGCACGCATGCAACGAGGACATGGACTGGGGAACATACTCCGAAGCATCGTCAAAACGTTCCTGCCCTTGGTGACGCGTGGGGTGAAAGCAATCGGCAAACAAGCGGTACGCAGTGGACTGCAAGTCGCCGGTGATGTCTTGGGGGGTACGGCACCCAAAGAAGCCTTGAAACGGCGGGCCAAAGAAGCAGGAGGCGTCTTGGTGGCCAAAGCACAACGCACCGTAGGGAATAAAAGACCTGCACCACCGAGACCACGCACCAGTCGACGACCGACCCAGCGACGACGCACATCGAAGACCCAGGATATTTTTTCTTAAAACATGTCCTTGATCCACGCAGAGTCCTGCCCCTCCACCAACAGTGAATTTGATTTGTGGACCGTCCCACCCACACAGACCAGTGCCGAACAAGGATTATGGGTGGGGCATCTCCCGCTCTCCAGCATCAACGAAACGGGGCCCATCGAGTTCACCATCAGTAATGCGGATACGGCCTATGTGGATTTAGCCCATACATACTTGTATGTGAAAGCCAAGATCGTCAATGGAGATGGCTCCAGAATCGTCGACCAAGCAACGGTGGGCCAGACGAATCTCTGGCTGCACTCGATGTTTCAACAGGTGGATATATTTCTCGGCGACAAACTCATCAGTGACTCGACCAACACGCACCCCTATCGAGCCTACATCGAGACGCTGTTGTCGCATGGGCGAGAGGCTAAAAAATCTCAACTGACAGCCGCTTTATTCTACCAGGACACAGCCCAGCACATGGGCGTAGAGAACGACAATGTGGGATATAACAAACGGAAGGCTTTGACCGCGAACGGCGTCTCGGTGGATCTCATGGGTCGACTGCACGCAGACATGTTCATGCAAGACCGGTACCTGTTGAACAAGATCCCCATCAAAATCCGACTGATACGGGCGCTTCCGACCTTCGCCTTGATGGCCACTAACGTAGACGGGCATGCAGCTGACTATAAGATTGTCATCCAAAACGCAGTCCTGTATGTCCGAAAAGTGAAACCGAATCCAGCCGTTCAATTGGGACACCTCAAAGCCTTGGAAACAAAACTAGCCCAGTACCCTATCCGACGTGTGCAAACCAAAGTGTTCTCTGTGTCTGCTGGAAATATGAGCGCCAACAAAGAAAATCTGTTCCTGGGGGAACTACCCAAGCGATTGATCCTGGCCTGTGTGGAAAATACCAGTTTCAGCGGAGCCTACCCAGAGAACCCGTTTGACTTTAAACATTTCGGCATTTTGTGGCCCTGCATGTGGATGGACAACAGGTCCCAGCCACGGCCTTAACACCGAACTTTGGGCGCGCGAATTTCATTCGAGCCTATCAGAGCCTGGTTACAGCCACCGGTCAAATCAACCAGGACGAAGGGAATATGATCAGTCGGGAGGACTACGGGAACGGATACACGTTGTTCTGTTTCGATTTGACCCCCACCTTAGAGAACGACCATGAGCTGGCCCTCGCCAAGCAAGGCAATTTACGGTTGGAAATCCACTTTTTACGAGCCCTCCGGAGCACCGTCAATGTGATCTGCTACGCCGAGTTTGACAACATCATTCAAGTGGACAAAGCGCGCAACGTCCTGTGTGACTTCGCCACCTAACATGGATACAGACCAGATAACCACCGTGCTGGAGAATGACCCAGAGACACGTATGGTGTTTCAAGGGGTGTTCGGCCGAGATGTGTTCCCATTAGACCGTATCCTGTTGCTTATGTTCTCAACACGGACCCGATGGATCGGCCCGGTGAACATTGGGTGGGCGTGTACTTGACAGAACAGCAGGGTGAATACTTTGACCCTTACGGCCTGCCACCCCTCCATCCCGATTTAACAGACTTCATGGATCAAGGCACAGAGACGTGGTGTTGGAACAGTCAAACGTTGCAAAGCCTGACCATTAGCGTGTGCGGACAATATTGCTTGTTTTACCTGTACCATCGATGCCGGGGAAGACCCTTATCTACCATCGTACAGATGTTTGACGAGTACCGCAAGGCCGAGGACCGCGATGTACTCGTATATGACTGGGCCGCCCATCGTTTCAATGTACAAGCCCCGTTCTGGGCTTAAGTTCTTTCAATGTACACACGCCCGCTGTTCTGGGCTTAAGTTTACAAGCCCCCTGTTCTGGGCTTCAGTTCTTTCAATTTCAATGCACAAGCCCCCTGTTCTGGGCTTCAGTTTTCACGTGGTTGTTCTCACGTTGTTGTTGTTACTGAATAAAAAACAAAATGAGATCTCACCAAAAAACCCTTGTGTGTTTTCTATATGAGCATAATGCATGAAACTGGCTTTGAACACCGTATTAGCCAATCAGTGGCCTAGAATGGAGCCAAAGGTAACCCATCCATGTCCAGAAAACATTACCCGGGTGTACAAGAACCCGGATGTAGGCACGGACGTAGGCGAAAGCATCCCAGTACCCGGATGTAGGCGCAGACGTGAGCGAAATTCTACTACCCGTCCATTGGTTCTTTTATCGATCGCTCATTGGCTCTTTTTCTCGACCGCTGATTGGTCCAAATGGAACTGCCCATCCTTCCCAGGTTAATTTACAATCCCCTTTTGGGGTTCAAGCTCTGTATATCGATGCCGCAACATTTTCTCCGAACCTTGCCGAAAGGGAGACCTTGGACCTTTTGACCTGGATGTGACCTTTGACCTTTTGACCCGACATTCATCCGCGCACTGCCGGTGATGACGCGCGCGCGTGTGCGGCCGGAGAACCCGCGCGCGCGCGCTGCGGCCGGGGCGGGCCGGGCCGGGCCGGACCGGGAAAACCCCCGGAGGTTGAACATCCGGACGTCTAAGAGAACATTGGAACTCTTCTGGGTTTGGAGGTGAAACCCGGAAGTGACGTCACAACCCATGTGACCTGCGCAGCAGAATGGAAACGACACCCTAGTCTAGCCCCCTCACATAGGCTTCATATGGATACCTCACTCGATCCCATCGGCCCATTACTGGCCCATCTAGACCCCAAAACGTCTATTTCCATACACTTTGTCCACTGCGCATGCGCAGAGTGACGATATTTCAACCCCGCACTCACCCCATCAGATGCCGCCTCACATAGGCTTCACATTGATACCTCATTCGATCCAATCGGGCCATTAGTGGCCCACCTAGATCCCAAAACGTCCACCCCGTATGGACCTAAACACCCATAGCCATGCAGTATAGGCCTATGGGCCTACCCAGGCCTCGGTGACTTTTTCCAAAAATTTCACCGTTTCGCTCCGGGACCCTTCCCATCGTGTAATGCCAGGGACCGGCTGGATATCTAGGCTCTTCTGAACTGTGGGTATAGACGGGCTCTCCGTGATCGCATCACCAGTGGCATTCCTCTCCCCGGGCTAATCTTCACTAGGTCTGACCCTCATGGGTGCCTCTTTAGTGGAAAGTTGTCGCTCATATCGTGGTGATGGACTATGAATCAAACGTTGGTGCTGTCTTAACTGACTGGGTCGTTTGAAGAGTTGACCACAACCGTTACATTGTTCCGTCGCGCCCTCGTGGAATGAGCGTTCGTGGCGCAGTAAATGATCCTCCCGATTGAATGACCGTGCGCAAGTTGTACAAGTATACCGAGCATCGTTGTGGGTGGAGGCCTCGTGGCGTCGTAAATTATCTAGCCGAGTAAACAGCTTCTGCCAAGTTGTGCAAGAGAACATATCGGCTGTGGATCTGGAAATGATGAATGCCGTAAAAATTCCCACTTTTATACGTTTTTCCGTGACATTCGTGTGTTTTCGGCAACCTCCGTGTCTCTTCGGTCACCTCCGTGTCTTTTCGGTGACGTTCGTGACTCTTCGGGCACCTCCGAGTCTCTTCGGTAACCTCCGCGACATCTTCGGTCATCTCCGTGTCTCTTCGGTCACCTCCGTACCATCAACGATCAGCATGTAGACATATAGAGTATGTACGGCATGTTATGGTATTCATCAGTGACGCATTCAGCCGATGGGGGTGGTCGGTCAGCTTGGTAACGAAAAACGTAACATTGGTCACCCTCTCTACGACCCATTGTGTGTTGGGGCGTTGTTGTTGGGCCCATTCCAAGGGATCCACGGTGTCCAGTTTCTCCAGCATCGCCTCTAGCGACGCCCGGTTAATGATGGTAAACGGTTGGTCAAATACCCGGATGTTACTGCTCGGGTAAAAATATCGGGCTTGGTCTGTGTCCTTATGCTGTAGCACATAACCAAACGCCAGATTCAACTTGAAGGCCGTAGTTTGATCGTTGAAGATGGCTTCCACGTAGCTGCGTAGACGGGCGAGGTCGGTCAGTCGGAAATTGCAGATATCTTGAATAGGGCGATGATGGTAGAAACAGTGCCGGATCATGGGCCAATGGCGCCGATAGATGTCACTCATTGGATGGTCTTCGTGTAACAGATCGCTAGGAACATTTATGGGTTCGTCCACGAAGTTTACTTTGCCCTCCACGTCGTACAAAATCTGGCCCAAGGTCTTGTCGTCGGAATTTGACTGTTGAATTAGGGCGACATCATGATCGGCCCTCGTGCGATGGGTGGGAGTTCTCCCTGTCTCGATATTGGTGCCTCCGGGCTCTTCTACCTGCAAACGTGGCTGCGGAACAGGGTGTCGTGTGCGTTGGTGTCGCAGCAACTGACTGGTCAGTTTGAAAAGCCGACCACATTCTTCGCATCGACGCTTGGGTACTTCATGGCGTGCACGTGTGTGGCGCTGTAAATGATCCGGGCGCTGAAACGACAGTGTACATATCGTACAGCTATACCGGGCGGTTCTTTCGTGCTTGGTAGCCTCATGGCGGCGCAAGTCGTGCAGACGAGTGAATGATTTCGAGCACGTAGTACAAGTGAACATCTTGGTGGTTGACAGAGTGTCTGATGAAACGGCCAGGCCGCTTCCCTTTTATAGCACGCTAGCTGGTATCATGTTCGGGCACGTTCGTGTCTCTTCGGTGATCTCCGTGACATCTTCGGTGACCTCCGTGTCTCTTCGGGCACCTCCGTGACATCTTCGGTGACCTCCGTGACATCTTCGGGCACCTCCGTGTCTCTTCGGCCACCTCCGTGTCTTTTCGGGAAGTGACCGAAGGGACTCGGAAGTGAACGACATTGTGGGAAAAACCCCACAGACAGGTCAGTCATGTGCTATCATGTTCACACTCCGTCACCGAAAAGACACGGACTGAAGATGGCGGACCTCGCCCGGTCGTGGTGGTGGTGGGAGCTCCCGTGTGGCAGAGCTCTTGGATCGGAGCTCTTGGAGCTCAAAGCGTGTGGAGCTCAGAGCTCGGAAGTGACATTTGCATATGACCTCTGTGAGGTCACTTCCGCTTCCGTTCACGTGACCGGAACTGACCTTTGACCCCGGCGCGCGCTAACAATACCGGATAAAATTGCGCGCCGGGGTCAAAGGTCAGTTCCGGTCACGTGAACGGAAGCGGAAGTGACCTCACAGAGGTCATATGCAAATGTCACTTCCGAGCTCTGAGCTCCACACGCTTTGAGCTCCAAGCGCTCTGATCCAAGAGCTCTGCCACACGGGAGCTCCCACCACCACCACCACCACCGGGCGAGGTCCGCCATCTTCAGTCCGTGTCTTTTCGGTGACGGAGTGTGAACATGATAGCACATGTACTGACCTGTCTGTGGGGTTTTCCCACAATGTCGTTCACTTCCGAGTCTCTTCGGTCACTTCCCGAAAAGACACGGAGGTGGCCGAAGAGACACGGAGGTGCCCGAAGATGTCACGGAGGTCACCGAAGATGTCACGGAGGTGCCCGAAGAGACACGGAGGTCACCGAAGATGTCACGGAGATCACCGAAGAGACACGGAGGTGCCCGAACATGATACCAGCTAGCGTGCTATAAAAGGGAAGCGGCCTGGCCGTTTCATCAGACACTCTGTCAACCACCAAGATGTTCACTTGTACTACGTGCTCGAAATCATTCACTCGTCTGCACGACTTGCGCCGCCATGAGGCTACCAAGCACGAAGGAACCGCCCGGTATAGCTGTACGATATGTACACTGTCGTTTCAGCGCCCGGATCATTTACAGCGCCACAGACTGCACGCCATGAAGTACCCAAGCGTCCATGCGAAGAATGTGGTCGGCTTTTCAAACTGACCAGTCAGTTGCTGCGACACCAACGCACACGAAACCCTGTTCCGCAGCCACGTTTGCAGGCAGAAGAGCCCGTAGGCATCAATATCGAGACAGGGGGGACTCCCACCCATCGCACGAGGGCCGATGATGATTCAACAGTCAACAGTCAAATTCCGACGACAAGACCTTGGGCCACATTTTGTACGACGTGGAGGGCAAAGTACACTTCGTGGACGAACCCATAAATGTTCCTAGCGATCTGTTACACGAAGACCATCCAGTGAGTGACATCTATCGGCGCCATTGGCCCATGATCCGGCACTGTTTCTACCGTCATCGCCCTATTCAAGATATCTACAATTCAAGATACCGACCTCGCCCGTCTACGCAGTTACGTGGAAGCCATCTTCAACGATCAAACTACGACCTTCAAGTTGAATCTGGCGTTTGGTTATGTGCTGCAGCATAAGGACACAGACCAAGCCCGATATTTTTACCCGAGCAGTAACATCCGGGTATTTGACCAACCGTTTACCATCATTAACCGGGCGTCGCTAGAGGCGATGCTGGAGAAACTGGACACCGTGGATCCCTTGGAATGGGCCCAACAACAACGCCCCAACACACAATGGGTCGTAGAGAGGGTGACCAATGCCACGTTTTTCGTTACCAAGCTGACCGACCACCCCCATCGGCTGAATGCGTCACTCATGCACTGATGAATACCATAACATGCCGTACATACTCTATATGTCTACATGCTGATCGTTGACGGTACGGAGGTGACCGAAGAGACACGGAGGTGACCGAAGATGTCACGGAGGTCACCGAAGAGACACGGAGATCCATCCGGGTTTACACGGGAACAGCCGGGTAGTTACGGAGGTGACCGAAGAGACACGGAGGTGACCGAAGATGTCACGGAGGTGCCCGAAGAGACACGGAGGTTACCGAAGATGTCACGGCTCGGCCCTCGACTTGGGGATAGTTGAACTGAGTGTGCTAAAAATAGATCACCAGCTAGCGTGCTATAAAAGGGAAGCGGCCTGGCCGTTTCATCAGACACTCTGTCAACCACCAAGATGTTCACTTGCACAACTTGCCAGAAGCAGTTTACTCGTCTGCACGACTTGCACCGCCACAAGGCCTCCACCCACAACGATGCACGGTATACTCGTATAACCTGCGCACGGTCATTTAATCGGAAGGATCATTTACTGCGCCAAGAACGCTCATTTCACGAGGGCGCGACGGAACACTGTAAGGATTGTGGTCAACTCTTCAAACTGACCAGTCAGTTGCTGCGACACCAACGTTTGATTCATGCCCCGTCTCTACGGTTTGGGCGACAACTTTCCACTGAAGAGGAGCCGCGGAAGGTTAGACCCAGTGAAGATGAGCCCGGGGAGACGAACGCCACTGGTGATGCGATGACGGAGAGCCCGCCTATACCCACAGTTCAGAAGAGCCTGGATATCCAGCCGGACCCCACCGTAACGGTTTCGCGTCATACGCCTGACAACATCGAACATTTTCTGGACGAGCCCATAAATGTTCCTAGCGATCTCTTACAGGAAGCCCATCCAGTGAGTGACATCTATCGGCGCCATTGGTCCATGATACGGCACTGTTTCAACCGCCATCACCCTATTCAAGATATCTACAATTTCCGACTGACCGACCTCGCCCGTCTACGTAGCTACGCGGAAGCCATCTTCAAAGATCAAACTACGGCCTTCAGATTGAATCTGGCGTTTGGTTATGTGCTGCAGTATAAGGAGACAGTCCAAGTCCGATACTTTTACCCGAGCAGTAACATCCAGGTATTTGACCAACCGTTTACCATCATTAACCGAGTGTCGCTAGAGACGATGCTGGAGAAACTGGACACCGTGGATCCCTTGGAATGGGCCCAACGACAACGCCCCAACACCAAGTGGACAGTGGAGAGGGTGACCAATGTTACGTTTTTCGTTACCAAGCTGACCGGCCCCCTCGGCTGAATGCGTCACCCGTGCACTGATGAATACCATAACATGCCATACATACTCTATATGTCTACATGCTGATCGTTGACTTGAGCTCAGTAAACACTTGTACCTAATGTGACGGTGCGTTAAATAATGAAACATGGTGTTTGATATTTCAATTTGTTTTGCTGTGAACATACTAAACATGCACAGGGCGGCTCCCCCAGACTGGGTATGATTTAACATTGGGGATAATAAACTGTATGAACATTGCTGAACTTGTTGTTATTCACGACAACGGCTATCCGATTGTATAATACAGAACATATATTGTATAATACAGGACATATATGGTACAATACAGGACAGATATGGTATAATACAGCACAGATTTGGTATAATACAGGACATATACTGTATAATACAGGACAGATTTGGTATAATACAGAACATATATTGTATAATACAGCACAGATTTGGTATAATACAGGACAGATACTGTATAATACAGCACAGATTTGGTATAATACAGAACATATATTGTATAATACAGGACAAATATGGTACAAAACAGGACAGATTTGGTATAATACAGGACAGATATTGTATAACACAGGACAGATATTGCATAATACAGCACAGATATGGTATAATTCAGGACAGATATGGTATAATACAGCACAGATATGGTATAATAGAGGGCAAATATTGTATAATACAGCACAGATTTGGTATAATACAGGACATATATGGTACAATACAGGACAGATATGGTATAATGCAGCACAGATATGGTATAATACAGGAGAAATATTGCATAATACAGAGCAGATATGGTATAATACAGGACATATATGGTACAATACAGGACAGATACTGTAGAATACAGGACAGATTTGGTATAATACAGAACATATATTGCAGAATACTGGACAGATATTGTATAACACAGGACAGATATTGTATAATACAGCACATATATGGTATAACACAGGACAGATATTGTATAATACGACACAGATTTGGTATAATACAGCACAGATTGGGTATAATACAGGACAGATACTGTATAATACAGGGCAGATTTGGTATAATACAGGACATATATGGTATAATAGAGAACAAATATGGTACAATACAGGACAGATTTGGTATAATACAGGACAGATATTGTATAGCATAGAACAGGTATGGTATAATACAGGACATATATGGTATAATGCAGGACAGATGTGGTATAACACAACAAAGATGTGGTATAATGTGTGACAGATATGGATGGTCCATATCTACAACAAATACCTTCCTTCACTGCCCCAAAATGCCCACTTTCGCTACTACTCCTACTGATGACGTCACCGATGACGTCACAGATGACGTGAACATCCCTCAAATCGGGATGTACACCCCGAGAGCTACAAGATAACACCTCCCACAACACAATCGGACCAAGGATGGTCCCTCTCTACCCCAAACACACCTCCACGCACCCCCAAATTGGCCACTTTACTTACTACACCCAACTGCGCATGCGCAGATTGACGCGACTTGCACTTTAAAACACGCCATTCTGACTCTACCCCACACAAGCTTCACTTTGACATCTCCCACGACCCATTTGGACCCATAGTGGTCCATCTCTACCCCAAACACACCCCCCACATACCCCCCAACATGCCTGCTTTCTATACTACGGCCAGACTACGCATGCGCAGACTCTTGCACACGGACGAACCATGAGTCGATACATTACAAACTCCACGAGAGCTTCAAAATAAGACCTCATACGACACCATAGGACCATTAGGTGCTCACCTAGACCCCAAAACGTTCACCCCGTATGGACCTATACCTCCATAGCCATGCAGTATAGGCCTATGGGCCTACCCAGGCCTCGGTGAACTTTTTCCAAAAATTTCACCGTTTCGCTTCGAAACCCTTCCCATCGTGTTCTAAATGGCGAGACGTGAAAAACAAGACCAAACAACCCATATCACAATGAACGTGTGTGAATTTCCCAGGTTGGACCTATACCTCATAGCCAGCCTATGGGCCTACCCAGGCCTCGGTGAGCTTTTTCCAAAAATTTCACCGTTGCGCTCCGAGACCCTTCCCATCGTGTTCTAAATGACGAGACGTGAAAAACAAGACCAAACAACCCATATCACAATGAACATGTGTGAATTTCCCAGGTTGGACCTATACCTCATAGCCAGCCTATAGCCTCGGTGAGCTTTTTCGAAAAATTTCACCGATTCGCTCCGGGACCCCTCCCATTGTATTTTTCTCGGCGAGACGAGAAAAACAAGACCCCACAACCCATATCACAATGAACGTGTGTGAATTTTCCAGGTTGAACCTATACCCCCATATAACCAGTATGGGACTATATACAGACCTCGGTGACTTCTTCCAAAAATTTCACCGTTGCGCTCCGAGACCCTTCCCATCGTGTTCTAAATGACGAGACGTGAAAAACAAGACCAAACAACCCATATCACAATGAACGTGTGTACATTTTCCAGGTTGAACCTATACCCCCCATAGCCAGCCTATAGGCCTATATACAGACCTCGGTGACTTTTCCCAAAAATTTCACCGATTCGCTCCGGGACCCTTCCCATTGTCATTTTCTTGGCGAAACGAGAAAAACGAGACCCCACAAGCCATAGTAAAGCCCACGAAAAAAAAAATGACCATCCCCATACCCCATACAGGCATTTTCCCTTATATTGTATAATACAGACCCCTATTGTAGGGTAAAGTCCGTATTCCGCTTTTTATAGTTTCGGGGAAAAATCCTAATTTTACATGCACCCACCCCATTGACTTGATAGGCAGGCCCCGATAAGCCCGGGACCGATATTAGCCCTTTTGGCTAGAGGTTGATAGGTGTTTTCCCCTATTTTAGGGGTAAAGTCCGTGTTCCGCTTTTTATATTTTCGGGGAAAAATCCTAATTTTACATGCACCCACCCCATTGACTTGATAGGCAGGCCCCGATAAGCCCGGGGACCGATATTAGCCCTTTTGGCTAGAGTTGATAGGGGTTTTCCCCTATTTTAGGGGTAAAGTCCGTGTTCCGCTTTTTATAGTTTCGGGAAAAAATCCTAATTTTACATGCACCCACCCATGACTGGATGCCCCTTCACGAATGCTTCACTTTGATACCTCACTCGACCCAATCGGACCATGCAGCGTATTTGAAGTCTGGAGACTACTTTTTCTCCGCGGAAGCTTTTTCCCGCGGCCGCATCACCACCAGACCGCATCACCGCGGAGGAATACACACGCAGCTGGTGGCGCCCCCTGGCGCCCCAGGCGCCCCAGAGGTGAAAGGCGATGGGGCGTCCCCTATACCTTTAACCTGGAAACAGCGCCCCCTGGTGGATGCAAGAGTTATCTCCCCCGGCAAAATAATACCCTTCGTGCTCTCTCCCTACTACTAGTGTTGGATATTAAATTGATGTCGTGTTACATAGGCGATGTTAAATTTCCCTATAATTGAACTGAATACTATAGAAAAAAATAGACTTTCAATAGTTTAACTTTTTGCACTTGTTTGAACAACCGAACGGCACATAACGATGAAAGTTTACACTCGATCTAAGGCTCTCGCAATCTAATTAGACAAGTCCAACTTTCCGGAAAATGTTTCTACTCGGTATTTGTGGTATATGCAACATCCCAATACAGCGAAATGATACCTTTGGGGGACGTCATGGAAAGACCGTGTCATTGTACCAACAATGTCTAGTTTTTCTGGGTATTCTTACATTTACCAGGTTACCCCATGTTGAGGCGTCTTAATTCCGCTTAAGCCGGCGCTAGGAGCCGTGTGGATACTTCATAGTCTCCACATGAACATCTGCAATAAAAGCGCGGCTGAGATACTAAGGCTACGTCCGCGAATGCAATAAAAGCGCGGCTGAGATACTAAGGCTACGTCCGCGAATCCACCGTATTCTCGGATCTGAATGTTAGGTGCCGAGGGATGCTTTCCTGTAGAGTCATATGGTTGCTTTTCAGTCGCCAGACGTCGTCAATTTTTGCCACCCCTTGCATATCGCTCCAATTCACATGATTATAACAAGGTATAAGTAAAACAAGATGCGAACCATATCAGTTCAAAGGTCAGAAGTCAATGTCCCCTTGGATTAAACGGGAATAAGCATTTTATGTACAGTAATTCAAGTTCCCTCCATCAAATTTCACAGATGGCTTACTCTTATAAGTCTAATGAAGACTATAGATATAGCAGTGACAATAATAAAGGTTAAATGTTACCATGACTCAGAAGGAGTACGGCCAAATTTTTCATGTCACAAAAAAATTGTTTTTGTTTGACAGTAATAATTTATGGAGATATGGGGCATAAATGTTCCACTGACCTTTTTTTTCAAAAATTGATTGAAAAGTATTTTCTGTGTTAACTCCAAATACATAGTATGCATATTTGCTATGCGTTCACATGACCAGATTGCATACAGTGCAAATTTACACATGTGTAAATATACTTTCGCGCAACCTCCGGACCAGATGCAAATTTTCACTCCATGCAAATATACACACGTGTGCAGTTGCATTCACATGCCGAGTTTGCACACGTTTGTTTTATTTTGCAGAGTGTGAAAATTTACATGTGTGTGTATACATGTGCATGTGATCGGGGCTTTACTGGTCTCAGTATTCATGTGGGTGTATATATCGCTCATGTCATGTACTCACTTTCTTGTTTATACGAACGCCATGTCACCCCGTATATTGAGCCAGGTCAACTATATCACAATCGAGCATTTGATTAATATATATATATATATATCGATCCAAATGTTGAAAATTATCTGACTATCAATTATCGAATAGTTTTCAGGATAGAACTTTGAACTTTCTCCCTCCAAATTATTTCATATTATTTCACGTTTTAAGTGACATTAGCATTACTACAACTATTATATGATCGTAATAAACACATACCTTATAGGCCTATTACTTTGTGTTGTCTGATAACAGTCCCTGGTCTGAAGTTTCAATGAGGCATTACCTCAGTCAAGGTTAAATCATGTTAAGTGATCTGTGACCTATCGTTAAGATTGGTCGTGTTGTACGTCGATCAGACCCCAGACCCCAGTATATTGATGAAGTACTCGGTTCAGACATCAAGGTTACGATGGGATTGATCCATGGTCGTTGAAGATCGCTGGAAAGGTGGGTTATGTTTATTCAGCATGAAAGGGGATTTAACAGAGTGGCATATTTGGTAATACCGACTGTCATAGAAAGTTAGGATGTGCCATAGACCTAGCTGTGCGATTACTGTATGCGCATAAAGTGTTATGTATACCGGGATAATAATAAGCTAAACTTAATGAGCTTAATAAGCAAAGGAACCGGTATAATACGCCATAAAATCAAATATCAAACTATTCCGACTAATGCTTTACAGATTTTTGGCAGTTTCTGATCATTGTACGGTGGTTAATTTGAAAGCGTATGCATAAGTTTGAGCAAAAAACCAAAAACACGTTTTAGCAAGAAGACAAATTGAATCGGAAGTGTGAGAAAACTGCGACAAAGTTTACCACAATTGTTTATACAGGGTAGGTGCAGTGATTAGAAGTATCCATTGCACTTTGTCCTACATGTATATGACGACAGTATTGTCACATTAATTTCAGGATATTCCTTGCAGGCCTCCGTAGTCAAGGGTGACTGAGAGGGACAGCTCCCCCACGATGGGCAAGTGTCGTATACCTAGTTTCCCAAGTATATAGACGTTGATAGGTAAATCATCTTACCTGGATAGTGTAATATGTCTTTCAATGTAAACAAAAAAAATGATATAAAATAGCTGAAAGTTACAGTGGGATCTCCGGGAGGCGCCGATAGTGCTGCCCATAAATTCTACTGGGATATACTTCACACTCGCCGTACCTGAGTAACGCACACGTGTTCACAGGTCCTAGACAATTAGGCCAAGAAGGAATACAGGTGTACCGGTAATAACTTTCTCGGTAAGTCCATTTCTTTTCGCTTTCTTTCACTCAAATTGAAATTCAATTTCACTCAAGTTGTCGTGAATTCACTGATGTCGAGTGAATTTCATTTCGGTTGAGTGAGACTAATCTCCACACTTTCTTGAGTGAAGCTCTCACTCAATTTTCTGGATGGCAAGTTCAACAGTGGCATGAAATGTTAATAACGGTGATACACCTCTAATTACTAACGACCTTTACAAACCTTTACACCTTTAAAACGCACTGTTGGGATAAGTGCTTCACCTAAGTGTTGAATCCTAGGATAATATTATACACCCAACTAACCGTATCACAAACTAGATAGTTAACATTCGAAATTCCCAACAGATTATACGGGAAGAAATCCTCACATGTGGTATATGAGCAAGGGTATTATGTTCATTTTACAAATTATATAGATAAATCAAATTTATATTTCCAAGAAGTATAACGTACTGAAGTTGGATTCATGGTTTGTTTCTTACTGTAATACCCATGGACTTTGAATGGCAAATCATGAACTGTACCATCCATGTGCTGATCTGCTGTTTGCTAGATTCCAACCCCAGGAACATTTGGACAATAAATTTTGGCAATAATACACATTTTGGGGCATCAAACGAAGTACTATGGGTTGGGGAGTGGGTAGAATTACTTAAATATGTATGGTTCGTTTAGTGAAACGACTTATCGTGGGTTGACATAATTGTTTTGCATCCCATTTCACTGTGCCTCTTGTCAGAATGGCCATTGTAATTTGTATATACATGGGCGGCGGAACTGCCCTGACTACCCCGACCATGATCGGGGCAATAATTCCAGGACCGCTGATTACAGTCTACTAGTGTCGGGGCAATGTCACAGCGTCTGAATGTATAGTCAATCATGCTGGACGAGTTCGAGTTATTTGTTCTGGCGTAATTCAAGATTTACAAAATATCCCTTACATATATTTGGGTCTAACAGCGCCATCGACTGTATACTTATTAAATGTGCAGATGGCGCTGCTGACCTGTAATATTTAACCGTCAGCATTATTATTAAAATATGCAGATGGCGCTGCCAACCTGTAATATTTAACCGTTTGCAGCGCCATCTGTACATTTTAATTGTACAGTCGAATAAATCTATAGGCATATAATCATCATTTAGTCTTGGAATTTGTCTATTCTGAATATCTCGAAACAGAGCACACCGCCGGGTTTCTTGTGCGCGGTGATGACGGGAATCTTTAAGTGGAACCTGGTTTTCAGTGATAAATATATTTGTAAATGTTTTATTTGAACCCACATTTTCAACATTTTATCGAGCATTGCCGATAATATGATATTTTATGTGCTGGAAATAGCTCAGAATACATCTCCTGCAATCTAGGACGCCGGAGCTTCCGGGGCCTAGGCGGCCCCTGGACCCTCACCTAATTGGGCTGTGATCGTTGGTCGGGGCAATCTGAAGTTGCTTCCGCCGCCCCTGAATAGACGAGAGGGTGACCTTGAGATATGACCTTCAGTGTTTTGAGTCAGTTTGGCTGTTATAAAGTAGTTTTCTTCGTGTTCTGAGAGTTCACTACATTAAATCTGTTAATATGGATGCTAGATCATATTATTATGAAGTTCAAATGTGATAGTAATACTGGTTTTGCGTTGGACTATTTCGTTTCGAAATCCCTATGCACGTCGACTGCTAGCGATCTTCTGATGGGTCATATTTGTGAGAAAAGTTTGAAGAATATTTACGAACTAATTCTGACCAAAGTGAGTATTGTGATTGTTATATATAGAATCTTTGATGACTAGAATTTTATGATGATGTTTTCCGTAGCCGATGGGTAGCAGATAATAGTTATTTTTATCGTCAAAGTGACCCACTCTCCGAACTTACCGTAGAACGCCCAGCATAACTGGTCGCCATTTTCTTGCATCACTCGTCAGTGTGCATGGTTGGAAAAGGGAGCGGACCCATTTATCTCCTCAAGTTGTTTTCGTGAAAATCTTTATGGTACCTGATTCTATAATAAAAGCGCTCCCCCTAAACATCTGGAACTCCCTCTGAATTTGTGGATTTAATAGTAAATTCACCCTTTTCCTCCTTGGAAAGTAGTGCTCCTTGCCCTGGAAAAGTCTATAAATAGGAGGCTGGAGCCAACAAATGGCAGACCGCCGCCGGCTCGACTGGTGACAACATCTAAATACAGGTATTCGGCCCGAACAACTAATATACAGTATTTAATGAAGTTGAGTAAGGCATAGGGTCTACCACCAAACTGGCGAACATTATATGTATACTATAGATATTTACTTATCCCATATATTTGCATTGAGCGCCCCACAATTAGTAGTATAAGAAATGAAAATCTAGGCGAAAACCCCCGAGCGTGGTGCAAAAGGGAAATTCACACTGAGTACAGCAAAGGCTTGTATACAGGAAATAGTTTTATTGTTTATTGTTATTTACATTGGCGATTTCATATCCTGACAATATAATAAATGGATATGTGAATACAGTACAGCTTTGGTGTTCCTCCATATAGCAGACCGGCTATTACATTATCTACCTTGAATACCACGGAACTTCATCAGCTCTGATTTATTACTTGGAGCTAAGAATTGTTATGGCAATATCCTCCTAACGGTGCCAATGGTTCTTTTGACCAGATGGAGGGTAATTTCACTTCTTTTGCAGGAAATACATCCGTTTGTATCATCCATACATCTTGGACAAATACAGGGAGCAAATACTAAATACCCGTCACAACATCGGGTACAAAATATTGAGAAAAAAAACTTTGCTTTTGTTCCAACAATTTTCGGTACAGTCTCAGAATTATTTTGGGTAAAATTATTGGATCGAATTTTATGTGGACAGATCACTTCGGCCAAGTATTTGGGATCAGAATAGATTTAGCCAATATCTTCCGGAATGGTTGCATTGTCCTCTGCCCCCCACCTTTCGCACTACATACTCGATATTCTCTATGACTCTGTGTCCCGCCCTTCATATTCTAATCTATTAGCTTCGCCCATTCCGTAATCATGTATATTCTGAAAGCTTACTGAATTTAGCACATTCATAAGAAGCAGTCACTATCACCCTGGGTTGAGTCACTACTCCATGAGTTCTGCACAACACCCTCTACACGAAACATCATACAAACTTCAACACCTAGTGATTATTCGGACTGTAACTTACCCCTGTTCTGGGGAGGTCATTTTGCCCCCCACCAAACTTTCTCTCCTATCTGCGGAACGACAAAAAAATGAAAGCTGACCCTCCACGAGTTTTTAGTTGATCATATTGGGGTCATTTTGAGCCTATATTTGCATAAACTCCCGAGTAGGGCATCATGGGTAAATTCAAAATGGCGGTCATGCGGGGTACCAGAAAAGTTATATTTTCGTCATTTTTCAAAATTGCTGCATTTCTTTCAGGAAAATTGTGCAAAATCTATTTTATTTCACATCAGACAAGTATTCACTTATTTATCATGCAGTTTTTGCAAAAACACGAAAATAAAAAGAATTGAAGAATCGGACCGAACAATCGACCAACAAAAATGCCAGTTCTGAAGATGACGTTAAATGTGACGTCATCAAAGCGGTCATCTTGGATTTTTGTTACATTTTCTGGTAGAGCTTAACCCAAGGGTATAGGGTGCACTCCACACCTAAATTATGTGCGGCTAAAAACAGGCATGCATGGTTCAGCTCTTCGGCCATAAATAATGGAAAAACAAAGGCCCTGTAAAAGCATGTATTTTCTGAATGAGCATATTCGTGCCATTATGAAAAGGAAAGACGCGCAGTTCTCCTTAAACCGTCTTCAACTTTTCTGAAAAAGAAAACGTACGAACTGATTTTCTTTTTATTCATGTGAAAGTGTTCCCCGTCCAACAGGAATTTTAAAAATTCGATTATTGTCAAATTTTATCGCCATAAAGGAATCATCATTTTCGTGACCCGAAAAAGTGTAGATTTTGGCCTGCCAAATATTCACTTCCCGGAACGATTAATAATGTAGTGGCGCCCAGGCGCGATTAACCAGCAATTGTTATATGCCCGTTTGAAAGAACGGATTCGTCCAACAGGTTGGTATTATAGATATCAGTTAGTTAAAAAGAAGAAGAATTATCATGCTGTCAAAAAGTGACCAACTTCCTTATTATGAAATTTCGGTGGTGCCACTTTGTGCGAAACCGTGGCAAGTGTGAAGTGCACCCATAGTGTGGTAAATTTCAGCCCCCTAGCTCAAGGGCTATGCAAACTATTTAGTCTCCACCCACACCGCCTCCCACACAATCGAGCCTGGACAGATTCCAAAACACAATACGTGTCTACATGTAGCGAACCCTGTTAAACCTGGAAAAGCTACCCGACAGGCTGTATTGCACACGGTGTTCCCGGATTGAAGATCCTTACATGGCGAACTTCGCCAAAAAAGCCCATACCAGATATAGGGTTCAAAAGCCAAAACAGTTTTTCAATTAGTTTCGATTAAAATTACTGTTTTGAATGACCATGACATCAGGAACTACTCATGCTTGGACAACATGTAAAGTATCTCGTAAGGCTCAAACCAATGTAAATATATATATATGTTTATAGCCACCAAATGTAAATATTTTCTTTTGTGAAGTTCATCTCGGTAAGATAATGTACAGTCCCGAGAGGGATAACATATAGGTATAGTAGGTGTTATTATAGCAACGGCATGATTAAGATCGACTTTAGATTCGATGATCTCTTTGTGTTCGTCTTCATGTTAGTGTCATAGAATCGTGCCCCTTTATACTGGGGGAAATACAAGCGGATCAGTTGAGATCGGAAATCGAAACATACTGGTCAGATGACTTGGAATCTTCTAACTATATAAAATGCATTACCGGTACTTGACACTTGGTACATACGTTAACATAGATGGAATTTATCCTTACATGTTGAGATAGAACATGGTGTTAGGACAATATTTGTTCACTGGGAATATTCTATGGCAAACCCATATACTAAGGATCAAATTAAGGTGTCATGTGTCCGGCAACCCCAGATGGGACCTCACGGACGGTGAATTTGACCCCTGCTAGCTCATGAATTTGGCTCCAATTACCGATGTACAGGTAATATCACCGGTGTAGTTATGTATTACCATTGTACGATTTTTGAACGGCTCCAGTATGTCAAGACGCCAGGTCTAACAGGTAATTGACTATCACTATCCAAAACTTTCTCCTCAAATATCTCACTACAATATCCCTCTCCGAGATCAAACTACATGATCCGAGTGCTGACAGGCGAGCACATAAATAATTATAATTGTCACACTTCAAAATCTCATCTGTCATTACGCCATATCTTTTCGTGGTTAATATCAATATTATAGGCCCGACCTTGTACATTCTACATTACAGACTGTCATGAGTGGTGCAACAAAAGCATCAAGCTTTTTCCAGACATACCGCGGTTACAAGGTTGCAGGGGCCACATGTATTGCACCAGCCATGTTGTTCTTGTTAACGGTCCAATCTGTCCAAAAAAAAATATCATATAATAGTCATCAATAACAACGGAGTTTGTATATTATTGGGATTCGTTTCAAATTTCCAATTTTATTACATCAATTGAAGACCATATCCGAATGTCACCTGAAAAAATACTCCTTTGTGAAATATGGGATAACTAGTATGTATAATATCATTCTCATCACTGATCCAATCCACCGATGCATCATCCACTCATTACTACCAAAGTTGTAGTTGGTATCCCAACCATATAATCTGATCGTGGGAAATTATTTTTTCAATAGAATAGACGATACTTCTTCTTGAAAAGATTTATGTGTAACACAGCCATGTGTTCTTTACTAATGGCATATCTGTGTAAAGTTGGTATTCGGAACCAATAACTGAGTATATTATAACGATTTGTGGTTCTTTTTTCAGCGATTTGACGCCGCCTGCATGAACTTTTTGGGACCTGTCCAGGCCTGGGGGGGGGGGGATGGGGGGAAGACCCCGCCTAATTATTTTCCTCACCCATTGAGCTAGGAGACTGAAACTTACCACACTATACCCTTGGGTCAAGCTCAACCCGAAAATGTAAAGACAAAATCCAAGATGGCCACATTGATGACGCCACAGTGACGTTTTTGGTCGATTTTTCGGTCAGGTTTTTTCGAATTTTTAAAACAGTTTTTGCCCACTTTCCCTTGTGGAAATGCAGAAATTTTGAAGAAAAACGAGGACAACATCACTTTTCTGATACCCCACTTGAACGCCATCTCAAATTTACCCCTCTGCTCGGGGTATGCAAATAGGCTCAAAATGACCCCAATATGACAAACTACAAAGTGACGGAGTGTCAGCTCCCAATTGTTTGTCGTTCCGGAGATAGCGCAGAAAGTTTGACCTGGGGTGGGGGGGGGGGGGGCATAATGTCCCTCCCCCCTCCCGTCCAGGCGTGGTAAGGTTAATTGCAGTACTGTTCATTACTGATCCTGTAATCCGATCGTGTTATTCAAATCGCGGGTCGTTTTCGAATGCCTGCTGCACAGAAGATACTCTTGTCCGAAAATAGGTGGCTGTATTTGTAAATGAACCGAATCCAATCTATATCTTTAATATATTTTATATTACTCAGTGACAACAGTGCTATAAACGATAGACAATGTTCTTTCTGTTTAACTGCATAAGGTCACAAGGGCCTTTATCCAAATTTCAGCTGTAAAATGCTTCGCTGTATTCACAAGCATCACGCTTTTCTGTAAAATGATTATCGACGAGAATTAGCACAACCTCGGCACGTGTGCTACAATAACTTCAGCGAGTATGGATATCGTTGCATAGCTTATCGCATGGATAAGTAAGGTTATATAATGAAATATTTATTCGTGTTGACCAACCCCTGCATTATGTGGTGTTGAACTAGGCGCAACACCATTTTATGATGGTGGAATCGGTCAACATCGTTTATCAACACCACATTTGTTGACCAGCTCTTAACTGCCAAAAGGTTGTTGAGGCAACACCACAGGCTGTGTTCAAGAATGATACCTTCAGGCTCAGTCTGGTTTGTCAAATTTTCGATCTGAACATCGTACATGATTTGCGGATGGCAACCAAGGAGGATCAACTGAATTTGCGATATTCACAACTGATCCATTTCCAGGTATTGTTTTCATCCCAGAAAAGGCATATCCCTGGGTGGAGCTATTCGACATAAAGTTTCGGGGAATGACATTTACTTTTGGCATGGACATTTGAGTTAGGTACTGGAATTATCTGAACATAGCATAATGGTAAAATCCAACATGGCGACTATGTAGACAAATCGTAAACTCGTAATCGTAATTGTATAATTTCAGCACAAATGTGATGTCTTTTCGTCATATTAAAGTTGTCCAAATCAGGTTTCACCGCCTCCTACCTTGTGCTGATGGCAAACAATTTCGGTGTCAGATGATGCGTTAGTAGACTTGCGTTGTACTGGTGCGATTAACAAGTTGAAATATGACAATTGCGAACTGATGAAGTTTAGCTGAATGCTCCGAATTATTCAAATGCTTTCATAGAAAGACTTCTCCTACATGCCTGCCATATTCAGTTCATCACCTATCCTTTGCTCCCAGTTATGCATGAAAGTTCCAACAAGTGTTAAATAGAGAAACATGGTGATGAAACTTACAGCTCGTATATGAAACTTATAGCCTCAAAGGAGCCACATCTTTCCGTCTTGTAGAACTGACTTGTGTCACACCTAGTTTGACTGATTCATATAGCTATTTTTGTCCCGAGAATGTATAACCAATATATAGATATGTTGCACTCGAAAGAGTGGAGTAACATGTACATGTATGTCTATACTACCCATGGTGCAACAGTCATGTAGCATAACTATCAAATCTTAATAAATTAATATCCTATCAATGCTCCCCAATTGTATATGTCGCTATGTAGGATCTTACTGATTTCAATTGAATGTGGTGTTCAGAGCGCTCAGGTCATGAATATCCATTAGTCTTATGACATCACGGCCGCATTTGAACTACTTTACTTGCAGAAGTGGAGCGGGGATGGGTTAGGTATCCGCTTTATCCCAAGGTTTATGCCAAGGACCAGTCCATATTTCTACCCCGCTGTATGGTGCCAATCTGACGGGAGAGCGGCAACATTAGAAGATACCCCCACAGCGTGGCGCCTGGTTCAGCTGAGCCAACGAAAAAGCCAGTACCATTATGTACGCTTCAAAGCACTATGAAAAGTTAATGCAAGCTGGTTATAAAGCCCGGCGCACACGAGAGCTATCAGCTGAGCTGACCGCCTCAATTGCCGGTCAGCTCAGGGGCTAGCTCTCGTGTGCGGGCAGTTTTTGGTGAGTTTTTGGCCTCGCGAGGCCGGGGGAAAAATATCAAACTTGTTTGATAATTTCGCCTCGCGAGGCCAAATCCTCAGCGTGTGCGGCGAACGCAAGCCAACAGCTCAGCAGTTTTACCGGACCAGCCAATGAATCGCATGTTATTTTCACTCGATTCATACGCTCGACTCTTCAAAATGGACTTGAAGAAGACGTTATGCGGGAACTGAAATCAATTTCTTGAAACTTTTGCTCACCGTGTGCGCTGGAACAACAAGAGAGCTAGCCGCTGAGCTGACAGGCAATTGAGGCCGTTAGCTCAGCTGATATCTCTCGTGTGCGCCGGGCTTTAGATCCCACAGGCGACATATCCAAACAGGGGAGCAGACAGGATATAATTTTAATTAGATTGATAACTAGTCAAATGTAGAATAAGAATAGACCCAGTCATGCATCTAGCCACTTATGAACGCTGTAATTGTTCATTTCAGGCAATTTATGAACATCTTACAAACTTATAAATACATGTACTATCTCTATGGAGCCTTTAATAGCTGAATACTTGTTAGGGACATGCACAAATCTTTAGTTGGAATCCTATCTGCAGATGTTATATAAGATTCAACATGGAATCATCAACATGGAATTTGTATTAAAGGCTTTTGTTAAACATGCCTGTTCTATGATTTTCACAAAATAACCTATGATGCAGATTTATTATTTCCATATAAGCAAATCCATTTGTTTTAATGACTAAAATACTGCCCGTGGAAGCTTTGACAACATTTGTATATAGTCTACTACTTTAGAGGATAAAACAATGTGAAATTTGTTTAAAAAAAATAGTTGTAAATCAGATTTTTTTTTTATTTTAATACATTGCCAAAACCCGAGATAAAAAACCCCCCAAAGCTTACTTCTTTTAATCCGTGTAAACCACTGCTCAACCAATAGTAGGAGTGAAAAATGCAGAGAATTCTCTAAACTATCGAGTCCGGTCTTTGAATTTCAAGCCATGTTATATCTCAGCATGCGTGTAATTAAAAGTGTCAGGGTTTTTTCTTTCTTTTTTCGCTATAGTTTGCTATATGCATATGTGCCGAATGCTTTGAGCTTTTGGAACATATTACGTAATGGGTGGGGGAGACTTAGAAGATTGAGTGTGGGTGTCAGTGCACCGAGGGTATAGGACACAGCCTTGTGGGATAATCGATGCATGCATCTTATAATATGCAACGAGCTAAGCTTTTGAAATGTATAAGATTATTGTTGGGAAGAGCTCAGTACATTGGGAGATGGGGACGCACGTATAGAATAAAAGTAATCCGAATACTCCACACCTTGTCTCAAACTGATTAAGCTAATCAGCATAATGTCATCGTCAATTTACGTGTATATTGAGGTTGAAAGGAGTGACAATCTCTAGAATTCCCAACAATTCTCTAATTTCCAACCAATCAACTTATGTTTTTGACATCTATAATCCACAATTTCATCTATGTTTTTTTAACAATTCAATTTGGGTAGTAAAACAATTGCCTTCCGGGAATTAATGTAGAAATTATATCTACTGAGGTCTAATTATGTGTTGTTCTATCGTGCCCATAGACATGTAACATACGCAGTTGGAACAGTTTGAGATTCTTCAATTTTCAACCAATTACACTGAAATTTGATTATAATCCAGAATTTCATTTATGTTTATGAAACAATTCAGATTGGACAGTAAAACAATAACTCTCATGAATGAATGTTGAAATTATATACAGCCGAACAAGTTCGGTTTGGACAGTAAAACAATTTCACCCCCTGCAGGAATGAATGTTTGGATTCTAGCTACTATATCCACTATTGTGACAGTGTTGTTTGCCAACATGAGTGTAACAACTGAAGTTGGAACATTTCTAAATTCTCCATTTTTTAACCAGTCACCTTGGAATTTGAATATATTTTATGAAACAATTCAGTTTGTACTCTAAAACAATGCCTCCCAGGAATGAATGCTGAAGTTCTCTCTGCTCTAACCAATATTTTTGACATTCATTCCCTGGAGGCAGTTGTATTACTGTTCAAATTGAATTGTATTATTAACGTAGAAATAACGTATTAGAAGTAAAACATTTCTAAAAAATTTATTTTTTTCAACCAATTTGTAGAAACCACCGGTAATAATTGAACCGTGCCTTAGTTTTACAGTATGATTTGACTTTACCTTTCGTTAAACAAAATTCACCCGGTTTATCCCACAAAACCTGCATTTATAGGTAATTCTGTCAATTGAAATAAATAATGGACTTAGTATTTCCCTCAGAACTATCATCAGCAGCTGAAATTTCATCTATCTGACAGGTAAACTCATATCGGCGCTTTGAGTCTACCTACAGTTGGATATTAGGATTTCTCTTGTCTTTTAGCATGCAATTTTGCCACTCATCTCTGTTGGCCGAAATCGACATGGTCACTTTTAATGCAATACACAACATATGAGCAAAGAAATTCACCGTTTTAATTTATTTCTAAGATTGCATATTAAGTGTACACTAAAATCACGTTAAAATCCATGTTATTTATTAGATCTCTCATTGATAGGATTGCTGCTTTATTTAATAAACTGTGTGGTCAAAATGTCACATTGTTTTGAGATGCTCTTGTTTCAAGTAGAAACTTTAGTACAATTCTGTTATTTAGTGGGCTTTGCTGGCAACTTGTTTGCAAGCCAGGCGTATCGATAGCCCTTAAATAGATGTGCTAACAGCATTTGACTTCGAACATAGGATAAAAGTCACCACTTTTTCTGCATTTTGGCATGAAGATGAAGAGCCGGTCTATATTCCTTCTAGAGATGTTGTGCTAACAGCACTGAAAATGCTGAATTGATGTTCAGTACTAGAAGGCTATCATCCTCAGGAGATTTTGTGTTAACAACGTTGAATATACTTCAAATGTATAATTTGACCCAGAAAAATAATTCGGTTGGTCATTTTCTGTAAGCTTCTGTGTGTTCTGGTCCAGTGTCAGCTTTGTATGCGGTATGAGTTAGGAAATAGACAATAGAACATTGGCAGGGTGACTTGAGGTTTTTTTTCTTTTCTTCTAACAATTCGGTCGAAATGACTTTGACACGTTTTCGCGTATTTCATGCACTCGTAGCTTTTACATGCATCTTTCAATCTTGAAACTATGCATCTTTCTGATTTTTTCAATATATAAGGACTTCAAAATTGTGTACACTGCAAAGCTCTTATATTTGGCTGGTGTGCAATCTTCAAGCAGGGGTATTTCCGTCACCCTTACAGGCGCACATACCGGTTCATGGGTATTTTCGGTATGTCCATGCATCAAGGTTTGTGAAAGCATCTTGAAAAGCATGAGTTTGCGCATCCTCAGTCACACAACTGAAATATCGGGAATATGCAACGAGTATGCCTATAGGAGCTTATCCTGACGGATTTACAGACCCTTATAATTCCATCACGCAGCAAATTGTGATTCCGTCAAGGTATTTTTGTCAGACCTGTTATGATTCGTAAAATCAACTAATCTTGATATCTGTATTTAGCTAATGTAATATTTGAAGAAGAAACGCAATATTGAGTTATTCGGATCTGAAGTTAGGATTGAGATAAAATTACCTAATTTAGTGTGACGGAATTACAGGGTCTGTCGACAAATAAGCCTTTTTCAAAGACAAAGTCTGTAGACCCGTTTTCATCAATAAAGTTTGTGGTCATTAGTCTGTGACATTTAGATTCTATAGTTACTCGCTTTTCAAATCACGTCATGATCTGAGGTCAAACGCTATTAAAGGTTTATTTCAAGTGATCAAATACCGAAAAAATCGATTGTTTTGCCTTAGTTTGACACGTGATGTTTGCGCATGAGCGGCAAAGTAATTGGGGGGTTTTATGCCAATTGTTTTTGTGTATCTAATTCAAATGAGGTATGGAAAGAAGATTAATATATGACATTCCCGAAATTTCACAATTCGATCAATCGTCTAACCATTCTGACCTTAGTATTTTCTAATTCGTATTTCGCCTTGTTTTCCTATACATATTATATTATTAGTCACATTTTTGGGATGTAAGGCGGTCATTCTATTGCGGTCGAGTCGGCTTCGCTACTTGTACAAATTTATTTGTATTTTTTATTTACCCTCGACAATGTACTTAGGCAAACTATTCCATGACATATACGATCAGGACAAACGATTTCGAAATTGTTAGCATCTACTTTTGCCGTAAACTCGACGAGAGAGAAGGCCGCTTCATTTTGATAGAGATATAGGTCTAAACATAATATGCCGTTAGGGCTATCTGTAGTTTGCTTCAAATCCAGTGAAGGTGGATAAAGCCCCGTTCATAGAACCAGTAAGGGCCGGAACAAGAGGTTCAATCATGTATGATTCAAAGGTTCAAACTCAAAGTCGATGTTAAAACTGCGATTGCTCTGGACATTAAAGATATATGTAGATGAAACGTAAGTTTCTATGTTCGTGCCTTTTTTCTGTGTGACCAAAGTCAAGCCTTCTTTCATTAACCCATGATGGACTTAATGCAGTTAGATTCCCCTTCACTAGTGTGTTAACAGTGTTCTCTGAATTACCATACATATCCGATTGTGCTTAGAATTCAACATATAATTCAGACACGGTTGGAGAAATTACAGTTAAATGATGTGGGGAATATTTGAAACTTTTAGTCTATCACCCTTATTTTAAAAAAAATGGATGTTTATTGTGCTTTGTTATTATGAAAGCCGGTTATATGTCGGGTTTTTTCAAAGCTCATAAAGATCATTTCCAATGTAACCGTATATAAAGCACCGGTAAATGATGTCTATCTTCACTAAATGACTTTAAATTGTCAATGAACTTGAGACACGTTAATCTTTCATATCCACGTAAACCCTAATACAACTCTCCTCAGCTCAATAGCTTACAAATGGTGCGTATTAAATCAGTCTAGCCCGATCTAATTACTCGTAATAGAACACGTGTTAACATTGTTAGCCAGTGCAAACCGCTCTCGGAGATTTCTGGACGGCTGGATATGAAAGAGTGATAGCCACTTGAGCTGTTGTCCTATCAGACTATATTACGTGAGAGTCAATAGATGGGATAAACCTCTCATTATTCAGGTTAGTCTGACATTTAACCGGCGTGAATATCACTTTATTACAGGGCAAACGTACAAACGTACCCTTTAAACGCTTAGTTCCGTTTGGCGTTTATGTCAAGGTGTAAATGTCATAAAACTGTCTGGAGATCAAGTGAGAGCATATAAAACTGTTAAAAATCTAAACGTATATTGTTTCCTCCATAACAAACTCCGAATTGCGATTCTGAAATCGCTAAAAGCTGAAATTCATTTCAATCCACACTGGAAATACCAGCGAAGATAAATGTTACAAGCACCACGAGGTACATCGTGACATGGGGAGCATTTCTAGATATGGAGCCACCGCGAACTTTTCCTATGTAGGTCACAGCGACCGTTTTTCAAAATGGCCGCCAGGAGCACATATCATCTAGAATACAGCACTGTTTTATCTGTTTGGCAATATTTTTGTTAGTCATTTTTCAGAATATTGATAGACAATCCCATTTCAATGTCAGACAAGTCATATGGGCACGATGGCCATCTTGGATTTCCGCCATCTGAAGCCGATTCCAGTCAAAAATTCATTAACCACACATTATATATACATTATTCCTGTTGGTACACTGTTATTTTAGAAGTATAGCACGACGATTATTTCACAATAGCTATGGTGTAATACCGGCCACCTTGGATTTCCAGGATGACCGCCATCTGAGCCCTATTTTAGTTCATATCTATATATCTATTCCAATGACCACTCTCAAACAGGAAATCATTTTTTTTTCAAAATTTTATTAGCCAACCAAGTTATAAACTTGATTTTGAAATAAAACTTTTCATAAACACGTCCCTCATCTATAGCCTATACCACCTGCTTGTATCAGATTATGCTCAAAACATAGACATTTCAATCCATATAATTATTAAATTATAATCATGCCGTAGTGGAAGTCTTCAAGAATATTCAAGTTGATGAAATTGCAAGTTCTCATCAGGGATAGGCGTCTATGCCTTCAGTGCTTTTACTGTATATGATAATAGATAATATCGCTATTACATAATATATACTCTCCCCTCTTGGTACAATATTACAAACTTCATATAACAGTTTATCTGTACCGTCATGAAAGTACGGTTATATACCTGTCCACATCATGTGAATGTATCTTTAAATCTGGAAAATAGAAACGCACTGTCTGATAGAACTAACTGTATCACAGAAAAGGCAAACTACACTTCTCATGTTAACTCCCGTCCCCTGGTATAAAAGAGACACAGAGTATATACGATGACATGATCGAATGCTAATGTGAACTCGTATCTCCGTACAGTTTACATAACACAATAATTCAACGACGTTACAGTAGTCCAAATCTGGAAAGTTGAATGTTTCATGTTATTCGACTTTGAATTATTGTCGCTGATGGGCTCATCAAAGCATATAGCGAGAAAAAGTTTAATGATGCTGACGATACAACACGATTTTCATTACAAGCGTCTAGTCCGTCATTCATAATCCAGCCGTCGTCCATTAGAGAATATCCGCGTCCATAATCCAAAGACCTATTCCATATTCCATATAACAGTATTAGCACCAAATTCAAAAAGAAAATCATAGTATACATAAACATAGGCTTGTTTCCTGCAAGAGAGAAGCGGTCAACAGTTTTCAATGATGCCGACATGACATCATGATGTTCCAAAAATATCAAATCCGTATCGCTGATCAGTATTCTTAATCCATAATATTCGTTGCAAAGTCGTTATCTAAAGAATGATGCATCTCAGTCACGCTTTGATTGTGACTGTTCATATGAGTACCATGAGGATCTTGAAGTACATGGATTCATACGGCCCCTAGCCCCGGGTTAAGCGGAATTAGACACAAGTTACGAAACGTAGCGCCATAGATATCGCACGCTACGTTCGTATTTTGCTATCAGCATGCGATATGTATCGCCAAATTTGAGAAACTTTGAGTGGAGGCGCTTGGTGGAATAGCCCTGTTTTATAAGTTTCTGCAACAATGTTTTGTGACGTTGATTAAAATCACCACATTTAACACAGGATCTAGCAAATGCTACTAAGCGAGATATGTATACGCTATATGCAGGTCCCACTGGAATATTACTGTCCAGAAAGGGATAGTTTACGATGTCGAAATTGTAATCATCTCTTTTGTCATAAAGTCGACGAGAGAGAATGCCCGCTTCATTTTTATAGAGATAGAGATCTAAATAAGATGTGCCTGTAGGACTATCTGTAGTTTCCTTCAAATCCAGTGAAGGTGGATATATATGCTTCACTGCGTCATTTATATAGCGATTATCCACAGCGAGAAGATCGTCTATATAGCGTTTGGTGAATCAGAAGGAACGGGCTTTGAATGGATCGGTTTTTGAAAGCGCCTGCATATAGTCATATTCATAAGAGAACAGATACAGGTCGGCCAACAGGGGTGCACAATTAGTACCATTGGAATACCTATATGCTGCTGATATATTGTGTTGCCAAATTTCACATAGATATTTTTAATGAGAAATTCAAGCAACTCTATAAACAAAGAAACATCCCATGAATTATATCTCTTGTATGATATCTCTAGAATGCTTTATGGCTTCCGACATTAGTATATCTACGATCAGTTTTCTTGAACACAGATACTATTAATGAACTTAGAAGGTCAATAAGGTCCTGATGAGGGATTGTGGTATAGAGAGTCGAGAAATCTGATGTGGATACATGTCGGTACGGTATGTGACCTTTAGCATCAAGTTCTTCTGTAAGACATTTTGAGTTTTTCAATATCCACATACATTCAACGCCAGAGTTCTTAGAAATAGTGGCGCAATACCTTTCCCAAAATGCTTTTACCTCCTAAAGGGCCCTCGTCAATAGGGTTGAAAGCAGCTTGCTGGTGCAACTTCTAGAACCAGCTATGAATCTAGATTTGTATGGCGATTTATGCATTTTGGGAGTCCATTATAGTTTTGGTATGTCGTTATGATTGGTTGGAAGACAAATACCTCTTTCCCTGAGAAACTTTTTGTGATTGTTAAATAAATCGTCCAGAGTAAATGCAGTTTGGGAGTAAGTAGACGTATTTGATGAAGATATGTCTACACTCAATTCTTTAACCAGAAACGTTTTGTGATTGTTAAATAAATCTTCCAGAGTAAATGCAGTTTGGGAGTAAGTAGACGTATTTGATGATGAGGACTATGACGAATTTACCCTGGAGATTTGCTAGAACTTCTTGCAGTTGAGATTTCTCAGTACTTGTTTTGCTTGGGGAAGAGTACTTCTGTCAATTTAGTGGACTGTTTCAACGACCTTGCTCTTGGTGAGGTCCAGCCAATCAGCGAGTACTGCAGGTTCAACTTTTTCTCGCTTAGACCAATCAATAACGTACTGTTCCAATGCAGACAGGACTATCTTCTGGTCGGCCTTCAGATTTATTCTTCTCGGCTCTCTATATTTAGGTCCTTTCATCAGGAGTAATTTTAGGTCCTTATCACTCACCACATCAAGGTCAACAGTCACAATATGTTTGCATGATGTATAGATAAAGTTCGACGATTCACAATCAAAACTATAGCCTCCCGACGTGTATAAGTTCCAGTCAAACTCCTTGACAGCATAAGAGTAATTGAATATTTTGGTGGCTATAGACTTAGTATACTTATATAAAATGCAAGGAGGTTCTGCGAACTTGAAATAGTTTGGTACAGCGTTGCGTACGTCTGTATCATTCAGGATTCGAGGTAAATTAATAATGTCCAGTCCTTTATCTAAGTAGTTTCAAGAAAAGCCGACCTTGAGATGTTTCGATTATGTTCACTGGACGATACAACCGAAAATACGCTATATCTTGTCGTACTTTAGTGATTTTGGGTGGTATTATATTTCCTGAAGACGCAGATTGTTGTAAATCTCTGGCTATATGATCTAAAGCTTTCAGAGGTAACGCATACAGAACTGCACGTAAGCTATGTATACTATTGGGTGTGTTAGTTAAACCCACTGGGTAATTTAAAGTGATATGATCGTGAATCATCGAAATATTAAACTTACGCCAACCATGGCTGCGATATCTCCGTTGATGGGGTTTAAATAGCTGGGTAATGTTGGATATATTTGAAGGGCGGTTTGTAGCATTGCCGAACCCACTGACATTATCATTTAAACCATACGGAAACACTGACCGAAGTTCTAGCATCCAGAATAATTCCCGCTCTCGGATTTTTCTCTCAAATCCAAAGGGGGAATCCTCGGTAGATGGATAGACGACGTCTATGATCTGAATACTAAAGTTATCCCAGCCATCCTCGGGTCCAGAAAAATGCTTACCTATAAGCAATTGCTTTTTCCTACTGGATTTTCTGTGACCGTTCACCCTAAAATGGAGTCTTTGGGGGTCTTGCTAACATACTGTTGACCACACTTCTTACAGGAAACTAAATAAATATAGTTTGTAGTAGAACAACTAAGATCAACATACGAGTTAAGTTAACGCGGAACTAAATGAAGCTGAAGTATTAAAGAGTGGGCACGTGAGACATGCACGGTGTCCACACTTAGAAATCTTGAAATTATTACACGTAGAATTCGGTGATAAACAATCATCAAGCGCAATATTACAAGATTTGATGTCGCAACCTTGCTTTGCTGTCAGAAATATATCTGTCATTTGGATTGAAAAATGTCTTAGTGCATTTCGAACTATTAGAGACTCGGCCGAGGAACCTGCACTAAGGTTCCTCGGATCTGTCTTACAATTATTTGCACTTGATGGCAAGAATATATATCATAAATATTTATAAATCCGTTGAGAGGTTTCTGAAGATGTAGCTCTGTTACGATTGACTCGATCAAGCACGCATGAAGGTTATTGGCTATTTTCTTTTCTATAGATATCCAATATTGCCACCAGCGCCCCATCCTCAATGCTGATTATCGGTAGTAAAAACAAATCTGTTTCAAAGGATAAAACTTCAGGTTATCGTACATGCTACTGTTGCGATCTACATCGAATGTTGCCAAATGGATTCTTCCCGGCTCCTTACATGTAAATTAGCATGTGTTAATCCAGCGGCAAAGGGAGTTACTCTTCCAACACCGGTTGGAATCAGACTAAAACTGTGTTAAGTAACTACCCTGAGGTAGATTTCCTTGTTTCAAGTTTCACAAACGGTTTCGATGTTTGACACTCGAGAAAATATACCTTTACTGTCTCGCGTTATCGTTCATCTGCTATGCAAAACTCTGCTATCGTAGAAGATAAATTAGACAAAGATTTGTCGAAAGGTCGAGTTGCTGGTCCCTTCTAAACTCCTCCTTTTGACAATAAGTTTTGCTAAAAATTAGCCTTAGTCCTCCGAAAGCAACCTAATACTGTTAGGGGCTCTTGATGACCGAGCTTTATAAGGCGCATCACTGGTGATCGCAAGCCTCACACTCAATGAACCGGCACGGGTTCGAGCCTCGCTGCTGCATGTGTGAAAGTTTTACAGTTACTTGCCGACGGACCAGAGGTGGTTCTCTCCCGGTATTCCAGCTTCCTCCATCATTAACACTGGCTGTCACCATATGAGTTAAATAACTTTGAGTGTGACATAAAACCAAATGCCCCCCCCCCTCTACTTTTAAGGTGATACACGATTTATCTTACCATGGAAAATCTGCCTTGTCTATTAACGGTGCGATTTAACAGGACCGGATATGTTGAATACGTACATACTAGGTATCGCGATTGCACTAATTCAAAAACATGGCCACTAATTTAAGCTTGATGGCAAAAATCTATTTAGATGATTCCTTCCGCATTTATGCATTGGTGCCTCTCGATGGGATGCTCTACATCCTGTTAGATATTAAAGAGTTCAAATCATTCTCGGCAATCGATTATGGCTACAAGAATTCGGCATATCAGAGGGCATCCACATACTGGACGACGGTGCAAATGGCGCTAGCCACTGTTCTATAGCTCTCAACACTTTCACTTACTTGTGTGAGTATTTGGGCATTCCAATCAAACATGCTAAGACCTACTAACCATCGACTACTATGGCTATGCATGGGATTCAGCTGGACTCCAGAAGTATGAAAGCATCATTTCCAGAAGACAAAATTCATAAACTGAAAAGCATGCTGGTAAATTCTCTCGCCGCGAAAAGGTACCCCTTGTGGAACTGCAGTCTCTCATTAGCTCGCACAATTATGCTTGTAAAGTCATCGTGCCCGGCAGGGCATTTCTTCGCTGCCTGATAGAATTTAACAAAAGTTGTATCGCAGGCTCACCATCACATTCGCTTGAATAAAGCTAGAGCCTATGTTAATACCTGGCTTGTATTCCTGGAGTCTTTCAACGGAAAATTATTTTTCTTTCTCCAAATTGAGTATCCGATTTTGACACTACTGGTACCTTGGGTTTGGCGGCTGTTTTCGGATCCTCGTGGATAGACCAAGAATGACCAGCACATCTTACCCATATCACGGTCGAGCAATGCTTGCCGTGGAAATTTGGGGCCATAAACTGGAAATCATAACGTCTCTTTCTTTGTGATAGTATGACCGTGGTTGAAATTAGTGCGTCAGTTAGTATTTCGGAACAATCGTATTCCTGACAAACTCTCGCGGTTACAATTTCAGAAAGCGCTATCTGTAGCCCCTTGGCTCAATCGCTCGTCGCACCCAGTACCCTGTCGGTTGTTCTTCTGACGCCGTCCCTTGCTGAATCTTCCTTGAAAGTATACAAGCGCGCATGACATGTATATAGAGATTTGCCCAATAACACTGGTCAGTGTGCCAGTAAGATATTCCTCATCTCTTCATCACAGTTGGTTTCCTTCAAAGCATTCTTGCAATTCAACAAGTATGCACCCTCCACAGCTTATACATTCGTATCGGCTATCAGTTATGCGCACAATTTGACTGCAGTACACGATCCTGCGCAGTTATTCCTTGCCAAAAAGCTACTTACGGTCATGTCAAAAGTACACGGCCGAATACCAGATTGCCCATAACTAAGGATATCCTCCATAACATATTTTATGCTATACCCATCCAGCTTATCCAAGAGTTGTCTCCCCATAGTTCTGGCGTAGCATAAAAAATGAAGTTTTTTTTCTGGTACCGTATAATGACATTTGTTGAAATACACAGCCAGAAAAATGGTGTTGAGGGCTGGTTAACACCATAAAGTGGTGTTGAGAAATAATTGTGCTGGTGAACACCAATCAACGGTCTTAAAAATGGTTCGACAACATATTTTGCTGTTCACTGACTAGTGCTAATACCGGCTCAACACCAATTTATGGTGTTGGCCAACATCAATAAAGGGTGTTGGAGATATATGGTGTCGGTGCAAATTGAACACCATTTATTGGTGTTGAGCTGAACACCTTTTTTGGTGTTGAACAACACCGTTTTTTCTGGCTGTGTAGGGTGAGCGAGATGTAATATTTCGAATGAAGCCTTTAAATTATCTTTAGGGTGGCGATTTTCCATATATTCAGCGGTCCCCTAACAGACATTTCCTTGTCGCTATGATAAGATGTCGTCCTGGGCAGTATTAGCTGGGCCTACTTATACAGACTGTCAAAATAGTAAGAGACACTACGATTTGCTACAATGAACACCCTCATTGGTCAACAATTGGTAATTGGCGTGAAAACAAACCAACTAGGAGTGATTGTTCACAGGACCAGTGTGAAAGGAGCAAGAGCTTGCATGCATAACAAAGTATATGAACAGATGTTAGAACACAGCTGCATTAGATCACCGCTGGCAGCTGGAGGTAAGGATTTTAGAATACCGCTGTATAAATAATGAAGGCCAAACTTATGATACAGGAATACCGCTGAATACGAAGGCCGCTTCCAAATCAAGGTAAGATTTGAGAAGTTGCTTGGGTAACCGCCATACTGCTCAGTCAGTAGGTGTATTATTCAAAATGCCAGAATTGCAAGAGGAATTCTGATGGGATAATGGCCTGCATCATTATAAACGCCCTCGTTAGTCGACAATTCGCGTGAAAACAAACTAACTTGGAGTGCTAATGTTCGCAGGACCGGGTGACCAGAGCAAGAGCATTTTTTATATTAACAGCTAAATAAGAACACCGCTGGCAACTGGACGTAAATATTTTAGAACGCCGTTAACTGAGAATACCACTTTAAAATGAAGGAACAATTGCGATTTAAGAAAAACGCTGAATATGAAGTCCTTTTTCAAAAGAAGGGGGAATTTAAGGGGGGAGTGCTAATGTTCGCAGGACCGGGTGACCAGAGCTTAAGTCCGCTCCAAAGTAAGGTGAGATTTAATCAAGGAATACCGCTGAATACCAAATCAAGGTAAGATTTAATAAATCGCTAGGGTAACCGAATTACAATTACGATTTAAGAAGACAGCTGAATATGAAGGCCTCTTTCAAATGAAGGGGGAATTTGAGAGGGCCGATGAAAAACAACTGCTGCAATTACGAGCGTCTGGTCCGTCATTCATAATTCAGCGGTCGTCCATTAGACAATATCCGCGTCCATAATCCAAAGACCTATTCCATATAACAGTATTAGTACCAAATTCAAACAGACAATCATAGTATACATAAACATAGGCTTGTTACCTGCAAGAGAGAAGCGGTCAACAGTTTTCAATGATGCCGGTAAGACATCATGATGTTCCAAAAATATCAAATCCGTATCGCAGATCAGTATTCTTAATCCATACTATTCGTTGTAAAGTCGTCATCTGGAGAATGATGTATCTCTGTCACGCTTTGATTGTGCCTGTTCATATGAGTACCACGAGGATCTTGAAGTACATCATACGGCCCCTAGCCCCGGGTTAAGCGGAATTAGACACAAGTTACGAAACGTAACGCCATAGATCTTGCACGCTACGCTCGTATTTTGCTATCAGCATGCGATATGTATCGCCAAATTTGAGAAACTTTGAGTGGAGGCGCTTGGTGGAATAGCCCTGTTTTATAAGTTTTCCCAACAATGTGTTGTGACGTTGATTAAAATCATCACATTTAACACAGGATCTAGCAAATGCTACTAAGCGAGATATGTATACGCCATATGCAGGTCCCACTGGAATATTACTGTCCAGAAAGGGATAGTTTACTATGTCGAAATTGTAATCATCTCTTTTGTCATAAAGTCGACGAGAGAGAATACCCGCTTCATTTTTATAGAGGTATAGGTCTAAATATGATGTGCCTGTAGGGCTATCTGTAGTTTCCTTCAAATCCAGTGATGGTGGATATATATCCTTCACTGCGTCATTTATATAGCGATTATCCACAGCGAGAAGATCGTCTATATAGCGTCTCGTGAATGAGAAGGAACGGGCTTTGAATGGATCGGTTTTTGAAAGTGCCTGCATATAGTCATATTCATAAGGGAACAGATATAGGTAAGCCAACAGGGGTGCACAATTAGTACCCATTGGAATACCTATATGCTGCTGATATATTGTGCTGCCAAATTTCACATAGATATTTTTAATGAGAAATCCAAGCAACTCTATAAACAAAGAAACATCCCATGAATGATATCTCTTGTATGTAGTAGAGCTAAAGAATGCTTTATGGCTTCCGACATTAATATATCTGCGACCAGTTTTCTTGAACACAGATACTATTAATGAACTTAAACGGAAAATAAGAAATCCCATGTGGATACATATCTGTCCGGTATGTGACCTTGAGCATCATGTTCTTCCGTGAGACATTTTGAGTTTTTCAGTATTCACATACATTCAACGCCAGAGTTCTTAGAGCTAGTGGCGCAATACCTTTCCCAAAATGCTTTTACCTCTTGAAGGCCCCTCGTCAATAGGGTTGAAAGAAGCTTGGTGGTGCAGCTTCTAGAACCAGCTATGAATTTAACTTTGTATTGTGATTTATGCATTTTGGGAGTCCAGTATACTTTAGGTATGTCGTTATGATTGGTTGGAAGACAAATACCTCTTTCCCTGAGAAACGTTTTGTGATTGTTAAATAAATCTTCCAGAGTAAATGCAGTTTGGGAGTAAGTAGACGTATTTGATGATGAGGACTATGACGAATTTACCCTGGAGATTTGCTAGAACTTCTTGCAGTTGAGATTTCTCAGTACTTGTTTTGCTTGGGGAAGAGTACTTCTGTCAATTTAGTGGACTGTTTCAACGACCTTGCTCTTGGTGAGGTCCAGCCAATCAGCGAGTACTGCAGGTTCAACTTTTTCTCGCTTAGACCAATCAATAACGTACTGTTCCAATGCAGACAGGACTATCTTCTGGTCGGCCTTCAGATTTATTCTTCTCGGCTCTCTATATTTAGGTCCTTTCATCAGGAGTAATTTTAGGTCCTTATCACTCACCACATCAAGGTCAACAGTCACAATATGTTTGCATGATGTATAGATAAAGTTCGACGATTCACAATCAAAACTATAGCCTCCCGACGTGTATAAGTTCCAGTCAAACTCCTTGACAGCATAAGAGTAATTGAATATTTTGGTGGCTATAGACTTAGTATACTTATATAAAATGCAAGGAGGTTCTGCGAACTTGAAATAGTTTGGTACAGCGTTGCGTACGTCTGTATCATTCAGGATTCGAGGTAAATTAATAATGTCCAGTCCTTTATCTAAGTAGTTTCAAGAAAAGCCGACCTTGAGATGTTTCGATTATGTTCACTGGACGATACAACCGAAAATACGCTATATCTTGTCGTACTTTAGTGATTTTGGGTGGTATTATATTTCCTGAAGACGCAGATTGTTGTAAATCTCTGGCTATATGATCTAAAGCTTTCAGAGGTAACGCATACAGAACTGCACGTAAGCTATGTATACTATTGGGTGTGTTAGTTAAACCCACTGGGTAATTTAAAGTGATATGATCGTGAATCATCGAAATATTAAACTTACGCCAACCATGGCTGCGATATCTCCGTTGATGGGGTTTAAATAGCTGGGTAATGTTGGATATATTTGAAGGGCGGTTTGTAGCATTGCCGAACCCACTGACATTATCATTTAAACCATACGGAAACACTGACCGAAGTTCTAGCATCCAGAATAATTCCCGCTCTCGGATTTTTCTCTCAAATCCAAAGGGGGAATCCTCGGTAGATGGATAGACGACGTCTATGATCTGAATACTAAAGTTATCCCAGCCATCCTCGGGTCCAGAAAAATGCTTAACTATAAGCAATTGCTTTTTCCTAACGGATTTTCTGTGACCGTTCACCGTAAAATGGAGTCTTTGGGGGTCTTGCCAACATACTGTTGACCACACTTCTTACAGGAAACTAAATAAATACAGTTTGTAGTAGAACAACTAAGATCAACATACGAGTTAAGTTAACGCGGAACTAAATGAAGCTGAAGTATTAAAGAGTGGGCACGTGAGACATGCACGGTGTCCACACTTAGAAATCTTGAAATTATTACACGTAGAATTCGGTGATAAACAATCATCAAGCGCAATATTACAAGATTTGATGTCGCAACCTTGCTTTGCTGTCAGAAATATATCTGTCATTTGGATTGAAAAATGTCTTAGTGCATTTCGAACTATTAGAGACTCGGCCGAGGAACCTGCACTAAGGTTCCTCGGATCTGTCTTACAATTATTTGCACTTGATGGCAAGAATATATATCATAAATATTTATAAATCCGTTGAGAGGTTTCTGAAGATGTAGCTCTGTTACGATTGACTCGATCAAGCACGCATGAAGGTTATTGGCTATTTTCTTTTCTATAGATATCCAATATTGCCACCAGCGCCCCATCCTCAATGCTGATTATCGGTAGTAAAAACAAATCTGTTTCAAAGGATAAAACTTCAGGTTATCGTACATGCTACTGTTGCGATCTACATCGAATGTTGCCAAATGGATTCTTCCCGGCTCCTTACATGTAAATTAGCATGTGTTAATCCAGCGGCAAAGGGAGTTACTCTTCCAACACCGGTTGGAATCAGACTAAAACTGTGTTAAGTAACTACCCTGAGGTAGATTTCCTTGTTTCAAGTTTCACAAACGGTTTCGATGTTTGACACTCGAGAAAATATACCTTTACTGTCTCGCGTTATCGTTCATCTGCTATGCAAAACTCTGCTATCGTAGAAGATAAATTAGACAAAGATTTGTCGAAAGATCGAGTTGCTGGTCCCTTCTAAACTCCTCCTTTTGACAATAAGTTTTGCTAAAAATTAGCCTTAGTCCTCCGAAAGCAACCTAATACTGTTAGGGGCTCTTGATGACCGAGCTTTATAAGGCGCATCACTGGTGATCGCAAGCCTCACACTCAATGAACCGGCACGGGTTCGAGCCTCGCTGCTGCATGTGTGAAAGTTTTACAGTTACTTGCCGACGGACCAGAGGTGGTTCTCTCCCGGTATTCCAGCTTCCTCCATCATTAACACTGGCTGTCACCATATGAGTTAAATAACTTTGAGTGTGACATAAAACCAAATGCCCCCCCCCCTCTACTTTTAAGGTGATACACGATTTATCTTACCATGGAAAATCTGCCTTGTCTATTAACGGTGCGATTTAACAGGACCGGATATGTTGAATACGTACATACTAGGTATCGCGATTGCACTAATTCAAAAACATGGCCACTAATTTAAGCTTGATGGCAAAAATCTATTTAGATGATTCGTTCCGCATTTATGCATTGGTGCCTCTCGATGGGATGCTCTACATCCTGTTAGATATTAAAGAGTTCAAATCATTCTCGGCAATCGATTATGGCTACAAGAATTCGGCATATCAGAGGGCATCCACATACTGGACGACGGTGCAAATGGCGCTAGCCACTGTTCTATAGCTCTCAACACTTTCACTTACTTGTGTGAGTATTTGGGCATTCCAATCAAACATGCTAAGATCTACTAACCATCGACTACTATGGCTATGCATGGGATTCAGCTGGACTCCAGAAGTATGAAAGCATCATTTCCAGAAGACAAAATTCATAAACTGAAAAGCATGCTGGTAAATTCTCTCGCCGCGAAAAGGTACCCCTTGTGGAACTGCAGTCTCTCATTAGCTCGCACAATTATGCTTGTAAAGTCATCGTGCCCGGCAGGGCATTTCTTCGCTGCCTGATAGAATTTAACAAAAGTTGTATCGCAGGCTCACCATCACATTCGCTTGAATAAAGCTAGAGCCTATGTTAATACCTGGCTTGTATTCCTGGAGTCTTTCAACGGAAAATTATTTTTCTTTCTCCAAATTGAGTATCCGATTTTGACACTACTGGCACCTTGGGTTTGGCGGCTGTTTTCGGATCCTCGTGGATAGACCAAGAATGACCAGCACATCTTACCCATATCACGGTCGAGCAATGCTTGCCGTGGAAATTTGGGGCCATAAACTGGAAATCATAACGTCTCTTTCTTTGTGATAGTATGACCGTGGTTGAAATTAGTGCGTCAGTTAGTATTTCGGAACAATCGTATTCCTGACAAACTCTCGCGGTTACAATTTCAGAAAGCGCTATCTGTAGCCCCTTGGCTCAATCGCTCGTCGCACCCAGTACCCTGTCGGTTGTTCTTCTGACGCCGTCCCTTGCTGAATCTTCCTTGAAAGTATACAAGCGCGCATGACATGTATATAGAGATTTGCCCAATAACACTGGTCAGTGTGCCAGTAAGATATTCCTCATCTCTTCATCACAGTTGGTTTCCTTCAAAGCATTCTTGCAATTCAACAAGTATGCACCCTCCACAGCTTATACATTCGTATCGGCTATCAGTTATGCGCACAATTTGACTGCAGTACACGATCCTGCGCAGTTATTCCTTGCCAAAAAGCTACTTACGGTCATGTCAAAAGTACACGGCCGAATACCAGATTGCCCATAACTAAGGATATCCTCCATAACATATTTTATGCTATACCCATCCAGCTTATCCAAGAGTTGTCTCCCCATAGTTCTGGCGTGGCATAAAAAATGAAGTTTTTTTTCTGGTACCGTATAATGACATTTGTTGAAATACACAGCCAGAAAAATAGTGTTGAGGGCTGGTTAACACCATAAAGTGGTGTTGAGAAATAATTGTGCTGGTGAACACCAATCAACGGTCTTAAAAATGGTTCGACAACATATTTTGCTGTTCACTGACTAGTGCTAATACCGGCTCAACACCAATTTATGGTGTTGGCCAACATCAATAAAGGGTGTTGGAGATATATGGTGTCGGTGCAAATTGAACACCATTTATTGGTGTTGAGCTGAACACCTTTTTTGGTGTTGAACAACACCGTTTTTTCTGGCTGTGTAGGGTGAGCGAGATGTAATATTTCGAATGAAGCCTTTAAATTATCTTTAGGGTGGCGATTTTCCATATATTCAGCGGTCCCCTAACAGACATTTCCTTGTCGCTATGATAAGATGTCGTCCTGGGCAGTATTAGCTGGGCCTACTTATACAGACTGTCAAAATAGTAAGAGACACTACGATTTGCTACAATGAACACCCTCATTGGTCAACAATTGGTAATTGGCGTGAAAACAAACCAACTAGGAGTGATTGTTCACAGGACCAGTGTGAAAGGAGCAAGAGCTTGCATGCATAACAAAGTATATGAACAGATGTTAGAACACAGCTGCATTAGATCACCGCTGGCAGCTGGAGGTAAGGATTTTAGAATACCGCTGTATAAATAATGAAGGCCAAACTTATGATACAGGAATACCGCTGAATACGAAGGCCGCTTTCAAATCAAGGTAAGATTTAAGAAGTTGCTTGGGTAACCGCCATACTGCTCAGTTAGTAGGTGTATTATTCAAAACGCCAGAATTGCAAGAGGAATTCTGATGGGATAATGGCCTGCATCATTATAAACGCCCTCGTTAGTCGACAATTCGCGTGAAAACAAACTAACTTGGAGTGCTAATGTTCGCAGGACTGGGTGACCAGAGCAAGAGCATTTTTTTATATTAACAGCTAAATAAGAACACCGCTGGCAACTGGACGTAAATATTTTAGAACGCCGTTAACTGAGAATACCGCTTTAAAATGAAGGAACAATTGCGATTTAAGAAAACCGCTGAATATGAAGTCCTTTTTCAAAAGAAGGGGGAATTTAAGGGGGGAGTGCTAATGTTCGCAGGACCGGGTGACCAGAGCTTAAATCCGCTCCAAAGTAAGGTGAGATTTAATAAAGGAATACCGCTGACAACGAAGGCCGCTTCCAAATCAAGGTAAGATTTAATAAATCGCTAGGGTAACCGAATTACAATTACGATTTAAGAAGACAGCTGAATATGAAGGCCTCTTTCAAATGAAGGGGGAATTTAAGAGGGCCGATGAAAAACAACTGCTGCAATTACGAGCGTCTGGTCCGTCATTCATAATTCAGCCGTCGTCCATTAGACAATATCCGCGTCCATAATCCAAAGACCTATTCCATATAACAGTATTAGTACCAAATTCAAACAGACAATCATAGTATACATAAACATAGGCTTGTTACCTGCAAGAGAGAAGCGGTCAACAGTTTTCAATGATGCCGGTAAGACATCATGATGTTCCAAAAATATCAAATCCGTATCGCAGATCAGTATTCTTAATCCATACTATTCGTTGTAAAGTCGTCATCTGGAGAATGATGTATCTCTGTCACGCTTTGATTGTGCCTGTTCATATGAGTACCACGAGGATCTTGAAGTACATCATACGGCCCCTAGCCCCGGGTTAAGCGGAATTAGACACAAGTTACGAAACGTAACGCCATAGATCTTGCACGCTACGCTCGTATTTTGCTATCAGCATGCGATATGTATCGCCAAATTTGAAAACTTTGAGTGGAGGCGCTTGGTGGAATAGCCCTGTTTTATAAGTTTCTGCAACAATGTTTTGTGACGTTGATTAAAATCGTCACATTTAACACAGGATATAGCAAATGCTACTAGGCGTGATATGTATACGCCATATGCAGGTCCCACTGGAATATTACTGTCCAGAAAGGGATAGTTTACTATGTCGAAATTGTAATCATCTCTTTTGTCATAAAGTCGACGAGAGAGAATACCCGCTTCATTTTTATAGAGGTATAGGTCTAAATATGATGTGCCTGTAGGGCTATCTGTAGTTTCCTTCAAATCCAGTGATGGTGGATATATATCCTTCACTGCGTCATTTATATAGCGATTATCCACAGCGAGAAGATCGTCTATACAGCGTCTCGTGAATGAGAAGGAACGGGCTTTGAATGGATCGGTTTTTGAAAGTGCCTGCATATAGTCATATTCATAAGGGAACAGATATAGGTCAGCCAACAGGGGTGCACAATTAGTACCCATTGGAATACCTATATGCTGCTGATATATTGTGTTGCCAAATTTCACATAGATATTTTTAATGAGAAATTCAAGCAACTCTATAAACAAAGAAACATCCATGAATGATATCTCTTGTATGTAGTAGAGCTAAAGAATGCTTTATGGCTTCCGACATTAATATATCTGCGATCAGTTTTCTTGAACACAGATACTATTAATGAACTTAGACGGTCAATAAAGTCCTGATGAGGGATTGTAGTATAGAGAATCGAGAAATCCCATGTAGATACATGTCTGTCCGGTATGTGATCGTGATCATCAAGTTCTTCCGTGAGACATTTTGAGTTTTTCAATATCCACATACATTCAACGCCAGAGTTCTTAGAAATAGTGGCGCAATATCTTTCCCAAAATGCTTTTACCTCCTGAAGGGCCCTCGTCAATAGGGTTGAAAGAAGCTTGGTGGTGCAGCTTCTAGAACCAGCTATGAATCTAGCTTTGTATGGTGGTTGATGCATTCTGGGAGTCCAGTATACTTCAGGTATGTCGTTATGATTTGTTGGAAGACAAATACCTCTTTCCCTGAGAAACGTTTTGTGATTGTTAAATAAATCTTCCAGAGTAAATGCAGTTTGGGAGTAAGTAGACGTATTTGATGATGAGGACTATGACGAATTTACTCTGGAGATTTGCTAGAACTTCATGCGAGTTGAGATTTCTCAGTACTTGTTTTGCTTGGGGAAGAGTACTTCTGTCAATATAGTGGACTGTTTCAACGACCTTGCTCTTGGTGAGGTCCAGCCAATCAGCGAGTACTGCAGGTTCAACTTTTTCTCGCTTAGACCAATCAATAACGTACTGTTCCAATGCAGACAGGACTATCTTCTGGTCGGCCTTCAGATTTATTCTTCTCGGCTCTCTATATTTAGGTCCTTTCATCAGGAGTAATTTTAGGTCCTTATCACTCACCACATCAAGGTCAACAGTCACAATATGTTTGCATGATGTATAGATAAAGTTCGACGATTCACAATCAAAACTATAGCCTCCCGACGTGTATAAGTTCCAGTCAAACTCCTTGACAGCATAAGAGTAATTGAATATTTTGGTGGCTATAGACTTAGTATACTTATATAAAATGCAAGGAGGTTCTGCGAACTTGAAATAGTTTGGTACAGCGTTGCGTACGTCTGTATCATTCAGGATTCGAGGTAAATTAATAATGTCCAGTCCTTTATCTAAGTAGTTTCAAGAAAAGCCGACCTTGAGATGTTTCGATTATGTTCACTGGACGATACAACCGAAAATACGCTATATCTTGTCGTACTTTAGTGATTTTGGGTGGTATTATATTTCCTGAAGACGCAGATTGTTGTAAATCTCTGGCTATATGATCTAAAGCTTTCAGAGGTAACGCATACAGAACTGCACGTAAGCTATGTATACTATTGGGTGTGTTAGTTAAACCCACTGGGTAATTTAAAGTGATATGATCGTGAATCATCGAAATATTAAACTTACGCCAACCATGGCTGCGATATCTCCGTTGATGGGGTTTAAATAGCTGGGTAATGTTGGATATATTTGAAGGGCGGTTTGTAGCATTGCCGAACCCACTGACATTATCATTTAAACCATACGAAAACACTGACCGAAGTTCTAGCATCCAGAATAATTCCCGCTCTCGGATTTTTCTCTCAAATCCAAAGGGGGAATCCTCGGTAGATGGATAGACGACGTCTATGATCTGAATACTAAAGTTATCCCAGCCATCCTCGGGTCCAGAAAAATGCTTACCTATAAGCAATTGCTTTTTCCTACTGGATTTTCTGTGACCGTTCACCCTAAAATGGAGTCTTTGGGGGTCTTGCTAACATACTGTTGACCACACTTCTTACAGGAAACTAAATAAATATAGTTTGTAGTAGAACAACTAAGATCAACATACGAGTTAAGTTAACGCGGAACTAAATGAAGCTGAAGTATTAAAGAGTGGGCACGTGAGACATGCACGGTGTCCACACTTAGAAATCTTGAAATTATTACACGTAGAATTCGGTGATAAACAATCATCAAGCGCAATATTACAAGGTTTGAGGTCGTAACCTTGCTTTGCTGTCAGAAATATATCTGTTATTTGGATTGAAAAATGTCTTAGTGCATTTCGAACTGTTAGAGACTCGGCCGAGGAACCTGCACTAAGGTTCCTCGGATCTGTCTTACAATTATTTGCACTTGATGGCAAGAATATATATCATAAATATTTATAAATCCGTTGAGAGGTTTCTGAAGATGTAGCTCTGTTACGATTGACTCGATCAAGCACGCATGACTGTTATTGGCTATTTTCTTTTCTATAGATATCCAATATTGTCACCAGCGCCCCATCCTCAATGCTGATTATCGGTAGTAAAAACAAATCTGTTTCAAAGGATAAAACTTCAGGTTATCGTACATGCTACGGTTGCGATCTACATCGAATGTTGCCAAATGGATTCTTCCCGGCTCCTTACAAGTAAATTAGCATGTGTTAATCCAGCGGCAAAGGGAGTTACTCTTCCAACACCGGTTGGAATCAGGCTAAAACTGTGTTAAGTAACTACCCTGAGGTAGATTTACTTGTTTCAAGTTTCACAAACGGTTTCGATGTTTGACACTCGAGAAAATATACCTTTACTGTCTCGCGTTATCGTTCATCTGCTATGCAAAACTCTGCTATCGTAGAAGATAAATTAGACAAAGATTTGTCGAAAGGTCGAGTTGCTGGTCCCTTCTAAACTCCTCCTTTTGACAATAAGTTTTGCTAAAAATTAGGCTTAGTCCTCCGAAAGCAACCTAATACTGTTAGGGGCTCTTGATGACCGAGCTTTATAAGGCGCATCACTGGTGATCGCAAGCCTCACACTCAATGAACCGGCACGGGTTCGAGCCTCGCTGCTGCATGTGTGAAAGTTTTACAGTTACTTGCCGACGGACCAGAGGTGGTTCTCTCCCGGTATTCCAGCTTCCTCCATCATTAACACTGGCTGTCACCATATGAGTTAAATAACTTTGAGTGTGACATAAAACCAAATGCCCCCCCCCTCTACTTTTAAGGTGATACACGATTTATCTTACCATGGAAAATCTGCCTTGTCTATTAACGGTGCGATTTAACAGGACCGGATATGTTGAATACGTACATACTAGGTATCGCGATTGCATTAATTCAAAAACATGGCCACTAATTTAAGCTTGATGGCAAAAATCTATTTAGATGATTCCTTCCGCATTTATGCATTGGTGCCTCTCGATGGGATGCTCTACATCCTGTTAGATATTAAAGAGTTCAAATCATTCTCGGCAATCGATTATGGCTACAAGAATTCGGCATATCAGAGGGCATCCACATACTGGACGACGGTGCAAATGGCGCTAGCCACTGTTCTATAGCTCTCAACACTTTCACTTACTTGTGTGAGTATTTGGGCATTCCAATCAAACATGCTAAGACCTACTAACCATCGACTACTATGGCTATGCATGGGATTCAGCTGGACTCCAGAAGTATGAAAGCATCATTTCCAGAAGACAAAATTCATAAACTGAAAAGCATGCTGGTAAATTCTCTCGCCGCGAAAAGGTACCCCTTGTGGAACTGCAGTCTCTCATTAGCTCGCACAATTATGCTTGTAAGGTCATCATGCCCGGCAGGGCATTTCTTCGCTGCCTGATAGAATTTAACAAAAGTTGTATCGCAGGCTCACCATCACATTCGCTTGAATAAAGCTAGAGCCTATGTTAATACCTGGCTTGTATTCCTGGAGTCTTTCAACGGAAAATTATTTTTCTTTCTCCAAATTGAGTATCCGATTTTGACACTACTGGTACCTTGGGTTTGGCGGCTGTTTTCGGATCCTCGTGGATAGACCAAGAATGACCAGCACATCTTACCCATATCACGGTCGAGCAATGCTTGCCGTGGAAATTTGGGGCCATAAACTGGAAATCATAACGTCTCTTTCTTTGTGATAGTATGACCGTGGTTGAAATTAGTGCGTCAGTTAGTATTTCGGAACAATCGTATTCCTGACAAACTCTCGCGGTTACAATTTCAGAAAGCGCTATCTGTAGCCCCTTGGCTCAATCGCTCGTCGCACCCAGTACCCTGTCGGTTGGGGCTCTTGATGACCGAGCTTTATAAGGCGCATCGCTGATGATCGCAAGCCTCACACTCAATGAACCGGCACGGGTTCGAGCCTCGCTGTTGCATGTGGGAAAGTTTTCCAGTTATTCGCCGACGGACCAGAGGTGGTTCTCTTCCGGTATTCCAGCTTTCTCCATCATTAACACTGGCTGTCACCATATGAGTTAAATAACTTTGAGTGTGACATTAAACCAAATGCCCCCCCC